>CM021697.1:18814328-18971513 GCA_011074415.1 Stictonetta naevosa | reverse complement strand
CGCCACAGGGCGCGCTGCGCAGGCGCCGGGCTCCGAGGGGCGGCACCGCGGCCGCCGCCGCTGCCCGCCCGCCCGCCGAGCGGCGGCACGCACGACGCACAACATGTCACCGCGCCGCAAAATGGCCGCCCCCGCGCGGGAGGCGGCGGCGGGGCGGCTCCGAAGGCGGCGGGGTCGGGCCCGCTGCTGTGTCTGCTGCCTGCGCCTGGCGGGGGGCGGGGGGGTTTGGATCTGAGCTCCTGTGTGGGCACCGCAAGGAGAGGCGTTCAGGATCGATAGTGTCCGTGGTGTCAGTTCCAGCCAGCTGGGGATCCTAGCGCTCTCCTGGATGAAGCTTCTCCGGTTGTTGCTGGCTTGCTTGGGAAGGATCAGTCGAGGTCCTCAGGTGGCCCGAGTGACCCACGCTTTTCATTAGGGGCAGGGGGCGAAGTGGGGTGGGTGCTGGTTTTTAACGTATGGAGAGCGGAGTGAAGACATGATCTGGTGAGGCTTTGACATTTGTTGCCAGATTCCTGGTGGCGGTCGTAGGCTTCTATTACATTGACTTCACTGTCACCAGTCACGATAACTTGCATCTTACCTTTGGCAGGAGAAAAGCAGTAGCAACACTGGTGGTAGAATCATCTTCTTTTTGTTGTTGTTCTGTTATTTTAAAGCAATGCTATGTTTTAAATTGAGCCAGTGTTTAGAGAGAGAAGTTTATTTTCTTCAACCACCACATTGAAGTAAGTAGCTGTTTCTTGATCTGAGTTGTCTTCATCAGTTAACTTTTCTTTTTCTTTTTTTTTTCCTTTTTTTTTTTTTTAATGAACAAATTTGGGCAATAATGTCATGATGGATGTATGTCTGCCTGTGCGGGGGGAAACAGCTGATCCTTTTCCGATATGAAATAGTGGAACTCTTGATCATTTCTCTACACTGTTTGTATGGCTGTACTTCTATGGTATTTGTGCAGCCTTGCAAGTGGATGTTGCTGGTCAGCATAAAGTAAATGACCTTTTAGAGTTAGTGCTTATTTGGGAAATCTCTTGCAAAGTTCATACGCTACTCAGAGTTGAAATAAATTAGGTATTAGAGTGTGTGCTGACAGTCCTTCTTCATTCCATAGTATAACTTTTTAACTTATGTTTTTGCAGTTGAACTGCTACTATAGAAAATTGAGGCAAAGTAACTTTGAGGCCAAAGTAATTTGAGACAAAGTTACTCTGTCTTGCCCAGTTTCCAGTGTTACAAGAATACATTTATATGGATACAGCTGCCAAAAAACAGCATTTGGTATTGGCCAGGTCTGTCAGACTCAGTAACAAATGTGGGAGCTTAGCTAAGGCTCTATCACTAGTCTCTTGACTAGCAGTCATGGTGATTATTCAACATGCAATAATAACAAATAGAAATATATATCATCTCAAAAAGCATCTCTAAGAGAATTATAAAATTGTAACAACATATTGAATGTTACTTGGAATTATATTGTTACTCTCTCTGCACCTTGGAAGGCATGACAACATAAGAATATGACAACTTTTTTTTTTTTGATAGTTACGACTTTCAATAGTTTTAAATTTATAGTTGAAAACTGTGTAGTAGACTTAAAAAGACTGAAAATTCATTTTGTACTCTCCCACTGCACGTTCCTGATTCTGTACACATTCTTCTGAATGTCTTCATTTTTTTTTTTCACATGTTCTATTATGAAAATTTCAGTAGTGGTTAAAGAAATTATCTACTTTCATTAAATCATCTCAGTTACATGAAAACCAATCAGCGTATAGAAGTATATCACACATTGGGTGTGATATAGCTGTAACTTCTTTCTGTTCTACAAAAATACACCAGAAATATAAGAAAGTCAGTCTCAAAAATCTGAACAGAACAGATCAGAAAGACTTCTCTCAATCAATCAGTTAATATGAAGAATAAAACCAAGAGGTGTGACTGATCTGATAACATGACTGCAAAGAGGAAAGTAACTGTAATACCTGGGGAAGGCTCCAGACTGCCAGCTTGTGGATGTCACAGTTTTGGTGTAGTGACAGTCTAAAGATGTAGATTCTGCATAAAGTATGCAATCTGAGGTGTAAGTATGTGAAAGAACATAAACCTTTGGCAAGGTGGATATTAGGAAAGCTTATGCAAGGCATCTTGACAGTAAGTAACCAAAAATTCTCTTATTTAACCTCAAAGAGTATCTTTTTTCCCCCCATTTATATACTTTTATGAACTTGTCTGTTTCAGGTATAGTGAATAAACACCTTTATTTGTACTTTTAACTTCACCTGGCATGAATTAAAAGTGATCTGATACTAAATGAATGTCAAAAATTCATTTCTCAGTCCCTGGAGCAGACTGCAAAGTCCCTGGAGCAGACTGCAAAGTACCTTATTCCCTGTTGTGTTTTACGGAATATCAGAAGGCTAATAGAGCATGGTCCCAAAGAAACTGTTCAGATTCTCTGGAGAAGAAGGAAATATCACTGCACTAACCGTAAGTCTGTAAGTAAATATCTCTCTGTCATTCTCAATACAAGGGCAGGCTATAATAAAAGCCTAAAACCAGCAGGCAACTAGATGAAAACCTCGTGTCCATTCCTACTGTGACAGACAGCATATACATTCCTTAAATGTATCTGTTTTTCTGTCAATATGCTGTTACAAACTATGAGAAGGTTGCAGAGGTGCAGTTGTTGCAGATAGAGCTTTGTGTTCTGTGGTCTCAGAGTCTCTCCAGCCACGAAGCTTTTCATCTTAGCTTGAATTTATTGTTTTTCTTATCTATTTCTATTTTTTTCATGGTAGTAATGGTAATGGTGATGGTGCAATGATAAGTTAATGCAGTTCTGTCTTCCTGAATATGTATCCTACTGGAGGTAGTTAAAGTTATAATGGCATAGTGGTAATACCAGTGATGGGAGCAATAACCATTTTGCTGCTAGTACTTGGTTTTAGCAGAATTTATCACCAAACCTCTTCTTATTCAGTAACAGAAATAACCTTATCACTCAAAACTTTAGCTTCACTTCGAACGCTTTGTGCATTTTCCATATTAAATCATTAAGACAAAAACAGTCTTAAATAATACTTCGTAAATCAAGCATAAAGAATCTGTGCCTCTTGTATGCACTGAGATGACATATTTAATAAAATGATTGATTTTTCTTCTTGTATAGACTCCAGCCTCTTCCAGGACCCTGTGTAGATAGTACCAACCTAAAATCAAAACGTTAAAATAAAGGTCAGAAGTACTAAATTTGGATGTCCAATTTAGTATCACAAGGGTATGGTTTCTAAGAACACTTAACATAGGAGAGTATTTATATATTTAGCATACATACCCCATTAACTTCAGCAGGCACTTGGCTCTGCTCATCATATCCAAGGTGTCAAGCTGGATGCTCAGAAAAGAAAGAATGAATAATTATGCAGTGGTTGTGAGCAAGTTTGAACAGTGTTCTCTGCCAAAGCCATGATGCCTTTGCGTTTTTATGTTAATTACCTCATTTGTCACAAACAACTGGATAGTCTCTTTTTTTTGTCCTGGATTTATAGCACATCAGGAATGTATGTGGGTAATTTTGGTGTGGAGTTGTGCATATGACAGGAAGTTCAGAGGATTTATTCATATTTAACCTTTGTGTGGAATGAGGACGATGCTGAAATATGTCTATGAGGAGTGATCAAAACGAAGATTCTACTTTTTTTTTTTTTTTTTTAAGATTTGTTTTGCTCTTTGAGGCCATATTATATATTGGAACTGACTTATATAAATGTGATTTTGGAAGATCTCTATCATCCAGCACCAGGCACTGGCCAAGGTAGCCAGGTCTGAGATAAGGCAAAGAAAACCCACCCAGGGCTCATTACTGTTTGCTTGTTATCTGATACATACAAGTAGGGTTTCTGTGATCAAGGGATGTCTTTCTCTGGACTCTTCCTGAAGCTATGAGCTATATCTGGTTTTCCTGTTTGTTAATTTTTTTGTGGATGTCATGTATTCAGAATCTTGCTCCTCATTTTTTTTTTCACTTTTCCTCCACAAGGTGATATCACCTTGCTTTGTTGTCTTTCCTCATGTAAATGAGGAGACAAGGTTTTAATTCTAAATGAGCCCATCTATTCTGGGATTACTTCTGCAGTAAATGACTGGGGATTCCAACAGTAAGGCTTCCTCTGCTACATACTGTCTTAATCAGCTGCAGACCAGGTCTGTCCTTGAGAATGAATGAGGAAGAGGTAGTAAAGTAATTAAGGCTGGATTTGTTTCATCACTGATTGAATTTTAATTTAATTATACCAGAGCTGAAGTATTAACTCGGTGTAAACACTGGATTCTTTCTCGGAGATGCACCTTTGTGAGTGACCTAACTAGGAAAAACACTTCACTCAAAATTTGCATTTTATTAGATATTAGAGTTACAAGTTCTGATACTGACAGCAAGAAATTGGAAATTCCTTGGAAGTCACCTAAGTGATTTAATACATAAAGTTTGTAAGTTTTTAAACTTCATGGAAGCAGTGAGTAACATTTCTTTGCTTGGATGAAGGCTGTTTCCAGTGTACAGGAAGGGATCAGGAAAAGGTTATCAGAGAAAATAAGAATGAAGATTGTGTTTCTAGTAATATTGTTTACATGCTGGCTTAAGCAGTTGCCTGAATTCAAGTTGAAAGAAAAATCTTCTGAAACCCAAACCTGATGAGGAGAACAACTACAGGAAGAAGTTAGAAACTACTGGAAATGTTTGATTTGAAAAATCCATTGTGTGACAAGTATTTTTGTGGTGAGCAATTCCCCTCCCCCCTTTGTGGCTGCTTTTTGACACAAATTTTCAGTTCAAATAATTTAATTTGTTTCATTAAACTTCTATAAATAGCCTTCATCTGCCAAGTTCCTCAGCACATCTTGCAAAAAAAAAAAGTCAAAATACAATGTAAATTGTTTATCCACAGTGGCTGTAGTTCTTTGCTATGTAAGTACGATATATTTAGAACTTTTCACATAGCAATTATTGTTTTGCTCTTTGATTCCCAGCCATTACCGCTGACATTTTATCTTTGCCCATAACTTGGCTCGGTTACTTATTCTATGTGAATCGAGACAGACATTCCCATTCTAAACATGCAGCTTCTTTTGTCAGCTTAAGCTAATGATGCCTAATAATTAGGAATGCTAAAGGGGCACTCAGACCCTGGGTTTACTTTCCTGCTGCCTTCCTTGCCCTGGCAATCATGTTTGTCTGATTGTGCAGTGAGGCAGTTCAGGGGACTAAACAGAAAATCAACAGGCTAAACAGTGAAGGGTTATTATGATGGCAATTACCATTTGGCAGGGATAGCTTCCCATAAAGGCCTTTGCAGGTGGAGTTACCATACAGAACATATTAAAGGTGCCAATCTGTAAGCACTAGGAATTGAATAATTAATGCCAAAGAGGCAATGACAGGAGAGAAGAGGAATAATACTTCCTTGTTTAAGGCTCTGTCTGCTCTTTTGTAAACAACAATATCATTAGATATGTGTCCAAATAACTGCTCAAATGGTGTTTGATTTTTTTTTTTTTTAATCAGCTTAAGAAGAAATACTAAGTCATATAGCTTTCTTTCTGACCTGCTTCTGAGATTTTGAATCTTCTTACTTCACAGCAATTCTGAAATTTCAGCAATGTGGTTGACTTAAGTTCTATGGCTATGTATCTTGAATCACCAAGGATGCATTCATTGAATTCTCTTCATTGAGCATGGTGCCATTTTGCTATTTAAAAGACCTACAGGTGAGTAGGTGGGTAGACTGTGCTTTTGGTGCAGCATTTTGAAAAAATAGAAGTTAATTTGGATTTTTTTTTTGTGAAGTGTAACACAGATATGCCTTAACATATATTCTAATACTATTTTTTGTTTTTAATATTTGCAGTGTCTGCAGGGGTGAGTTCAAGCCCCACCTTCTGTTGTGCAAAGTTTGTGTGCACATTTTGCAAAGGGAGCCTTATAACTGCAAAATCCCAAACGTAAGTGATGTTAAAGGATTTGAAACAGTGGAAGGGTAAGGAAAGCAGGAAGTAGGTTTCCTTGTCAATTCTGCCTCTCAAGGAGCTGTTTAACTACAAAGGCTACATAACTCTTCCTGCAATGGGTGACTCCAAGCACTAGTTCTTACAAATGCTTAAATGGAAACGGGGTAAGGACCTTTGCATAGCAGCTGTACAGCCTAAAGACCACTCTGTCATATGGTCTGTAAGTATTATCTATAGATAACATTCCACAGGACTGTTCAGCAGATGCAAGTCACAGAGGTATTTCTTAGCAAGCACAGTGATGTAGCTTGAGTTCTGGTGGAGCTCTGATGATAAAAGGGCTCTGTCTTTATCAGTACCATAGGAGGCATTGACAGAGACTGCAGTCTGTTTTAAAACCTGTTTCAGAGAAGGCTGTTCCTTTGGATCATCATGAACTGTTCTGGAGATCTAAAGGGTCTCCTTATTAATTTCTAAATAGAGAACCTCTTTCTTTCCGAGGATGAGAAAGATGGTGCATACAGAAAGTAAGAGTTAGGCCAAAAGAACCAAAATACTTTGATTCCTTAGCAGTTAGTGAACAGGGGTGAACACCTTTATTTCATTTTAACTCAGCCTTTGTCACAGTGTGTTAAAAATCTTCAGGACTGAATGAAATGAAAAGGGAAATGCATGATTCTTACTAACCAGAGAACAAAGATATACAATAATCTTGTAGTGGTGAAAAGACTCAATGCTTTTCTTCTGTATTTGAAGCTAAAAGGTTCTGGAATTGTCATCTAGGACTTTGGACCATATACCCCCCTCAGTCTCATATGAAGATGTTGTCTTTCTGCCAAAGTATTGGTGTTATATAGGAGATGGATCAGTGATATGTGGATTTGTCTTTAAATATAGCTGTTCCCAGAGATCCACCAAAAGAGGTGCAGAGACACTACACCACCACACAGATTGAGAATAAACAGTTGTGTTTTTGTCAGCATGTTGCTGTAACATGTATTGTGATAGGGTTGCAGCATCTTAATCATAGTGTATGCTGTCCAGGCTTCCGCGATGTTTGGGAACAACCTTTTTTGGGAACAGCTGGCATTGCACAGTCAGGCCCCATGAATAATTTGCCAGTGCCACAACCGATGAGGTAAGTGAAATGGAAAAGCATCTCCCTTGCAGGATGTGAGGAACCATAGTAACATGTATTATCAGACAGCATTTGGGGGGAATATAATTGTGTATAGAAGTAAACAATATAGTGGGGAAGTGAGACTTAGAAAATTTTATAGGGACATTTTGGTCTGAGGAATCATGTAGTGGTGTTCCATGTCTTAGCAAAGTTAGGCAGAGTTGTCATCATGCTGGGGTGAAGACCCTTGTCCAAAATCTATCTGGAAACTGAAAGGTTCTTGTGACTTCCAAAGAACATGTGGAATGGGATCTGGCTCTTGCTTGTCCCTTTAGCAGCTGGCTGTTCAAAGAAGGAAAGGGAGTTCCATCCGAGGAAAATCAGTACCGCTGCCAAAAATCAAGTGCAGCAGCAAGTCTGAGTTGATCTCTATTAACCTGGAAAAAAAGGTGTTGCTGTGCATGTGATATACTTGAGCAATGCAGTAGCGTCTCAAAGGTTGATTCTGAAAGGGAAAATTAGCAGATGGATAGCATTTGAGTTTGTTTACATGATTGTTTCCTCGTGAAATGTTTGTCTTCAGAATTTGATAACTACTGCAGGTGAAAGCTGGTAAGCAGAAGATATTCCATCTGTGAAAATCTTTCTTGGAGAGTGAGTCAGCAGTGGCAACTTGAATCAAAACCTGATGCTGCTAAGCAGGAGTGTGACGATTGTGATGGAGCGGGACCAAACCCGTCCCCCCACACACATTGAGTTAGTGCCAGAAAAGGTGATGAGGGTCCTGTTGCCATCAAACTGTCATGCAGAGGGCCAGTTATCTTTTTGCTTGATATTGTACGGCATCCCATTAAAATTGTTTCCTCCTCTTCTAAAAATGGAAATAATACTATTTTGAGGCACTAGGTCTCACTTGTGAGATGGAGCAGGCAAGGAAACAAATCTTTGAGATTATAGCAGTGTGTGCTCAGGACTGGTCAAATACACCAGGCAGTACCGTACATTATTGCATTTTGAAAGAATGTGAGCTAACATTACAGATATTTAACACTGAGGATTGAAGATCCTGATCTAGTAGCCTGTCATAAGGTCAATGAGAGGAGGTTCAAAAGTGTAAGGCTCCTATTACTGACTGTGTGTCAGGCCTGCTCTGATCTTTGTGCCATTGCTGTGAAACACTGTATCAAGGAATTACATGCATTCTGTGCCAGAGCCTGGGCAGTCTGTAGTAAAAAATTGTACCTTCTTCCTGAGGTTAATTGCAAGGATCTAGAGCCCTGATGAACCCTGCCTGTATGTTAGTAATTTGAAGTGGAGTTACCGTCTTTAGTATGGGCACCAGGAAATGAAGTTCAGCAGTTCTTTGAAACTCTGCAGAGAATATGAGGAGGACGGAGGCCTTTCTGTGTTATGCTAAAATAGATCAGAAGCCTGTCATTTCAAATTAGTTGGGAGAGCAGGTCCTGGCACTGTAACACGTTGTCATGATTGATTCAGGCTGTGCTGAGTCCTTGGTCAACAGGTCATGGGAATCAATGATGCTGCCACTGTCTTCATAATGAAATGATTTTGGAACTACCACTTCCTCTTTTTATCACTGTGAAGTTTAAGACATTACACTTTATGGATGGGGTGTTTTTACCAAATGTGCCTTGTGCACAGGGCAGGCAGAGCTGGAAGATGAATCTCAAAGTCACGTAAGTAGAGCTTACTGGCGAATAAAGCATGAAATCAAACTGCAAAAAGATGGTTAAATGATACAAATAAACGTAAGGAATGCTGAATTATTGAAGGGATGTGCAGCTATGGAGTGCTGCAATCCACCTGGCAGGAAAAAAAAAAAATGGAAAAGTGCCAGACTTACTTGTGCATCAGACACAGCAGAGTATGGACACCATCAAGCTCTGTATGGAAAACTTGTCTCCAGTTATAAAGCACTTGTACAGCTGCTGGACAGATACGTATGTGAGTTATCAGTTAAAAGATGAAACAACATTGTTTTTATCATAAATGGGATTTTATTATACTCATTATTAGCTTCTTGACAATGTCATTTCTAGTCATTTTTACAACTTGACTATACACTAGCTTATATGATTTAGTATGCTGCTTCCCCTTTAGTATCTGTCACAAGCTGAATTCTATGCTAATTTAAAGCAACATGGTGTAAGACTGAGACTGACACTATGGCCATCTAAGTGATATAACCAGAGAATAATTCCTTATAAGCAGTACATGAATGACCAGATGATCTGTATAGTTAATACATTACTTTTTAAAAAAATTCAGAAATTGAAGTTACTCTGTCAATGTGATCCTACAGAGCTGCTTCTACATTGAGTGCAGTGCACAAATATTAGCTGTTTTAATAGCCTCTGCTTTGCTAGAGAGCAGCCTGCTAGATGGTCCCTGATGGGGGGGGAGGGGGAAGGGGAATGAGTTGGAAAGTACTTATATTGCTTGTTGTACAAGATTTCCTTAGCTAAGTTACTTGAGCTCTCTGGACCTTAATTCACTTTTTGCAAGAAAGTAATGACAGGTGTATCTATATCTGTTTTCCTAGCCATAAATTTATTGTTGGAGTAACTGTTTGCGGCAAGCAAATGCTACTGCTATAAGGGAAAAAAAAAAAAAAAAAAAAGTTGTTTTGAAGAAATTTTATTCAGTGGGGGGTTGTTGCAGATGGGCAAAGAGCACCACACCTACTCTTGCTGCTTTTTACTGCATGCAGAACTCTTTCTGTGTGATAGGCAAAGACAAGTGTTTCCCTCAGACAGGGCTAGCTCAAAAGTTTTTGAAGCATGTGGGTGCAGCTGTCCCACGGAAACATACAGTAAAATCCTCCAGATCTCGAACATGGCTGTCTAAAAATAATACTCCACAAAGGCTGTCCTTTGAGCGAGGAGCTACAAACAACCCGGTTTTGCCCGCTCAAAACGTAAAGGCCGTTACCAGTTACTCAAAAGCAGAAGCACGACCCGGAGACGACGTAAGAGCAAACTTTCAAGCAAATTCTCTAAGCTTGAGCTTGGACTTTGCCCGCAGAAATAATAAATCGCAGTTACGCGCAGTTCCGAGCCTCGGTTTTGCAATGAAGAAGCCCTCCCCTGTCCCGCCCTGCACACACACACACACACCCTGTTCGCCCGGGTTTAAATCCCCCCGCGCTGAGGCATTTCCGTGCCCCCTCGCCGGGCCGGGCCGGAGCCTTCCCGCCCTGTCCCCTGAGGCGCGGCCCGGCGCTGCCTCCGCCATCGAGGGGCGGGCGGGCAGCGGCGCGCAGGCTCCGCCCGGCGGCGGCGGCAGCAGCGGCGGCAGCAGCGGGTCTGGGCGGTGCCTGGCGCCCTCCCGTCCCTTCCCTCTCCCTCCTTCCCTCCCTCTCTCCCTCCTTCCCTCCCCCCCGTCGGCGCAGCGCTGTGGTGAAGCCGCATTGTTTGTGCCGAGGGGGGAGGGGAGCTGCTCAGCCCCGGGAGCCGAGCGCCGAAGCCCGCAGCCGGAGCGCGACCCGCGCCGCGCCTCACGAATGCGCCCGGACCGGCCGCAGCAGCAGCAGCAGCAGCCCCGCAGCCAGAGCCGGGCCGCCGCCGCCGCGGGCAGCGCCGCCCTCTCAGCGCCCGCCGCCGCCGCGGGAGCGGGCGGCAGCAGCAGCAGCGGCGGGAGCTCCGCCATTAGGGCGGCAGAGGCGGAGCGGGAGGTCTGTCAGCCGCGCCTCGGCGGCTCCCACAGCGTGAGTGAAGCCGGGGCAGGGCGGCGGAGGCCGGCGGGGCCCGCCGACCACCGGCCGTGGGGGTGGGTGGGCGGGAAGGGAGGAAGGGAAGGGAAGGGCCGAGCCCGGCGGCGGCCGGGGAGGCTGCGCGGGGGGGAAGCGGAGCGCGGCGGTCTGGGGGAGGGCGCCGCTCGGGCTGTTTTGTCAGCCGCCATCTTGGTGGGCCGAGTATTTTCGCGGAGGGGAGGGAGGGAGGCGGCTGTTGGGAAGGGCCGGGAGGTGATGGGCCCGGGCAGGAACCATCCTCCCGGGGGCGGAGGGGGGGAGGCGGGGAGCTGGGGGGGTGGGGGGAATGCCGGGGTCGGGCAGGAACCATCGGGCGCGGAGGGGGCGTGCGCGCTGGAGGCTCCCTGGGCGTGGGCAGGAAGTGTCCGCGCAGGAGCCGTCGGGGGCGGGGCCTGGGGAAGGGGGCGGGGCCTCAGGGGTTGGGGGGCGAGATGGTGGCGGGAGCCGGTAGGCTTTGGGGGGGCTGGAGGGGGGGCCGCGTTGCGGCAGCCCCGGCGGCCACCGCAGCGGCGTTAGCGAGGCCGAGCCGCCTCCTCCTGTCCTCCCCAGCCTCCCCCGAGGGGAAACGCTCCCGCTCCGCAGCCGAGGCCGTGGGTGGTGCCCCCCCCCCCCCCCGTGTGCGCGTCAGCAGTGTTTGCTTCCCCCGCCTCATTGTCTGGGGCTGAGCGGCGCCCCGGTGTCGTGCTGCTGCCGATGGCCCATTGGGAACGGCAGTCCCCAGTCCACCGAGCAGGGCGTCCAGGGAGCTGGGCAGTTTGGGTGAAGGTAACTGGGACGGAGGCTGTGAAAGGAGTTTGTGAGTAACGAGTGTGTTGTGGTGCTTCTCCTGTTGGTGATCCCGGGCCTCGTACCGGGCCGTCCTCACAGACGGCTGTCTTCGTGCGCTTGTGTTGTGGCGGGGCAAAGTGGCTGCTGGCAATTTTCTTCCCAAGCAGCTGAGGTAATTCTGAGAGGGAAGAGCTGCAGACTTTCCTGTTTGGTCTCCTACACTTTTTGACTTGTTGAAAGAGGCAGAAAACTTGTGGCAGAAGTATATTAAAATTATTCTGCTGAAAGTGTCATGTTGCTGTCAATATCGACTGGAAATTGGTGGCATGGTTTACTGCTTTTCAAAGTTATGTACGTAGTCTTCATTCCTATGGGCCTGAAGGATACTCTAGAGGGTGAGGGAAGAAAGGTGTCTGATAATTAACTAGGAAAAGCAAAGCAAAAGCTGGTCATGAATTTGCTATGTAGAAATCCAGTCTTCCTCTGGAATATTTATGGGACACTTGCAAATAGAAGACTTATGAGGGCAACAAAACAAGGCCACTGCTGCTTTGGCTCCTGGAGTGCTTAGGTTATTCACACTTAAGCTTCTATGAAGTTATGCCAGATTAGTACCAATTCCAATTCTGTGTTCATTGTGTTACATGTGTAGGGTATCCATTCTCCCAGCAAATCGTAATTTGCTTAATGATTGAGCTTTATGTTAGTTGAGTATTTCAAGGAAGGTGCTTAGATGTTAGCTCAGCCACTGTTTAGCATTGATTCATACAGTTTGACGTTGATGGCAGTAGTCCTAGATGAGAATACACGTGCTTCAAAATAGTTTCTTCCTCTTGTTGCCTTTTTGCAGCTGTGCTTAAGAACTTCAGAAAGATAGGTGTAGTGAAATTGGAGATTATTATTATAATGCTGTAATACTGGGTTAGGTTAGATAATTAAATGTGGACAAGTAGCACAATCTTTGATTCTGAAGGCTACCTCCCACGTCTCCCCTAGTAATTTGTTTAGAACACTGGCTGTCTTCATGAACATCTTGGCTGGTTGTGTATCTGTTCATAGTTGTAGGAAGAAAGGTTTAAAAAGAAAACACAGACCTTAACATCTAGACAGGGCTAAAGTGCAATTGTATGAGGTAAACATAAATAAATGATATGGTTTTTGTTATTGTTTGTTTTTATTGGTGACTAAATTCAAGACAAGTATCACAAAATACCATAAGATGAAACCATACTGATCCGTAGTAGCTTGCTGTACACTGACACATCAGTGTGTACTAGCTAAAAAAAAACTCTCATATTTGTTCATGTGAATAAACAAATCAGGGTCACTGTGTTATCTTTGGCCTCTGAATTACAAAATCTGTTGTGAAACTGTGGGAACTAACTTCTAATTGCAGTTAAATTATCCTTATGTCTGTTTCTAGTTATTGGACCTTCTGTAACAGCATTAGCGGTATAAACTTCTTCTGGAGTTAAGAAATAGGTCTAATTTAATCCTATGTTATTTAACAGAACTAGATTATTAAATATGTCTCCAAACTTGCTTGAAGAGATGGAACCTTTTTTATTCATCCATTGTTTATAAAGAGCAGATCAGAGGTGTGTGATGATTAAACACTGACTGTTGTGTGGTTTTGAGCTTGTGCTATAAAAACAAGTAATAAGAATTAAGGAATATCTGTGTAAAAGTCAGATCTGTGAGTAATACACTTAATCTTCACATGAATAATTAGTTTAGATTCATCTTTTAAATTTCTCTTTGGGAAACCAAGGTCAGTTTATGAGAGCAGATAAAACCGTCTCGAGCTGGTTTTAACACTTGATGCCTAAATTGTCTAGTCTTCCCTTAAAATGAGTTCCTTTGGGACTTCGAAGGCCGATTTTCTTTGAAATTGGTGTCACAGGCTGAACAAAAGCAAAAGGCAGGCTGCATGGGATTTTTTTTGTGTATTAATTGTTCCAGTCTTTGCTATTTTCTTCATGAAATATCTCTAGTGCTTTGTGACAATAACTGTGCTCTGATCTCTTTAATTGTCTGCATTTTTGGCAACACATGCTGATGCTAGCTGAGTTATTTTAACTAATAGGTGACACTGACATGAATTTGTCAATGTTTCAGTATTTCTGTCTGGTCAAAATTAAAATATGAGGCCCTACTAATACTTTAAGCAGGTGATTAAAGATCAAGAGTTGTTTTTTTCTGTACCTGAGGTTGAAGTTTGCTTTATTAAGGATTTATTAGGGAGGGGATTAGAAGAACTTTTAAGCTTGAGGTTATCAGTTGGTTCTATACTAGTGTTCAGCCTTTGTAGGGGGGAAAAATCTATGTCATATAGAGTGTAAGCATGGAAGCTCTCACCTAGAATTTCTGTAGTTAAAATGCATTCCTCTCCTAGTCACGGTGCTTCATGATAGGGGAAAAAAGTATTTTTGTTTTGTTTTTTTTTTTTGTATGTTGTGTGTAATGGGTGCTGATCTTGTTCCAGTAGCTGATAAACCTGGAAATTGTGTCATTTTTATTTTATAAAGAGCTTGGGCTTGAATTTAAAGATGGGGAGATACTTGCCTACTCCAGTTGCTGAGGAGAAATCTCAAAGAATGGGTTGAGGGACTAGGGTGTGAGGGATGCGTGCACACACAGATAGATGATCAGAGCATGTCTTCAGCATAAGTCAAATTACAAGTGGAATATTTAATAACTGTAGCCATAACTTCACCATATTGGTCATTGCAATTTTAATTGTGTTCTTGTCATTTCTAACATCTCTCTGTATTCAAAAGTTTTGTCACTGACTGGGATTCAACCTGCCAGTATGGGGGTTATGTAAAACAATAAAACGTGCATTGATGCTGATAATTTTGTGGCCATGGCAATGATGTAATTCTCAGATACAATGCTTGTAGAACCGTTTCTGTGGGTTAAGTGTAGTAGGGTAAAGAATAATAGATTCATGAAGAATTTAAAAAAATGAAAAAAGCTGTCAAACTGCATGCTTGTCAAATTTGGAGGTAAGCATGTTTTTCTAGCTTTAAGTATAGTTGTACTGAGCTGTTAAAACATATTTCAAACTGTACTGGATACACTTGTAGGAAAAACTTTCAGGATTGTTAGCACTTTTAGAGGGGAGATCTAGAGAAAAAAATCTGAAGCTCTGGGAAAAAAAAAAATGAAACTGCATTTTAATTGCAATTCCAATTACTCAGCAATTGGTATTACTCTATTAAAGATTTTCTTACAATTTTCTTACAATTTTTCTTACATTTTTCTTTTTCCTCTCATGCAGAGCTGTTCCCATTAGCTCTTATGTAGCATTTTTATTTTGGATTTTATATAGCTGTGTTTACTTTAGAGAAGCTAGCATTTAGATCATTTTACCATTAAGTTATTTTGTTCAAGACAGAGCGGTCTTATAAGCTAAGGGTGAGAAGTATTTTTCTGTTGTTGCTAGTGTTTGTTTTTTTTTTAATTGGATAGGTGGTTTGGGAGCCGTAGGACTGAAGTTATTTCTCTTACTATAATAAAACTCACGTTTTCAAGTAGTTTTTCAGAGTTCATAATTTTAACTGTTGCTCTCGTTTTAGGTAAACATTACCAAATGAGGAGAAAAGGAAGATGCCATCGAGTATCGGCAGCAAGGCATTCTTCTTCCCCATGCAGTATTAAGCACTCCCCTACACGAGAAACCTTGACGTACGCTCAAGCTCAAAGAATGGTTGAAATAGAAATTGAAGGTCGCCTGCATAGGATCAGTATCTTTGATCCTTTAGAGATTATATTAGAAGATGATCTTACAGCCCAGGAAATGAGTGAATGCAACAGCAATAAGGAAAATAGTGAAAGACCACCAGTTTGTCTAAGAAGCAAACGGCATAAAAATAACAAAGTGAAAAAGAAAAATGAAGTTATTCCGAGCTCACACGGTATACCTGCTACAACAACTCCTCTTCCAGAACCAAAAGTACGGATTGTTGAATACAGTCCCCCTTCAGCTCCTCGGAGACCTCCAGTTTATTATAAATTCATTGAGAAGTCAGCAGAAGAACTTGATAATGAAGTTGAGTATGATATGGATGAGGAAGATTACGCGTGGTTAGAAATAATAAATGAAAAGCGGAAAAGTGATGGAGTGTCAGTTGTTTCACAAAACATGTTTGAATTCCTTATGGATAGGTTTGAAAAGGAATCTTATTGTGAGAACCAAAAACAGGGTGATCATCAGTCTTTAATTGATGAAGATGCGGTGTGTTGTATATGCATGGATGGTGAATGTCAGAACAGCAATGTAATCCTGTTTTGTGATATGTGTAATTTAGCAGTACATCAGGAATGCTATGGGGTGCCATATATACCTGAGGGTCAGTGGCTCTGCAGGCACTGTCTGCAGTCCCGTTCTCGGCCTGTAGACTGTGTGCTGTGCCCAAACAAGGGAGGTGCCTTTAAAAAGACT
This sequence comes from Stictonetta naevosa, assembly GCA_011074415.1. Lineage (NCBI taxonomy): Eukaryota > Metazoa > Chordata > Aves > Anseriformes > Anatidae > Stictonetta > Stictonetta naevosa. The sequence goes on along the minus strand of CM021697.1, from coordinate 18,955,403 downwards.
GATGATGATCGCTGGGGACATGTTGTGTGTGCTTTGTGGATTCCAGAAGTTGGATTTGCCAATACAGTTTTTATCGAGCCAATTGATGGTGTCAGGAACATTCCCCCAGCCAGATGGAAGTTAACATGCTACCTCTGTAAACAGAAAGGTGTTGGTGCCTGCATCCAGTGCCACAAAGCAAACTGCTATACTGCATTCCATGTGACGTGTGCTCAAAAAGCCGGTCTATATATGAAAATGGAACCTGTGAAAGAACTAACTGGCAGTGGGACAACGTTCTCTGTAAAAAAGACTGCCTATTGTGATGTACATACTCCACCAGGTTGCATACGGAGACCTCTAAATATTTATGGAGAAGCTGAAATCAAAAACGGTGTTTGTAGAAAGGAGGGATCAGTCAGAACTGCTAGGTCTACATCAAAAGTCAGAAAAAAGACAAAAAAGGCCAAGAAAACAGTGGTTGAACCCTGTACAGTTATGCCAACAGTATCTGCTCCTTATATCCCCCCCCAGAGGTAAGCAAACAATCCAAGTGAGAGAAACCTTTACTTACTTATCTGTTTAATCTCAGGCCAATGCTTTTAGATACTGACTTAAAGCCTTTGTGTTTCTTCTATGTCTTCCTTAAAGGCCATATTCAGAGGATTAATGTAAATGATGTACATTGCACTTCAGTGAAATTGCATTAAAAATGCCGTAACTTCTTTAGATAAATTAGTAAGTGATCTGACTTCTTGAATTCAGAAACTTTTTGTCAGACCAAATGATGATGTCTGTGCAGTTGTCTGCTGTACTTTTGAAAATTATCCACTGAATTCAAAATAGCCTGTGTAGTTGACATTCATTTTAAAAAGCCAAGCTCAAGGTTAACTGTATTTAAAACTTGGGAATCTGAACTTCTTTTCCTAACTTTAAGACCTCCAAAATAAAAATTAAATTGACATATATAGTATTTGAATCCTGTTTCATCTCACATAACTTAAGCATAAACTTGTACCTTAAGATCTATGCGGGTACAACAAGCCCTCCAAGAAATACTCTCCTTGCAGAGCAGAGTAAATTTTCAGGAGTTTTCTCCTATATCTGCATTTTCCTTTTGCAAATAGAGTAGCATTTATGAAGAATTGGAGGTATTTGGTAACCTGTATACTTTTTTTTTTTTTTTTTAGAAAAGTTGATTGTAACTTAGTTGCATTCTTAGTCATGTAACCAAAACTAAATGTGCCCTCCCACACAATTCTGCTATCAATGCTGTTCTGTAACTGTATAATCTTTGTTTGAACACAAATTAACGAACGTGCAAAAGAGTGTTAATCCTAACCTTGTCTTCCTCACAAATTTATTCTTTGTAAGAAGTTCTGTTTAAGCCGATTCTTCTAATAGTGTACCTGTTGCAGTTCTCACAGAAGCTTTTGTTACTACTGCAAATGTAAACACCAGAGCTGAAGTTGCCCTTTGCATTTAACATGCCATATTTTTGTATTTTAGCAGTGATGAGCAGGGGGCTTGCAGATGGCTCTAGATCTGGAGAGGCTAGAAAAGTGCTGCCCACATGAGAAAGTGGGGGTGTTTCAAGTGGTGTTTTCATATGTATTAACAGAATGGAGCAAAATGGAAATGTTCTATATCTGTGTTTCAGGGGTTAAAGGTTTGGGAACCAATTAGATTAGCTACATTATGGTTTAAAAGAGCTGTATTGTCTCATTTCAGATTTCTTTCACTTATATTTATTTCCACTGCTGAAACACATGATATGATTTGGGGATTTGAGCAATGAAGTGAAGTTCTGGGTTAGAAAGATACAACTTTGGTTTTGATGAACATTTAATAAATAACTCACTGTGCTAAGAAATGTAAAATCTTACTATTGGGTCTAAAACCAAGTTTGTCTTTTTTGAGTATTTGTTTTGATACCAGCTTTTACAACATCAGTATGTTTGTTTAACCGTTGAATTAAATTCTTATTGAAGTTAATAATAGTACTTTAGAAAGTTTCTCCAAAGAGGCATTAATTCCCATGTGCAGCTTAATTGTGTACAAGGTTCTTAGGATAATATAATATAACTAAACCATGCTTTTTGAAAGCTGGATCCAAAGTCTTGGGTAGTGAACATTTAAAACTGGTTAAATTAATCTAAATAAGTAATGTTTTGAGATTGCAGTTCTTTCCTGCAATAAGATCTGCTAATGTATGTAGCTACCTATGTATTGACTTTGACAAACAGTGTTTAGCTCCTGTGTGGTGTTTGCAAACATCAGATGGTTACACTGTTCACTTTCATGATTTGGTTGGTTTTGTTTGGTGATGCACTGAAGAAAGGCTTAAATTGACAGTTAGCAACAAATCTTGTTATTTGAAATGGTGCTTTTGTCCATGGGAAGGGGAGCTCGTGTAAAAGAATTTACCTTTGACTGAGTTAAGATATTCCTGGTTGTGTTGTTTTTGTGTTTTTTTTTTTTGTTTGTTTTTTTTTTTCTTCTCCCTTCCCTTCTCTGGATAAACTACAAAAGACAATGGACTATGTGAGAGTTGAGAACTAGAATGTATGTTCTTAGTTGTAGCACTGGTAATGCTTGCCATACGTAACTTGTGTGACAGTCAGACCCCAACACTAAAGGGATACTGTCATCAGAATTGTATTCGTTCTTTTTAACAGTGTCGTTGCATGTGAGGAACAGACTTGTGAAGGATATTGATTTCTAAACTTCTTTCCAAGTCTGCAGAGAGTCAGCTTTATTCCATGTATGCTTAGCTTCATGTTACTGGATGCAAGCATGGATATTTGTATTAGCTGACAAAATACAATTTCCTGATACTGTATTCTGTATCAGAAGTGCACACTTCTGGTGGTGTTTGGTGTAATTTCTTCATCATTAGTATCTACACTATATGTTTCCTTGACATATCACTGTTTTGTTTTGTTTTAGAGATGATAGCTGCAGTAGTACACAAATATGAAGAATACAGCGGGCAGGAAAATATTTGGTGTATGTAGCCATTGAGCACACCTGCTCAGGGAAACCATTCTTGCCATATATGTTTAGTTGAAGGTAGAAGGGATGGATGTTGTTGGTGAGTGTATGTGGAAGGCTAGACATTCCATTGACACCAATTATAATACTTCCGTACTCTAAGACGCCTGTCTTAATATTCAAGACATTTTAAAAATACTGGTGTAAAACAATGTACTTCATAATTTTTCACAACTTTTTATAGCTCATGAATTTCTGTATCTACTTAACTTTACACAGGTAGTGTCATTCCTTAGTCATTTGTAATCTGCCTATTATATGGCCCCACAGACTGTCATCTGTGAACTACTGAGTGTAGGGTCAGAAAATTTTAAATGGTAGTAAAGGAGACAAATTCTTGTTTCCCCTCCCTCCTTTTTATTTCTGGGCATCTATCCTCTCTTACCTCAGTTTTTTATGTAGTCCATGCATAAGTATCCACTTTCAAAGGTGCAGGATGTCACGTTAGAGCCTTGAGATATCTTCAGTTTTCAGTGCTGTCAGTGCAGGCTCCTTAGTAAGTTGCTTAGCATTTGGAATGGTATATGAGACTAGTGGGGAATCTCTCATATATATATATGATTTGCATCAGACCTCTCTGTCTACAGAAGTGTGCTCTCTCTTCAGTAGGAAATTCCACTCATTTTTTCTTGAAAAATAAAGTGTTGAAGATTGTTGCTTCTCTTGAATTAATCAGCAATTTTTTTCAAGACACAGAAATGAGCTTAATCTAGTCTCATGCTTCTGGGGAGTGTCAGAGCAGCTACACACTTTGTGGGAGGAAGGAGGGGAGAAGGACGTTGCCTCCAGCCAAAGCTCTGTATGGCAGGGACAGGCAGTACCTGGGTGCTTTGGCAATAAAGTCAGAATGCCGACCTCCTGCTGTCACCAAGTAATTTGTCTGGAAACAGTGGCAAATTGTTTTTGCAGTGCCAAGGTGCAGGTGCATAGTTCACTGATGTGTGATGATTGAATTTTGCCTAGTTAAATAACAGTCTTTTTCTTAATTAAATACAAAAAGTGTTCTCTTTAGATTGCAGGTCCAAAATTTCTGAGTTAGGAAATTCTGGCTTTTATTGTTGACTTGACAATCTAAAATATGTTTCTTGTCTGCATGAGTTAACTTGTACTAGCTCTGCACATTTCTTGTGATTTTTTTTTTTTTTTTTTTACACTGTTGCAAACTATTATTGACCTTTATGACAGCTACCTTATTCAGTGAATAGTGTAGATGCACAAAGAAAGTTTTCAGAGAGAATATTACAACCAATGTGGTTTCTCTTGTTTTTGAGTGCTTGGTTCGGTAGTACAAATAACATTGTTTTGGTATAGTCTCTTGATTTTGTTTACTAAAAGAGACACTAGGATGTGATTGCTTTATGAAAAGCAAAGCTAATACTAGTATTTGTGTTGTCTAAATAACTAGGATTTTGTGGACATATACTTGGGGAAAAAGTAAATAAAATATTTAATCCTCAGTATTTTGGAAATACACGCTGAGATACCATGTAATCTGTTTCATTAAAAATACCATTCATGCAGTTATTGCTCTATTAAGTGGAAGCAGACATTTTAAAGTATATAAATATTTGCTTTCGTTTTTAGTTTCTGTTTCTACGTGGTATATATGTAATATCTGTAATTAAGAAAGCATTTGAAATGCAATACTTGTACAGGGAACAAAAAATAAGCAGAAGAACCACCGCTTTAATAATAGATAGGAACAAGGCATTGTGCTTGCTTTTCATCTGTCAGCTGTGTTACATCACACTATTGAAAAAGAATAAAAGATATTTATGAAAGTCGGTAAGCAGCAAGCAGATAACTGAGAAGAAAAAATTGTTGAGACAAAGATATTTTCAGCTGTCTTTAGAAATTAACACTTCAGTGTTCTGTATTACCAGAATTTTCTATGTTGACCTTTGCTGTGATTAGAAAGCATATTGTTCCTGGTGGTAAAACTGGCTTTCCGTAGCTGCGTGTCTCAAGGCAGAACTGGTGTGTGTTTGTTTTGTAAAACAAATAGTTAACTGCAGTGACAATATCTAGACACAGGAATCTTCATTGCCTCTAAAGTGGAACATGGACCAGAAAAATAAATGAACAGAAAGTGGTGGATGAAACATGATATAAGCAAAAAGAAACATATATGAAGGCCTTTGAAACACTGTCAGTCTGCTTTCATGGATGATGCGTCTTCATCATACATGTGGCTTGAGGGTTTCTTCTCAGGATTTATTTTGATGTTTTAGTGCTTTGGTTTTCTCTAATACCTTCTGAAAGATTGTAAGTGTGGGAAAACAATAATAAATACTTCTTAAAGTTCAACATTAGAAAAAAACATTGGATAATGCTACTAGGACCAGTGTTGCAATGAAGCCATATAAATCCAGATCACTGCTTATTAGCCATATGCTTATTAGCTTGAATACGCATGTGTATATATACTTCCACACAATGATGTGGGAATCCTTATTTTAATTATAGGAGAGCATGACGGAGATGGGCCTTATGGTTGCACCTAATAATGAGGTGGTGGAACCACCTAGGTGTGAAGTGGAAGGGGGTAACTCCAGCAGTCACTCACTGATGTTTCTTGTCAGGTGGATCAACTTCAAAGCCTTCTCTGATACGTGTAGAAGTCATCTGTTGAAGTCATCCTACCCCTCTTGCTTAAATTAAATAAATAAACTTTGCCTAAATCAGGAAAAGAGGTTCTAGAGTGGTCACCAGCTTTGCCTCAATGTTATTTAAAACAAACAAACAAAATAATAATAAGAAGAAGAAAAAGTAACTGTTGAGCTTCATTTTCAAGCCAGTTCATCTTGACTCTGGTTGCCTTTTTAGATAAGAATTAGGAAATGTGTTTAAGTCAGAAAAAGTGGAATTTTATTTAAAAAGGAGGGGGCGGCGGGAAGGGGGTGTCAAACTTGTATCTGACAGAAAAAGCCAAATATTGACTTGATTTCTGGGAAGTGATTCCCCCCTCATCTTTAGGGTGGAAATGATGCCTCATATTTAAACAGTCCCTTTTTACAAAAGGGATACAGGAAAATACTATAGATATAACTCTTCTATAAATTCTTCTTTTTTTTTCTGTGTGTGTATTTTGTTTATTTCATGTGTACAGGGCAAAGAAGCTTAGAAGTGGAATTAAAATATATTAGATGTTTTGGTATGGTGCATCATTAGTGTCATGTGCGTCCTCAGAGGGTTTGATTTAAAGTTAGGGAGGTCAAAATTCATGACCTGAATTTAACAATAATAAAACACCACAGCTACTTGAAATATTTTATTTTTTTTTTTTTTTTTCCCTTGGTACTTCTGAGTTTCACCAATTGTGTGAACTTCCATTATGTGGTGTTTTTTTGTTTTGGTTTGGTTTTGTGGTGATTAGAGGGTGATACATCTTTTAATTCTATACGAAGTCAAGATTTTCTGTATGAATTGTCTGGAGAACTGTTTGTTTATTTTTATTCAATACTTAGAGTTACAAAATGCACAAAAAATTGTAAATTAAAATTGAAATTTCCATTATAGACAATGGGCTGTTTTGGGTTTATATTTTATTATTTGGTTAATGCTTTGCTGATGTGAGTTGAGCTTTAGAGATTATATTTCAAAATCATAGGTGGTATAGTTATGACTACTACAACAAATATATATATCAAATGCTTTCAAAGAAAAGTCATGACCTTAAGATGTATAGAAAGAGGCAGCAGGAAATCTATGCTTGTGATTTTTTTCTGAGAAAGCTAAGGAGGTTTTCCAGTGTGACTGGATTTTGCTGTTGCTATGTTTTTTTGTGTGTGTGTTTTTCCTTATCCAAAGGTTTGGAAGGTCACAGAGTTCATTGGGAGGATAGGAACAAAGTAACTTGTTATAACAGAGAAGTGACTGGAATTAATGTAGCATTTTCAGTGCAACATTCTACTTTCCTATCTAAGAAAACTTCTAAGCTGCTTAGTTTCAGTCATGTGAAGCATGAACAAGTGTTTCAGGTGTGTTCAGTAAAAATCAAATTAAATACCAATAAAATTTTAAGTAACAAATAGGAACCTGAAGACACTTTGAGGCTTTGAGAAATATATCGGTGAAAAAGATATGTATCAGATTCAACCTATCAGAGGCAAATTTACTAGCTGGAACGTTAAAACATACTAAACATACACATCTCTGAAAGCTGAAGTTTTATATACAGAGCTAGGAGGAGTGCTTGGCCAGGTGCCAGAATTCACTCCAATTCCCAAAGCAGGAACTTCCACAGTTTGTTTTTTTGTTCTGTTTTTCCATTACTTCTTTTCCAATCAGTGTCAGTGGAATTAGTGTAATCATTTTTAGTTAATATTTGTGTCTCTTTTTTTTTTTTTTTTCCCCCCCTGTTTCCTAGGAGTCTCAATATGTTCTCTGGAACTTTGCTGAGCAAGGCTTGAAAGCCCTGGATGCTCAGTTTCCTTAGTAACAATTAATTCAATTTAGATATTTCGTGTCTTGTTCTGACAGCTTTTTAAAAACATATCTGCAGCCTTTGTATTTGAAAATAGGAGTATTTTATTTGCACAGTGAAGTGGAACCTCGTTCAGTTTTTTATGGGTATTACCACAGTTGAAGAGATGTTGGGTGTTCTAATGATACTAAATATAATTTTATGGAGTGTAACTTAGTCTTTGCTTGTGTTTCACATGAAGCTTTAATCCAGCTGTGATGGATAAAGGAAGATACAAAATCACAAGTCAATACAGCAGGCTGAGGAGAAGTACAGTAGTTAAAATACTAGTTTTAGTTCATGTTTAAAAGTTGTTTGGGTTTACTGGGTATTTGCTCTTACTCAATCTTGCTGATTCTCGTCTGAAGTTCCTTCTGCCAGAATTACTTAGAGTAATCCTGGGGAAAAAAAAATAATAATAATAATTAGCCTTAGGATGGAATTTGTCTTTCTGGTTTGTACTTTTGAAAACTTGAGGATGGAGAGATACTGTATAAATCTTCAGGTATTAGAATTCTTAAAACAATTTGGGGTTAGAAAGCAAGTATTGTCCATGCAGCAATCAGTGATGATTAATAGAAAAATGGCAGGTTATCTGTTGCTGGCTTTCTAATGTTGAACTGCCACATAGTCACCAAATGTAATGTTTTCACTCCTTGTAACCAGTTGCTGTAGTTGCCACAGAGACAGCTACACTGAAACTGGGAGAGGGAGGCAGTCAAGGGTAAGGAGGAGGAAGCTCTGAGATTGCTAATATCACAACAACAGATCTCTTATGTAGAGAAAAAATATTTTATGCACTTAGCTAAAAAATGAAGAAATACAGGACTGAGTGTTACTGCTCACAACCTGGTTTGGATGGCTTTGACCATCAAAAGTACTGCTGTTTGCAGGGTAGATATTAAGTGTTTCCATGTGAGGACAGGGGTAGAGTAGAGCAGTTGGTAAACAAAACTTTTTACCCAAGCTGTTGTATATTAACTTTAATCTTAAATTAAATGATTTGAGTCTGTCTTACCATTTCAAAACAAAACAGTTTCCTCTCCTCATCCTTCTGTTGCTTTTGTAAATGCCTTGTATTTTTAATGTCATAATTTATTCCCAACTAGAGTATAGTTTCAGGCTTGGAACTGCAGATGGTGTTTGAAAGCTTCAGTTGAAAAGCAAACTGTCTCTTTTTTAAGATAAGCATGGGACTGTAAGATATCTTCATATCATGTTTGTAGTGCATGTCAGTGTTTTACAGTAGGAGACAAGTGGGGCTGGGGGAGGGAAGTAGCGTTGACTTGTTCGGTTGCCTGTGGCACAAATACAAGTTCTGAAAATGTCCTCATATCTGTGCAGTATTGGGATGTATTTCCCCCTGGAAAAAAAAATCAACAGGGAATATGCCTGGTGGTGCCAAACATCAAAAGGCTGCAGTGGTCAGACAGCATTGCTTGAGAAAATGGCTGGGCTGGGATGCTAGCGCGGGCATCAGCATCATTGGGTTTGTGAAATCGAAACCTAACGCTTCTGCTATGGGACCAGCTACATATTGAGAGTACCAGATGTCATGGGAGCACAACTATGTTTTATGAAATTTTGAAAAATCTAAAGTATGTTTTGTTTTTTTTTCTGAATGTTAATTTTAATTTTTAATGTTAAAGAGAAACCATTTAGAGAAATACATACATCTTATTTATAGATTATCTGTGATGTTTCAATATTCTTCATTTTAATCAGCTGAGAAGTTGAGGGGTGAAAACAATGTGCTGTGAGCCACACTGAGCTGCTCTTCAGGCCTGAGAATATTGATTCTTGCTACATTGAATTGCAGCTTGAAAACTTGTTTACTTTAGTTGTGTTGATTGTTTAAGTATTTAGAAAGGAAATTGTTTAACACAACATCATTCATTTCAGAAGACTTCTTGGGAATTTTGTCTTAACAGATTCTCTGTTCCCTAAGGAACATGGGCAGCAAGGGCAGTTCTCATCTCTTTTGCTTGCTTTCTGTAGCCACTATAGTTGTGACTTCATTTTCTGACATGTCTGAAGTCAGTTATAGAGGAAGCAATAATGCTGGTAGTGCCTTTCAAGTGTGTGTTCCTACGTTCCCTTCTTTGTGAACTGTCTGGAACAGTAGTCTTAGCTTCTTTGGCAGTCTCAGTAGAGATATATATATAAAAAGAGTGAGATAAAGTAGTTCATTGTAATGAGACTTGCCTATTATTTCTGAAGATAAAGCACTATGGGTTAAATTGATACACCTGTCTTTACTGTGCATTTTAAATCTGGTTTATTTTCTCTCAGCACAGTGCTAGGTTTACAGTAGATACTTGCTTTTACAAAATAAAAACACTACAGAATGTTATTCTTTCATGATGTTTTTATAGCTGGCAGAAGCTCTAGGGTGGATGGGTACATTGGCAGTAATTTCTGTCACTGATGTATTTTATGTCGTTCTGGGAAGCGATCTAAATTCTTCAGTAAGTCTTGCCTCTTCCTGGGGGAGCTGACAGTGTAGTACAGCAGTTAGTCCTGTTTTATGCAAGTCAGATCCTGGACTGGCAAACTATGAACTCTTCAAGCAACTCTCTTATCTGACTTAAATACTTTTTAAAAAAATTCTTCAAAAATTTCTTTAAAATTGCATCTCTTTATTGGAGGGAGGAACGAGGGGAGGTGAAGCATGCAGCAAGCTCCCTAAGGACATCAAAGGATTTCAAAGTTTGTTTGAAAAACTAGTTTCAAAGTTTCTGACAGTAGTTCTAGCTCAGGTATCAGAAAGCAACGTGTTCAAGACTGATACGTACGTGTGCTTAATTTCATGTGTGTGTTCAAGTTCACTGCAGCTGAATTTATCTTTGAGTCTGAGTGAGACTTTCCCATGATGGTAGCTCTGTCAAGGGCAAGAGCTTCAAAATCAGTACCTGGTCTGAGCTACTTCTAGGGTTCTACGGCAGTAGATAAATCCTGTTTTATTTCTCCCACATGATTGTATCATCTGTCAAAATGTAAAGCATTTCAGACAGTAAAAGTCTTCCTGGGAGTATCTAACTAAACAAAAAGTTGATCAATGAACTATACCATAGGGTTTTCAGGGGCTATCAGCAGATGTAATGTCTTGAGTCAATGAGATCATCTGCTCAGTAGATGTATGCGACATGAAGAGCTTCTGACCTCTGCATTCTGAGAAACAAAAAGGTGATTCACGTTGTATTGCTACTACTGAAGCCTGGTGTCTAAATGAAATATGAACAGCCAGTGTTTGGTTTTATTTGGAGGCTAGGGAGAGAACAGTAGGTTTCTACAACTTGTTAGGTCATTTCTGCACTGTGAACTAGCTTTTGCTTGTTTTTATTTTGAAAGCTGGAAAATATCTTCTTCAAACATCTCTCCTAAAGCTTTTTCTAGCACACTGCTATCGTAATTATCTAAGAATAGAATGGTTCGTTATGTGAATGGGCAAGTGTACTTAAAGCTGTAATTAAAGATGTTTGCTTAGTCTTGCCACATCTGATGGGCATGAAGCCAGTGCACCTTTCTTCATGTGGAGTTATGATTCTCAGATCTCTCCAAATAGATATATATTTGATTGCTTTTTTGACTCACTTCAGTAGGTTTTGCTATTTTCAAGACAGAAATGACAGTAATCTTATTTTTTTGATTAAATTATATAATTAACTGTGATTGTATATAATTAACTTGTATATGAAGTTTAATATAGTCATATCAATGCCTGTTTTGCCTGTGAAAGACTTTTAAGAGTAAGTCAGTGAAAGACATTCTAACTTCCCTTTAAGTTAAGCTAGAATTTATCAAGAATGCTGAAGGACAAAGTGGGAATGTATTTTGAAGACCTGTGTTTGCTCTGTCTGTACCCTGTGATGATTGAAAGCTCCGTAGCTCCATGTAGTGTAACCTTGAGTAGACCTATTGCACCTTACCTTTTATGTAGCCAAGAAGAATCAATTGAGGATAGATGGCCTTTGGCCAGCTCAGGGTAGACTTGCATGCATGTTTGTTTGAAGAATACTGTTCAAGCTTCCAAAGTATTCTTAAAAATAATTTTACTCATAACTTTACATTTTGTTCATATATTTGACTACTTCTCTTCTATCATTTAGTTGAGAAGCTGCTTTATTCCTAATACTAAAAGGGAAAAAGCTACAAAATACCAATATGTAAATGTTCAGAATTTTTATTTAAATGCTTCAAGGTAGTGTTCTATAAATCAGATGCCTCTCTTGACTTTATTTTTTGCCTATTTTGTTATTAAATTTAATTGGGCAATCTTTGATAGATATACTACTATGCAATGTAGAGTTTTCCTACAGGTAGTAGTATACTGCAGGGAAAACAAACAAGTTTTTGTTCATTTATATTATCCTTTCTGTAACTCTGTCTTACATCCAGCTCTGGGAAATCCTTTCTTCTCTCTGACTCACCCAATGAATGAACAACCCTCCTAACAATGCAGGAGGTTGGTGTATTGGATACCTGGTGTTAATTTTGCATGGGCTGCCATCAGTCACAAATCCCTGCAATATCAAAGAAAGACAAAAACTTCTACAACCATCAAGGTTTTGTACTTTTGCACTGTGAATTCAAAATGTTGTAGGCGCACAGCATTGAAGATCTGTTTCAAAGATCTGTTTCAAAGGAACTTTTATCTTAATGTAAATTTTGAGGTGTTCATGTCGTGTTTTGTGAGATTCCTGTTGTTTTAACAGGCAAGTTTGTCATTATTTTAAAAAATAGTACTTGAGGTTGTTGTGTTTGTTAGAGTCTAGGAAAGTGCTATATGAACAATATTTGTGTTAAACAGAGTTTAGAGAAAATACTGTTTATTTAATCACGATATTTTGCTTAACTTTTTATCATCCTGTGTTGCAGCTTTTTTTGTGGACGTTTTCATCATATGCGTTTTGTAAAAATCATAAGTGTTCAGCTGTTCAACATTTCTTTTTCTTCCCTTTCTTTGCTAAAAGATTCATATTAGTCGATCAATAATACAAGCTCTATTGACAAGTATAGAGAGTATTCACGTGTTTTTATGTTAAAAGTTTGAAGATATATTGTCTTTGAAACAAATTACAAATTCTGTGTGAAGATGATATTAAGCATGCAACAAATTAAATGAAAACTTCAGTAGGGTTTTAAAGCTTTCTGTCTTGTTTTCAGCAGGACGTTTATTCTAAAATGTACGTTAAGTTTTATTCTCAGCCTTAATCTGGAGTAGTTCTTGAGAAAATTAATGATCATGAAAAAATTAATGTCCTTTAGGATCAGTTAGCATTAGTTAAAGCACCTTGACATATCTGTTAGAAATATGGTGTTAAGCAGATGTATTTGATTATAATATACTGTTGAGAGATAACTGCTGAAAGTGATGTAATTGAAATAAATTAGTAATGTGGTGATCATTGCTGTTGGTACAGTATACATTCATATGTATATATATATATCTGATGTTAAATTTCCTTAGACAAATATGTTATATGATTTGCTGGAAAAAATACAATATCAGTTTTTCCATATTTTAGATTAAATAAGATTATGAATCAGGTGGCCATTCAGCGGAAGAAGCAGTTTGTTGAACGAGTGCACAGTTACTGGTTGCTTAAAAGGCTGTCTAGGAATGGTGTTCCTCTGTTGAGAAGGCTGCAGTCCAGTTTACAGTCACAAAGAAACACACAACAGGTAGGTGACATGATTTTTTACTTAGAAAAAGAAATTGGAAAGTCTTATTTTAAAGAGTAAAAAATTAATCAGGAAACATAGCACCAAGTAAAAACGTTATCTTATTCAGCACTGAGTAAAAGCTTTACCTTACTTTTAATGTCCGGTTTTAAATTCAAGTCACATCACTTTTTACTTGTGAGATCTAAAAAAATTATTTGTGCAGGGTAATCGTTTATTTGCCTAAGTGTTTCACAAAATATTCACAAAACCATCCTAATACCATTGTTTATTGATCAGGTTTGTGGTTTTTTAGAAATCATTCATCAGGGTGCCGTGAGTTAGTCCATCCATTAACAGATGCAAAACAGATTTGTTCTTTGACACACACAACTAAAAAAAAAGGGGGGGGGAGGGGCTTTTGCAGAGTAAAAGGTTAGAGTAGGAGTTTTGTGTTCAAGTTAGAACCTTATTGTCCACATTGGTAATAACAAAACAAAGAAAAAGATATGGATGAAGTTCAAAGGCCTGATGATACAACTTTTAGTTTCACTTTTGAGACTATTCAGTGGAGTTATAGGCAAGCATAAATTCAAGCTTATATTTTGTTCTAGTTAAATTCAACCTATCTTTAAAAAAAAAAAAATCAGAGTTGTTTAAAGTTGTATGCATTGACCAGTTAAAATTTGTGAAAAGCAGAGAAAAACAGTCACTCCAGGTTTGTATCAGTCATAGAGCAGTACTATTCTGCTTCTCGTTTTTGTAATATGAATGACTTCAGCAACGTTAGAGGTTTTGGCAGGTCTCCTATTGTCTGGTTTCAAGGCACTGAGTAACTTTGAAAGTAACTAAAACCCTTTTTTTCTGAATTCCATACCTGGATCCATGTAATAGTCCTTGAAGCGCTGTAAAACATGATATGAAAATTCTTCCTGCATTCCAGTTACCCTTTAACATGAACTGATAATATAGTTGGCTGAGTTCTTTCTGTTCTCCAGATGTTTGATTTCTAGTGGAATTGTTAATGTAAAGTAACCTCTAGATCTTCAAAATGTGTTTTATAACTTTAAAAACTTTGTATATGACTATCATTTATTTGAATTAAATTGAGATTTTCTCCCCTTTGTAGCTTAACTATTAATTTCATTTGTATTACACTGCTATTCGTTGATCAATCATGAGTTGGTATAGTCACAAAAATAACATTCAACATTCCTTCCCAACTTTCTGATCTGTCCTTTTTGTGTGCATTTATTTTCTTAGTTTTATGTAGAAAAAAAATTACTAATCACCAATTAAGAGAATATCTGAGTTTAGAAGGGACCTCCGGAGGCCACCCCTTTCTCAAGCAGGGCCACCCAGAGCAGGCTGCCCAGTACCATATCCATGTGGCTTCTAAAGATTTCCAAGGAGGGCGATCCACAGCCTCCCCAGGCAGCCTGTGCCAGTGCTCCATCACCCACACAGGACAGAAGTGCCTCCTGATGTTCAGATGGAGCTTCCTGTGTGGCAGTGTGTGCTCATTGCCTCTTGCCCTGGCACCAATTAAAAGAGCTTGGCTCCACCCTCTTTTGCACCATCCCTTCAGATACACGTATATATTGATAAGGTCCCCCCAGCATTCTTTTCTCCAGGCTGAAAAGTCCCAGCTCACTCAGCCTTTCCTCCTAGGAGAGGTGCCCTAATTCCTTTCAGGTGGAATTAAAGAAGTGGCCAATTTACATCCAAAGTTATCTTTTGTATGTTTCTATATTGTTCCCTTTTTTATACTCTCTATTTATTCTTTTGATTAATCCTTTAGTTCTGTAATAGAAGCATTTATTCTACAAAGTAGTGTCTGACAGTTAGCTAATAATAGCTCAAATTAATTATTCAAGTAGTGGACGTCAAAGCAACAGCAACAAAATATTAAGTGAACTTGAGTTCTTAAAATAAATAAATAAAAACAAGCACAAAAGTCCAGGACTCGTGTGGAAGTACAGACTTAGACTGTAGTTATGGTATCTGAAAAAATTATATTTACTAGTTGGTAGTTGGGAAGTACTTCTGCTATTGAGATGGAATGTTCTGTTGCATCAGAACTGCAACATCTGTAAAGATTTAAATAATAACTACCACAACAAAAGGATTATAATCAAACATGAAATATTACATAGACCTTGGATTGGAGCTGTTTAAAATGCCTTTGCATGTTTGCACTCCTGTATAAACACTATTCCTTTAATTTCTTTTCTAATTACAGCATTATGCTATTTTAAATTAAGTAAATAATGAAAATATTTCTAAGTTAATTGGAAACCATTGCTTTAGTAAAAATTGGAGAACTTGCTAAGCTTTATTCTTAAAAATTACGATTGAATTGGACTTCATCTTTTGAAAAGAAAATGCAACTTTCAAGCAAAGCTGAGTTTTGTCCTGTTTGATGAAAAATACGTAGGTAGTGCTGTTCAGTGAGTAGCAAGTGTCCTGTGTGTGACACCGTCTTCTATGTAACAACATCTAAAGGTATTTATAATACCTTCTACAGTAGTCATAACTACAAAGAATTAGATGCGTTAGTCATCTTCGTTACTCAAGTGTAGGCCAAACCATAATGAAGCCTTTAATTAACAGCCATAGCTGTATTAAAAAACACGTTAAAACCAACTATGGCTTTTTATGAAACTCCTCAGAAATGTGAGATGCAGATTACTTGTGCCAGTCAAATGGGGCAAGTGAGGGTCATTTTGTTATTTTTGGTCTGGATGAGAAAGTTGTTTTTACCTTACTTTAGGTTCGAGGTCAAAATGTCAAGAACCCTGGTTTTCAGTCAGTCACAGTAACATGCCAGTGTAATACAGATTCAGAAGAGATTTTGGTTTTGGTTTGTTTTGTTTGTTTTTAATTGTTTAAATTGAAAAGAAATGCAAAGGTTAGGATCCCAAATTAAAACCCTGAAACTGATTTCAAATGTCAAGTGGAAGGAGTTTGTGATCCCTACATAGTGTTGGTTTACAAGAACAGGTTTGGCAGAAGAAGTGTTCCATGGTTTAAAAATTACTTCTTAATGACTGCGTTACAGCTCAGTTATGTTATGCTTTTGAAGGTGATGATATATCAACAAATGGTTCTAAACAAAAATGATCATATGTAGCACTTCACCAGCTGAAGGAGCAGGGAACCCTCTGAAAGAATGGTTTGTGCTGTCGCTTCTTTCTCCACCCACACAATCAGGAAAGGTATTGGAAATAATAAACTTGCAACCCCATTATTTTAGGTTTTTCCGCACTTAGAGAATTTTGAATAAAAATATGGCATGAAATTAAAGTCTAGTAGCTGTTGCTGCTATAGTGAGATTGTTTGAAAACTGCTATTTGGAAAAAGAATAAAAAATGAGAAAGTGCTTCTGTTTAAGGTTATACCTGCAGTGAAGATTTCAGTAAGAACGCTAATTGCAGTCACAAAATGGTTTTGACTGGCATATGAATAACAGCAGGTAATCTTAATAAAGCTAATTGTATTTATCAAGATCCAATGTTATCACAGTAATTCTATTTCTGTTTGGCTCTTGTTAAATTACAGTCCCTGTAAGGGGTGAGGCTGTCCCCATATATTCACATCTGGCGTAAGGAGTGGCTTGTTGGTACAGTGACAGTGTGCCTACTGGTATATAGCCATGTGCTTTATGGTCAGAGATGGAGCTGAAGATGAGTTCTCAATTGGTGTATGTTCCGTGTGTAGACTTAGAAGTGTTTTCCCTCAACATTAATATCAGTTTTAGCTTTCCTGGATAATGCAGCTCTTGGTGTTCAGTAAGAACTAAGTTCATCATAGAACGTCAGTTTTGTTCTAAATTTGTCTTGTGTTGTCAGGAAGAAGTTTTTTCTGGCTTTGTTATGGAAAGAAAGGTTTGTAGGAAGAACTCTTTTATCAAGAAAGTTAATAGAAAACCTGCTTGCCAGCAAGGTTTTGAGAAATTAAAATTTTAAAAGGGACCTGTTTCATCCAAGCTTTCACTAGATAGATACAGGAAGCCAGTGCATCAACAGTTCTTTTCAACTTGCCTGGATCTTTTGATTTAATTAAGGTATATGTTGCATGTTATGTAATAAAGCGTAAAGGGAGTTGTTGTTAGCTAGTATAACTGCCAACATCACTTTGCACAGAAATGATGCAGAATTGGAAGTTTGCCATTAATCCCTAGTCCCAAGTGACTTTCAAGGAGGGAGCGTAGTGTATGTATGCCCAAGAAAAAAGCAGACAAGGTGCTGTAGATTCTTTGGGTCACATCAGCACATTTAAACCTACCTAGTTATCTTAGAGAATGAAATACTATGTTTATCTGATAGACATATCCGTAACAGGTGAAACAAGTGATTCAGTTTTTAACAAAATCTCAAAAATACATATTTTTAAGTGCAACTGCACCTTCAGATTTAGCTGAATGAACTACACCAGACCTGTTCCAACAAAGTAACTTTTCTTCTTTCTGTATTTAGGTTTACTGACCCACCTTAAAACTAGTATGGTTTTGTTGTCTTAGCTTTCAGCAGAATCAGTTCCCCCATCTGATGAACTAAGCAATTACACAGGGCAAAAGAACAGACTATTGAATGAGTTTAAGCAAAAGGATAAGACTTCCATGTTTGGCAAGAGCCAGAGCTAAATTTTTACTCTTAAAAACAGTAAAACCACGAAGGAAAAAGAAGTATAAAGACGTCAGTTAACAGGTTGTTTTTCCACACATGGGATCTGGACTTGGAGATGAAAGGGTGTACAGGAACAGCAATTAGTGTCAATGCTGATTTTTCTATTTCAGTGAGTCTATGGAAATTTTAAAGAATTAAAAATGTGCATATTTGTACTGCTATCAAAGTTTACTCAGAAATATTCTGACCTTCAGCAGTTATTAGGTGTCTAACTCAAGACATAGCTTCTTTAAGGAAATGAAAACCAAAATAACTGTCAGTTGTAATAGACCATAGGAAAGGGAAGTAGAAAGTTCTAGTTACAGTTTTTCAGTCTTTTTTTTTTTGTTATTTTGAAAAGGGGAACAAATTGCTATTACCAGATTGCTGTACCAGGATACAGAGCTAGTTGACAGTTAAGGATTTTCAATTTCAGTGAAGAAGTTTTATATGAATAAAAGTAACTTCATAGTTTCCGTGGGTTTTAATCTTTACTTTTCTAAGGCATATAAAGAACTAAAATATTATGTATATTACTCAGCACTCACAGATCTATTAGATATTTTTAAACAGCCAATTTTTTGCAATTTTAGTACCTTTTGGCTGAAAAATTGCACAAGCTTTATTTAAAGGACTTTAATTACCTTCTATTAGGGATGTTTTTGTTATGAGTGTCACAGTTTGTAATGTGTGGTTATTGTTCACCTGCTTAGCCTGTTTTCCTTAATCTTCTTTTATTTTTTGATAACTTATGGAATTTATGATTTGCTTATTTGTTTTAGTTAAAAAACAAAAACTTACCAAATGTATATTGTATTATGCAAGTTACAGGCCAGCATACAAAGCTGCTGATCTTTTCCTGAGATTCTTTATTAAAGTATTCTTTTAAAATGTAATAATCCTCCAAAGCATGTTTCTTTTGTGCACTTGGTACTAGTAGCAGGACTTCTACTCTTTACCATAGTTTCTGGTGAATTATGAATCTCCTTTGAATCTGTAGGTAGTATTCCAATATCTTTCTTTTTCTTATGGAAAATAGTATAAAAAACAAAGAGGAAAGGCTGTAGTCTGTGTGTACAGATCCAACTAATTACTACAGGTATTTAAACACTTCTTCCTAAAAATTCATTGATGTCCAGGTTGTATTACTGTATTGCCTATTTGCAGTACCATTTGAAGTTAGTATTTTATTTCACAATCTGCTTTTCATTTCCTGTCCTCACAAGTCAGAATGATCTTGATGCTCTTGCAAGCGTTTCCTGATTCTTCTGGGGGTGGGGGTGGTGGACTGTGTTGAACACAGTAAAAATTCATTTCTACCAGGCTTGTGTGATGTTTCTGAAGAAGCTGGTGATCATTAGAGTAGAATAGAATACAATAGTGTAGTTGGAAGGGATCTACAAGGGTCATCGAGTGACTGACCACTTCAGGGCTAGTTTTCCTGGTTTGGATTTTGGTGTGAAAATACCAACTTTTTGGTGGGTTGTTATTTGTTATATTGCTTTTTCTGATGTAAATAACTTTCATTATAGGCCTGCTTATCAGCTTTACAATTTTTGCTTTCAGCTAGATAGTTGAAAAAATGAAGAATTGTAGTATGAAGCTTATTACTGAGTATATTTTTTTAAAAGATAGTTTCTTCTTTCCAGTGAATACATTTATATAATTGCATAGAACTATCTTATAGAAAGAGATTGGTATTTTCAATTCCTGAAAATCTATTAATTCTTTTCTTAAGAGAGAAGATGATGAAGAAATGCAAGCCTTAAAAGAAAAATTGAAGTACTGGCAAAGGCTGCGCCATGATCTTGAAAGGGCACGTTTGTTAATTGAACTTATACGTAAGCGTGAAAAGTTAAAAAGAGAGCAGGTAAATGTTTCTTTTAATTTCACTTTTTAATGTGATGAAACTCTTCTGAAGGAAAGATAATTTAAGTATTCTCACACAATTTTTGCAGTACAAAATCTATGCTGTTTGTGCATGCACTCTCACACAAGCTGTTTAAAATATGTAGTTACTTAACAAGCCATTCTGTTACACTTGCATAGTTAATTGGTTTCCAAAGAAATGTATAAAACTCAATTACCGCATTTTCCCAATAAGTAGCTTTATTGAGCAACACTTTTATTTGTTTGTCATAAAACACAAAAACCAAAAAGCTGCATCTAAATCATACAGCATTATAGGGTTAAGATAGCTAGGATAAGAGATGAGAGGAAGCAATACTGCAGAAAGAGAACGTTTTATATGAAACTGTGAAAGCAGCAAGTTTGCCCTTAGGAGTCTTTAATTGTTCATACTTGTAAAATGTGCTTTGTCTGCTTACATGTATGAACTCACACCATTGATGTGTTATAAAGAATTTATTTTTGCCTTAACAAAACTGTTTCAGTGTTGGTAACTCTTGAAATGTCCTGAAAATAAACAGTAGAGGAGTTTTAATATTGTGAAAAAATAATGACAATTCTGAAGGGTGACCAAGTATCTAAAGACATAGATTCTGGTTGTTTAAATGATGTTTGGAATCTATATAGGACATAGTCTTTAAAATTACTTTTGTTTGGGGTTTATATAGCCTGTAAATTTTCATCAGATTCTCTTTTTGCATCTTGAAAATGGCATTACGAATGAAGATTAACTTTAAATGGCATTTAAATTCTTGTTATTTTTGTTGGCAAAATACGAATCTCTTATGTAACAACTTCTCAGAGAAAAGACTTATGGTTAAAAATGAAGCAAAATTCGGTTATTACAGTTAAAAAAAAAATTGGGTTCTGAGAAGATGAGACACTAGAGTTGAAATTGAGTCTACAACAAAGGGATGGCTTTTTTTTAATAAAGTTATCAGCTGAAAACATATGTCAGACCCATGCAAACTGAAGATACTGAAAGTAGCATTAAGATCTAGAAGCGCTATTTTTGAAAACTCACTTTCTTTGGTATTTCAGCTGAAGTTGAAGCAGTGTTTTTATAATGTTTTTCATATCTAAAAGTGCTATTGGTGCAAGACAGCTTGCATTAAAACAGTATCTTAATGAAAAATAATTCATTACATAATTATTACTACTTTAGGTCAAGATTGAGCAAGTTGCTATGGAACTTCAGCTTACTCCATTTACTGTACTTCTGCGATCAGTTCTGGATCAGCTGCAGGAAAAGGATTCTGCACGTATATTTGCTCAGCCAGTGAACCTTAAAGAGGTATGTTTTAAGCTTATTTTTTCCAGGGTTTCCTTATGTGTCACCAAGTCATACCTAAACATAAGTAGAAGCAATTCGTAGCATCACAGAATGCCGTGTTGCAACAGAGTAGAATTACTTTCTAACCTGTATTCTGATAACTTCAGTTATGTCTTGCTGCTATGAAAATCAGTTTGTTCATATACCAAAATTATTTTTGGCAAATACATGTGCCAAATAAGATGGCAACTTACTAATCTTCCGTTAAAAAATTAATTGATAAAGAAAATTTGAAGGGTGTCTTAAAAATTGAAATATGGATACTATGTTCTTATTTAGAGGTAACATTCCTTTTCATTTACCGGGAAAATAGGCTATATATACATGTGTGTATATATGCATGTGTACATATACATGTATATAGACGTATATGTAAAATCTGTTTATACATATACATGTGTATGCAATATGCATTTATTGTACATGTGCATATCCAAATGTATTTATACATAAATACACATATTTTTAGAACTGTGTGTTACATACATGTCATAAGTAGTTTCAGCATCTGTTAGTAGATCTAGGTAGGATACAAAGTCTTGTAATATGTACTCTTCTGCTGGTGTGTAAATGTTTACTATATCAAGATAGGTAATTCTCAGCTACATTTTGCAGTTCGTGATCTGAGGTGTTAATATGTTAAAACATGCAATTCAGTTAGTAGCTGATATAACCTTATATGTAATGAGAAAATTTTATCATAGTTTTAACCCTGTTGTTGTTGTTGTTTTAAATATTTATTCAAAGGTTCCAGACTATTTGGATCATATAAAACATCCTATGGATTTCTCTACCATGCGAAAACGGTTAGATGCTCAAGGCTATAAAAACCTCAGTGAGTTTGAAGAAGACTTCAATCTTATCATAGATAACTGTATGAAATACAATGCAAAAGATACAATATTCTATAGAGCTGCAGTACGGTTAAGAGATCAAGGAGGTGTAGTTCTCAGGCAAGCTAGACGAGATGCTGAAGGAATCGGTTATAATAATGAAACTGGAATGCACTTACCTGAACGGCCTAAACTTGAGTCACCACAGCCTTTCTCTTGGGAAGATGGTAAGATGTTTTTGGATTGTTTTTGGAAGTTGCATTTTTGGTGTGTGTAAATTACATACAAATGTTTAAAATTGTAGCTGTTCAGTCTACTGACTAGAATTTGTTTTCTCCACTAAGGACAGTGTTTGAAAGTTTCAATTGATTTTCTTTTATTAGATTTGCCATTAGAAAGCATTGTCAAAATGAGAATCTGGAAGACAATGTTAAAGCCTAATTTAAGAAGATACATGAAAAAGGGTTTTAAGTTGAGCACCTTCTTTCACATGTTGTATCTGGTCATAAGTCATGGAAAATGACTACCAACATACATTTCAGTACATTTTTAAATAACCCATTGAATTAAAAAAATCAAGCACACTTGTAATACTGGGAAATAAACAACTTCCTTCAGACATACATGTCGGTTCTCTGAGTTGTTGACAGTTAATGAAAATAATTAACGCTCTACTTTTCTAACTAATCTCTCCCTGCTCTTTGACAAGAAGGAAATTACCTGATAGGGTGGGAAAGGTTAATTGTATTCCTTCTGACCTTGCTCAACTGCTTAGATTTCTTGTGCAAAATTCAGGTTAAGAAGAATTGTAGTAACATTACACAGTTGGAATTCATGCCAGCATTTCTTTACTGGTAATGGAAAGCTACTGAGACTAATCTAAGTAGCTTCTTGATAAGTTTTCAGTTCCAGCACATGATTTTTTTTTTTCCTGTTAGTATTATATGTGGGAAACACTAAAACGTTTTCAATTACACGTATTTTGACTTCAGTGGATAGATTACTGAATCCTGCGAACAGAGTGCATATGTCCTTGGAAGAACAGCTGAGAGAGTTGCTAGAAAAACTTGATCTCACCTGTGCAATGAAATCCAGTGGGTCAAGGAGCAAAAGAGCAAAGCTGTTAAAGAAAGAAATCAGCAGTATTCGCAACAAATTAAGTCAGCAACACAACCAAGTTCCTCAAATAGAATCAGGTATTGGAAGTTTTGAAGAAGAAAGTGCAGCACTAGAACAGGATGGAGAAGAAGAAGGTAAGATTTGTACCTCGTTTAATTTAGTACTACTGTGGACTTCTTCAATCAGCTGCTCTAATCGTGTGAATTTAAGTGTAATAAACGAATATGTTTGATTTTTAAATGGACAAATAGCCACTTAAGTACACTAAACATTTTAAGAATATGAGAATGATCCTTTTAACTAAAACCTCCTTTCACAGTAGTAATACGAAAAGGAATCAATGTCTGAGTGGAAAACGTGTTTATACTTTCAGAAATCTGCTTAAATGCTAAAATATGTATTAGGGATCATGTGAGCCTAAGTCAACCGTGTTGAAAATGCTGGCTCCTGTACAGTCATTTGTAGCTTTTCTGTGATCTGCAGGCTCTTTGGGGAGGGTGGAGAGTAGGGTTTGTTTGTTTGTTTACCTTCTGTTTTAATAAAGCTAACTATTGAGGGGAGTCATCAAACTTCATGTTGTAGAACCAAGGCAGCCAAATCTAACCAGCCCTTCCCCTTGTGCCTCTCTTCCTCCTCGAAACACTGGTCTCAGAAGTACATCAACAGTTGGCTAGTTCCCATTGATTTCAGTGAGAGCAACATAATTGAAAGACCCAACTTTTGTTACAATTCAATATTGTATTTGATTCTTTTGTTTTTAACTCAGTTACTGAGGTCTTTATTGCTCATTTTTAAATGAAGCAAACAAATCCCTTCTCAAAAAAAAACAACTTATTGAGAGGTATTGTTTTATAATTAGCTCTTCTCTAAAAAGCTAATCTATTTTACTCTAGGAGATATAGAGGCATGTTTCATTGGCATCACACTATTGAATTGTGGGAGGAAAGAGCGGAAGGGAAAGTGGAAGCATGATAATAAATAAAACAGTCCTGTGCAGCTTGATGCTATCAAAACCTTTGAAAGGTGAAGTGAATAAAAAGACTGTCCTTAACTGCCATTCAAACAGCAACTTAGTATTTGTTTCTTACTGTGACTAAGAGTGGTTTCCAAACATATAATGTGCTTGAGATTTGAACGACAACAGTAGAAAAATTGTAATTGGATAAACATGTGACTTACCTCGTTCTGAAGCTGTTAAACATTCTTAAGATATTTAATGCTGTTTTATTTATTTATTTAAATATCCTTCAAGTGATGATACCTCTGATCATAGTCATTTAACAATGTACTTTGTCAGATAAAAAATATACTAACTTTTTATTACTTGTAGCTTAACATTTTTATTACTCAACCTTTAACTTCTGCAACTGTTGTGCAAATAATAGACTAAAACTGAGCAGTAACTGTTTTCGTAAATTTACAGTATGTTAAAAAAAAATACAATTACAAAGATCATGATCCAGAGTTAATTGGCATTGCTGTTACAGTGAAGAGTATTAGTCATTAGTTCAAGTTTCGGTTCTGAAATGGAAGATACTTAGAGGAAAGAGAACAAATCTCTAAAAAAGAGAGATGAGGAAAGTAGCCACGAGAGTCCTGTGCCCAGGAACTTTACAGGATCTGACTCTAGAAGAGCTGTGAATTAACCCCTGGAAATTCTGTTTTCAATTTCTGATCATGTTAGAAACGTGGTGGCAGAAAAGTGCAGTGAAATTTAGTTTTCAGTGTCTAAATTAAGTGTTTTTCTGTGCTTCAGTCTTTTTGAGAATCTTTTGTAATTCGTTGTGAGAAAAATATAATTTGTTCAAAAAGAACAGTGACTTTGGATATTTTAAACTACAAGCTTTTTAAAATTGGTGCTACTGTAAATACCCTTACCTGACCCTAAATTTCATTTTAAATGTCTTCCCGAAATATTTACTGACTCTAATACTTGCATGCCTTCAAAGGGTGTGAGCATAGTCACACTGTATTATAGCACTAGTTCCTATTTTTAATAGGAACTATCCTATTGTTCAATTAAACCGTAAATGATAGGGCAGAGTTCTTCTACACTGAGAAGTTATTGATTGCAAAGTAAAGATTGCTAAGTCAAAACCAAAACAATACATACAGTATTTAATTCACTACAGATACAGCGTTTAAACCCTTGCTGTTCTATGTCTTTTATCAGGTGACATAGAAAATTAACTAAACTTTAAAAATTGATTTGACAGCGTAAGTGTTCCATTAGTCTCATGCAGTTATTCATACAGAATAAGCATCTTATTATTAATTCACGTCTTAAAAGATTTTCTTGGAAGCTATAAAGGTTAACGTTTATAAATAAGCTATGAAGGTCTATCATCTTTTTGTGTTGACGGGTGAGGTAGTCCTGTTTCTTGTATTTAGGAATGCTGCAACAGTAGAATATATATTTTCTTTCCCATCACTTGGGATGAAAAATTGAACCTAGTTGTTTATGCTCACACTTACATCTGCATTGTCTTCTCCCAGTGTGGACTTATTTAAATAATCTGGGAAAGGATAATGAGGGGGAAAAAATGGGATGAAAGAAAATTGGTAGAGGTTGGTTTTTCTGACTTCTTCTATCAAGTCTGCATTGTCAAGTCTGTATTTGTCAACAAGTGGCTAATAAAGCTGCAAGGCTTAGGGCATGCTTTTCTGTTTGTTTGTTTTGCAAATGAAACTGCTAGTCACAAATGTAAACAGCTTTGCAGAAATTGCCTTTCTGTAATTTTATATCACATTTTAACTTACTCTAGCAGATCAGGTTACAAATACAACTTTTTAAATGTCTATCTGATAAAATTTGTCTTAGGCAGTTAAGGTGAATATACAACATTTGTAAAATGTATTATATCAAGTATTTTACTCGAATGGCAGTGTAAGTGCATTTAACAGATAATCATCCACCACCCCAACTTTGTATTTAAAAATAAAAAGTAGTTTTCTTAGTTTTTAGTTAATGAAACTAACATAATTGCATGAGAAGTAAGAAGTACTGATCCAGGTGTAAATTGTTAACACCAACTATAAACACCTACTTTTCTATCCATGTTACATTCCCAGTATAAAAGTAGGAACTACTAACTAGGACAGGTTGTTGCTAGACAAGGATTGTTTTTAAAATGTTATGCTTTGTTTCCAAACAACAATTTATTTGGTGGGCTGCACATTTATAGTGAGTTTTATAATAGACTTTATAACTACAAGTTTTCAAAAATCACACTCTATTTATAATTTTTTCAGGAGATAAATCTCCCCCTAAACTTGAACCATCAGATGCATTACCTCTTCCTTCAAACTTGGAGACTAATTCAGAACCACCAACCCTCAAACCAGTAGAACTCAATCCAGAGCAGAGTAAGCTTTACAAAAGAGTAAAATTTGATAATGAATTATATAGCACTTCCATTCAGAAAGAAATAAATGGACACACTCCAGAACACTTACTTGACAGTAATCTCAATGAGTCGACTGTTTCTGCTGTAGCTGAGTCATCAACTGATGTAAACAGACGTACATCCATTCTCTTCTGCAAATCGAAAAGTATAAGCCCCCAAAAGTCTGCAAAGAACACTGAAACCCAGCCAACTTCTCCACAGCTAGGGACCAAAACCTTTTTGTCTGTAGTCCTTCCAAGGTTGGAGACACTTCTGCACCCAAGGAAAAGATCAAGGAGTGCATGTGGAGATTCTGAGGTTGATGATGAGTCCCCTGTAAAGCGCTTGGATACAGGTAAATGTTACAGAACTTATTTGAATGGATGCATCTCAAAAGTTAACATACCTGTAATTGTTAATCTTCAGATTTTAGCACTCAAACAGTTTTTCCTCAGAGTTCAGTACTCAGATGTAGTTACAGTTCAGAAAATTACTGGATCTTTTTTGTGTTGGCCCTTTTACAATTGGACTTAGTGAACCAAGTTTTCCTTTTTCACAGTTTCACTTTAGCAATGGAATTTTCAAGTTTACATGTCCGGGTGGGTGATACTTTCATTTTTATTTACTTGTTTTCCTATTTCCTATTGTTGCATCCAATGGGAAATACGAATCAGCTGGTTTTTTGGAAATTCCCTGTTAAATTAAAAGGAAACTTCATATATGGTGCCAAAACTAGATTTTTTACAAGGAGCATGGAAGATGTATGTTCCATGTGCGCCTTCATTTGATATAATGTTACTCAAAGCATATTTTCACATTGTGAAACTGATGACTGTGTGAGGTGCTTTGCCTACCCATGTATTATATGGAAGTGTTAAAATCTCAAATAACGATGACATTTCCTGTGCTTCTCTTCTTAATTCTGTGCACTTTAAATAGATAAATGAATGCAATTTGTATTAGCAAACTATAGTTCTGTTTGGAGAAGTTTGAATGAAACCCTGTGTGAGGAGGAACAGCAGCATAAGGAAATTACTTGTGCATTTCCTTAGTGGCTCTTGCTATGACTTCTATATTACCTTCTGAAATAAGCACTCTGTTTCATTATTACACTGATAGCCTGTATGCAGGAATGAAAAGAGCATGCAATTTTTCTGTCTATGAATGAAAGACGTAGGAATGTATTTCAGACATTTATTTTGTAGATGTTCTCTAAAAGCAGATCTAAAAGATGAACCTAAACTAAGAGATGTGTTTTTTTTTTAATGATCCAAAAGAGAAGGGAAATGATTTTATTGCTAGAAAAATAGAATAAGAAAATAAGTTTTGGTGCAGAGATATTTTTGGTGATTTTTTTTTTTTGGCTTGTTTGCTTTCCCTCATTGGAAAATCCCTGTTTGTTTTCCTTTCTATGAAAGCTTGGAAGGAGTCCATACACCTAATCTGATACCTTAGTTCTAAAGCAGAAATCAGGTTAAGGTGGTGTGATGGTAGAAGAGTATTAATCTTTTTTAATGACATAAAAAGCTTTGGCGCCTAAATATTCTAATTTACTGGTCTTTAATCTGGACACTAAAATCATTTGTCTTTATTCAGATTGCATTTTATCACATGCATAATGATTCACTTTATGCTAGATCATGCAGGCAATTAGTCCAAGCTATGAAACGTTTATCTTAAACATTCTAAAACTAGTTTTTTTAATATAGGAAGACTTACTTAATTCTTTAAATAAATAAATAAATCAGACTGGTTGAATACATTTAAAAACTGTCATGTCGTTCATTTTCTCTGTGCAGTGCATGTATGTGGGGCAAATATGCTTTTGATTATATTAAAAGAATTATGAATAATTTGTTCTGATTTTAATAGACTTTCCATTTCAGAATTTCTAGGTATTTTGTTATTGTATAGTATGTAGGTCAGTGATGGGAATAAAATCCAAAGGGTTAAAATACTTTTATTACTGTTATTATTTTTTTAAATAGAATTCTATAACTTCTACCTGAAAGTAATGGAATATGCATGGAATAAAATCTACGCAGAACTATTACTTAGGGAGGTGTTTATATTTTTGTTTGCTTGTTCAAGGAGAGACTGTGTCTGTTAACTGAACTCTTCTGGCCAAATTATTTTCAATTGGAAGTGTTCTGGTTTTTCTTGAATAGTACATGTTTTCTTCAAAGCATATATGGTTCATACGGATGAGCCAACATATTAAATCTTACTCTTGTGATTCTTTGTCAATTTGCAACAAAAATCTTGGTTTTACATTGCAGATTTTCTTCCTTACATTATTTTCAAATGTGTGTCTTCACAGTAATTTGAGCCAGTTTGCTATTGGCAGCTATTTTGAGCTACAATTTAGCAGGAAACCAGCACAATCCTTAAACGCTTTCCAAGATATAAAATTAGTTGAAATATTTTAGTTTTGCCTATGCAGGCTGTTGTAGATTCGTGCAGATGTCTGTGTTCTGATATTCTTTTTTAAAAAAAAAGGTTACTGTATACATAATTTCTATTTGGATATTTTTTCACTGAAGTGTAATTGAATACTGCTGGTAAAAATGTTTTTCTTGAGAAAAATTCATCAGACGTGACTCTTACCCTTCTGAGACATGCCATGGTAGATAAGGCATGTTTTGGGCTCCTTACAGGCATTCTTGTGAGTTAGCAACTCCGTGATCGATCACTGTCACTTAGAGAGAATGATTATTGCATAATTTACTCGTATAAATGTTAAATATCCTCAGTTCTAGTGGATATAAGAAAAAATACATTAACAGGGACTTCACGTAATATACAAATATACTTTGAAACTTTGATCTCTAGAAAGAAAAATTGGTCAAGAGTTGCACCCAGGCTGCTGGGTGCATGTCGTTACTGGTCAGGCACTTCTGTGGAGTTTGTCTGCTGTCACATCTTTTCCTCCTTACCAATGTTGTTTTTTTAATTTCATTTCCCCTCTCTCTCATTCTTAAGGGATGCCTTATTGTTTTGTCCCTCGCCTTATCCTGTCCTCAAG
Source organism: Stictonetta naevosa (assembly GCA_011074415.1). Lineage (NCBI taxonomy): Eukaryota > Metazoa > Chordata > Aves > Anseriformes > Anatidae > Stictonetta > Stictonetta naevosa. The sequence continues at coordinate 18,925,970 of CM021697.1, read as the reverse complement.
GTATCCCCCCTTGATGTCATGCACGTATTTCTACATGAAGTCAGAAGAAGACTCCAAAGCCTACCTAGTTAGGTGAAACCATACATACTTTGTCTGATGTTTCAGTATTGTCATAGACTGCCTGCTATTACTCTCTCTTAAAGTACAGTTGAGGCTGGTGTGCTTGCTAGTTAGTTGCGAGAAAGACAAATACAGGATCCGCTGGACCACTGATTTCTAGGCATGATGTTCCCTATGTTGTTGGTTTTGTACACAAAGCAATTGCTGAAATACTAGCTTCTTTAAAAATATATATATTTATATTTAAATCATTGTTTAAAAAATGTGAAGCAATGATTTTCTACTGGGGCATTATCACATACATACATATATCTTATATATTTCATGGTTGCTATGTGTAAACTGAAAACTATGTACTGGGGGAGATGTGTTTAAAATTTTCCTATACGTACTGGATACATCTTCTTGTTGTTTTGTATAGTATCTAGCAATTTCAGAAAGAAGACAGGTTTTACTTCAGCAGTTTTGGTTACATCTGAGATCGCTGTATGTTTCTTGAAGTTCTGGTGTGTCAAAAGTTAACTTCCAGAAGTTCAGTGACCCTCCTAAAGTATCACATACTTAGAGTGCTTTTTGTTATAAACCTTAATCCTTTTCATCAGGTCAGGTTAATGTCAGAAAATTAATTGACGCAGTTACTACATCCGAGGAAAACAAAGCTGATCAATATATGTGAGAGATTTTATGAAGCATTTAAAAGTTTGCTTTTATCAATATCAACCAAATGAAATCCTGGGAAATGTGACTGTTTTAAGATGCTTTTTGATTATTATAAAATGATAAATTAGGCTCAATTAAATTTTTAAAGATGTTCTTGGTTTTATCAGTCATTTTTCATAAATGTAGGATAGTAATTTACACTTACAGTGTTTATGCTCTATATTTTAAGCAGAAGCTATGTATTTAAAATTTGCTATTCTAAAGCAAACACTTTAACTTCCCATAGATTTAGAATTGCAAACAATGACTATTACAGTGCAGTTTTCTGTTACTTTTTGGCTAGGCAGCAGTAATCATTTGGTGTAACTCTAGTTACTCAGTATTCTTCACACTTCAAGCTACACAGATTTCCTTAGGGCACTTAAACAGATGTAAGCATGTATTTAAAACATGGATCACTGAATTTGAGTAACATGGCAAAAAGCACAGATTTGGGAGGGGAGGGGAGATTATCATTTTGTAATAACTGCTTTGCATGTAGTTGTCAGTATACAACAAACATAATTATACTGTTATAAACCTATTAATAAGTGTTGGCCTAAATTTATTTCTGCCTGGCCACTACAAAATATTTTTTGGCACTTAAGAATTGTTTTTAAGTAAAAAGTACATGGATTCCACCTGTATGCGATATGTTTCAGATTGTAGTAATGAACACTTTAAATCAATTTTATTTGGTGTGATAAGGACAGAGATTGTATTTGGGGTAAAATAGAACTCATGTTGTTTCGTGGATTCCTCAAAATTATTTCTGTTAAATTTTCGAATCTGGAGCATAAATGAACCCTGAATTTTAACCAAGCTGACATGCGCAGAATTCAATCACCATTCGCTAAATGAAAGAGATGAAAGTAAGAAATACACGTGTAAGAACATAACTCATGTTCTCTATCTAAAGAACATTCTAAGCTAGAGTTAGCTGAGTGGGAAAAAAAATGAATTCAGAAAACAAAATTATTAAAGTCTGGTTATCATAGATGAGAATGGCAGCGTCTGTTGTATATTCATAAGTAAAATGCAGTAATTTGACTAAAACTGTGGACGCATCCAGACTCTTTATGTGTTGAATTACATCTACTCTTTTTCTTTTTCTTTAGATGCATACTGATTGCTTCCTGTAAAATATGACACGAAATTTAGATACTTAAACACTTAGTGATGTCCAAAAACTTCAGCTGCCTTTCTCCAGGAAGTTTCAAAGCATGAAATATTTTAAGGTTTAAATGCAAACAAAGCATTGGAGATGGTGAAGGCTTGAAAGGAATTGTCCCCTGGCTTGTTAAATTTCTCAGTGTACAGATACGGGGACTACAGGAGCTCGACTGCTAAGTTGTCAGGATAGAATCAGAATGCACAGCAGGACATAAGTACCAAGGAGGCTGAGAAAGCTAAGTTTGACTAGAATATTGCCAACAGTTTTGTGGTGAAGGTGGAAATGTTAGTGTATTTTTGTTTGCTTTTGACAAATTGCCTTTTTTAAAATGGGGTGGTAGGCCACCGTAAAACTGTGACAAATTGCCTGTAACAGTGGGAGACTAAGGGGGAGGGGAGGGGAGGGGAGGGAAGAGGGCTCGTGTTGTCTTTATTTGTATTTGGCCCACTAATGCTTCAGACAATAATTCTGGCAGCCCTACTAAATTTTTTGTTAGTTGGATTTCTGGAAAATGTTTGAGAAATAAGGTAGGATTTTGTAATACATGTGGAATAAAATAAGTGCATAAGTAAGGAGGACAGGAATATAAACTATTTTAAACCAGTCGACAGTTGCATCAACACTTAAGCATAAATACTCCTTTTGGTTGATTGCATCTTAAAGTACGATATTAACTTTCTCACCATTAAAAATCCTTTTGCTTACTGCTTCTTTAGAGCAGCATAGTCAAGAGCAGTGGGGCTTGATGAACAGCTGGATAAATGGTCTGTTTCTGTGGAGTCTGTGCATGCATAAGCTAAAGTATGCAATTTTAGAAACTTTCTTGGGTCTTAAACCTGTTAATCTCTTCAAAGTGCTATCTTTTGAATTACATAAAAGACAATTATTAGCATCCAAGCTGGAGTTGCTGTGTTTTCTAAGATCAGTATAACTGAATCTTCTGTTATAATAATAATAAAAAAAAAAAATCTAGATGCCCTTCTGTCTTTTTTGATGCTGTAAGAATTGTGGAGGCTTTCATTATATTTTGTCATTTCATTTTTTCAGACTGCTTAGCTCATTCTTGGCCCAGGTTTGGCTTTCTAAAAAATAAAATGTCATAGTCCCCTCTGTGCTTCATCTGTAGCATTTAACACTTAACTCATTTTTCTGTGTGATGCAGATGGTGGAATGAGAACTGAGGGGTTTATTGAAAGTATTTAAAAAAAAAAAAAAAATGGAGATCCATATTATGCTTATGAATTAAGAACACACTTCCCGTGGTGGTGGGGCTCTGTGTGGATGACCTACCTTAAAATTCAGACTTTGATATTATGGAGTTCCTTGTATCAGGAATGTACAGTAGCAGAGTTCATCAAATCGCCTTTATACAGATCACCATTATTTTTGATTTCTTTAGAACATAATTTGCCTACAGGTATGATTTAAGAGATAGATGATTATAAAAATGAATACGACTCCAGTGGTAACTTCAGGCAATGAACATGGAAGTAAAAAATACAGGTGTCTTGTTCAAATACGAGTGGAGAGATGGAGAGACAGTCCCCACAAGATGAAACACACTCTCTTAAAGAGTGGTTTGTTTTTTTCCCACGTGAGAAAAGATTATATGGTTACAAACATAAAGAGATGTTCTGCATAAAGAAGAATTATGGAACATGATGTTGTGTATTCTCTCACTGAGTCATACACGCTCCCTCAATTGGTCCATATTGAGATGTAATTCTTAAGTCTGGATCACTCCTTACATCAGTTGGTTACACATTTGCTTTTCATTCTTCTCCTGTACAATGGTTCTTACTCACCTGAAGTAGAAAACACAGCATACTAAATTGTAACCCATAAATGATAAATTGATAATCCTCCATTTGTTGTATTTTTCTAACTTTTTCTGCTCTGATAGAGCAAAATTCAGGAATGTCTTGGTGTTTTGTCAGCCTTCAATCATTCCCTTGATTGCACAGTCTTTCTGTGTTTGTATTCTGTCTGATTCTAAAGATCTCCCATAATGACTTGGAGGAGGGAGGGGATCCTGACACTGTAGAGTGTTGGACTTAAATCCTCTGCAAAAATAGAGGTTCAAAATGTTTTTACGAAGTCAGAAGGAAGATGAATGATGAAAGTTTCTGCTGAGGCAATACCATAAACAAAATTGAAAATTGGAAGTAAAAGGAAATTCATGTCCTGAAGACTCCTTTCCATGAAGGAAAATGTGTTTAGAAAATCATCTGTGGCAGTTACACAATACACTGTCAAAGAAGAACCTCTATACTGAGCTGATTTATTGAAAATGCCTGGGAAGAGTTTTACTTTGCCCTTTCAAGTCAGACCTCAGGCAAGATTTCCTTTTTGACTGGAAATGCCAGATAAGAAGTAGGGATCCTTTCAGCCAAGTAGAATTGAAATAGTTATTGCAAGAAATGATACAGCAGAGATGACACTTGAATTGTGATGTTGTGTATTATTGTATATGTATGCTTATGCATGCTTTTCAGATAGAAATGCCTACACAGTCTTTTCCACGGACAGTGACTGGGAACTGGCACTTTGATTCTCCATGCTATATGAAAATACAGCGTTGGTCTTTTAAAACTAAATTTTCTTATTTTTCCTCAAATGCTCATAATCCTCCACATAACCATAGTGTTGATGAAATGACACTGGTATCTTCAAAGTAGCAGCAATTATCTCCAGTAGATTTAGGAAAAGACAATTACGTTAATCCTGTAAATCTGGGGATATATGCAGAAGACGCTTAACTATTTACTGTTCTTGGTTTATTAGTTCACTGTCTTCCCACATGAAACTACTCTTCAGTTTGTTCTTTGAAGTTCTAGTAGCTAGATCACAAGATCACAATAGGAGCTTTGTAATAGATTCCACTAGTACTTCAGAAAAAATAGTAAAAACAGTGATATGTCAGAGAGGATACTATATGACAAAGAATTGTTTGTTTTGTGTTTTTTGTTTTTTCCAGTAATTGCTCAAGATTATAAAACATCTACAGTCTTTTTCAGTGTTAGGTTGACCTATGTGTCAGTCACCATAAGGAGATGGGAATTATAACCTAACCATCTTGGCTTGCAGAACTTGATCAAATCAGTATTAAGTAGCTGTGTAACATTACACATTTTTATGTAACTGCTTTTCAGCTGTTTGTTTGACAAGGACACCCCCTAAGATGGCAAAACTCACAGGTTTGTTGAAGAAGGCAGGCAGCATTGTTTGCTTTAAATATAAATGCTGATTGAAGACTCATTAAACACCAGACGTTGACAGAAAAATCTAATAAACTTCTGTGAAATTAAGGTGAACAATACTTGAACAATAACATTCTGCAAGGAGAATGCAATCAGTTGTGAGGGTTTGACTTTTTGCACACCCGGACACTCCTTCACTCCCACTCCTTAAAAGGAGGAGAAAATAAGATGAGAAAAACAAAAAAAAACTCTTGTGGGTTGAGATGAATGCAGCTTAATAAGAGGAAAGCAAAGGCCCTATGCAGAAGCAGAATAGTAATAATAAATTATTCTCTACTTTCTATCAGCAGGTGATGCCCAGACACTTGTTGGGAAGCAGGGCCTCAGTATGCATAGCAGTTGCTTCAGAAGACAAACTCATTCATGTCATAAATGTTCCCCCCTCCTTGTTCTTTCTCCTAGCTTTTATTGCTGTGCTGGCGTCATATGGTATGGAATATCCCTTTAGGGGATAGTTGGGGTCAACATGTCCCAGCAGTTTTCCCTCCCCACCTCTTGCCCACGCCTACCCTGCTGGCCTTGAGAGTCAGCCTTGATGCTGTGCCAGCACTGCTCAGCAATAGTCAAAACACTGGTGCATTTTCAGCACCCTTGTAGCCACAAGCACAAAGCACAACACTATGCAGGCTACTGCTAGGAAGCATAAATGTACCCTGGCCATTTCTACTATACAAAAAATGTCAATTCCAGTCATGTATAATGTATACGCAGACTTGTAATTGCAAGAATATGGAACAAGAGAGCAACAAAAGTGTTGGTGTTGACCATTGTGCTTCCTGCAAAAATTTGAGTATACTTGCTTACCAGAACAACACGAAGATACTGGGAAGAATCAGAATATTGTTCTTGAATCTTGTTCTTTGCTTTTTCATTGATTTTTCTGGGTAGTATTTGTAAGGCTTTGCAAATAAAAATGGTGTCAAGTGTCACATATGGTTGGTTGAGAATACCTTAGATAGTCCTGGAGATAGGTAAATAGGTATTACGTATTTTTTCTCCAAATTCTTTTTTTTAGGGCATTTTTAATTGATAACTCTCTTCTGTGTTTCCCATTGAAGTAACCAGACATAGTTCTTTCAGCGTCCATAGAGGAAGCTGTAGTTCCTGCTCACTGTTCTGGAATGAGGCAGAAATTAAGAACCAATTTTTCTAAACAGTTATAAAAGTCAAATGCATGGTAAATTGCATGCTTTTTTTTTTTTTTTCTTAATAGACTAGGATTGTTGGATATGCTTATGTAAGAGAGCTCTGTTTCTTTTCCTTTTGATAACATGCCTAGCAATTGTGCTCCTCCAGTTAAAGGGAAACATTTACTTTCAAAGAAGGAAGAAAAAAATTGTGTTGGTAAAAGCTGTGTATAAAATCCTTAAGATAATGTAAGAAAAAGAACTTATTAGGAAATGAAATATTCTGCCTTTGTAGGTGCTTCTGGGCAGTTCCGAAGGACTGCTGAGCACTAGGTTTTTGATGTAAGATCAGTTGACAGGCAAAGTTCATGCTCTTTCATGATGTAAGTTAAGAACAAAATATATATATATTTTTTTCAGTTTTTAATAATACCCATTCAGTTCTCCTTTTTTGTGATTTATGTCAGAAGTTGCTAGATGTGAGAATAGGCTAGATGTGAATACAGAAAACTGATCTTAAGTTCTCATAAGTAGTCTTGGCCAAGATAATTAGAAGTAAATGTTCCCAAATGTTAATGATTTTCTATGGTCATTGTATTTCTTGTATCCTGAATGACATATCATAGATCTACATGTCATTCAGGCTCTCAAGCCTTGTATTTTACAACCATCTATGTGTGTTTTACACATCATAAATTGTATCAACTAGAGCTGACTAAATAATCAAAATTTTTGGTGAATTTTAAATTCCTTTGGCTTGTACTTATGTTTTTTGTGGCTTTTAGTGATACTACTACTGCTGTCATCAGTCTTTTCTATACCACCAGAACAGCTGATGCTCTCTAGAAGTATTAAAACAATTTTTATATGTTTCTGCTTATATGCTCTGTTTTTCTTTTTTTTTTTTTCTTCTTTTCCGGAATGTTTTCAAACTCTTCCGTTAGTGTTGCCTCTCAATTGTATATTTTAAAATGTCTTGAACAATCGTCTTACAATACAGTGATGCCATTGTTGCAGTGAAAAGAGCAACAGATAATCCTTGTCTTTTGAAAGTTGAAGTTATTAAATATTGATCATTGTGCAGTTCGCATTCAGCTGTTTTAGAAGACAGAGACTTCTTACTCCCAGTTTTCAAAGCAAATTAGTAAATACAGGATGAATTCTTAAGCATTCTTTTGAAACATATCAAACTGACTCTTCTGTGAGCCCCTAAGCGGTATTCATTACATGTAACCTAAACCAATAAAAGTGGAATTTTCTGTTTAGGGTCTTGAAAGCTGCTGCTCTTCAGTGTTTAGGTGCCATGTCAAGGGCTCACACCGAGCTTTCTTTGCTATCTTTGAATAGTTGTCTGTAAACAAAATTTTGAACAACTTCAGTTTTAAAAACTTAATTTCCAAGGGGACTCGTTACCCCAAAATTTCTCATCTTCATGTTAAGAATAACTGGCTCCTATTTTGTCTGCTTACTGTTAGGACTGAGTTAAGGAATGTAAACTCTGACATGCTCAAATATCCGTCTGTATACTCTGAAAAGAAGAATTGTTTCTAATACTCTCACTACACTCCAGTTTCCTGTTGGAAAAAGGCATTTACAGATCTACTGTGAAGTTCAGTTTTTAAAAACTTTGTGGATGCCCTCCTCTTGCTATAATACGCACATTTTCAAGATTTATGTTTAAGAATACAATAGCTTCTGATTACTTATTAACTTAAAGTATTCTTCTACCCTCTCTGTGCATACCTATATATGTAAATCCTCTTAAAATAGGGTCATCCCCTTTCTACTTCTTATTGGAGGGATTTTTAGATGCATTTCATACCATGTTCTTGGTGCATATCATGCACCTGGAGATTGTATTCTGTGCTTTCCGTGACTTACATATCTTTTTCAACAAAGGGGACTGAATCAAAGTGAAACCTCTAATCTAGTTTTCCCCCCTTTGAAACTTAAGCTGAGAATCAGTATTAGAATACGTGGAGCACTTGTATCATTCTCACTGTCTCTGACACTGATGTAGGGGTGGCTTATTTATTTAAAAGCTCTGTTTCCTTTCAGAGAGACTTAATGGCTTTTTCACTGTCTTCCAGGTTCTCATATTAACTAATATCATGCTGGGTATTTATCTCTTTGGATCCTAATTATTTTCTGTTATCCTCAACATGGAATGGAATCCAATTAAATGATCATTTTGGAACGCAGAAAGACAATTACATTTGAAGTAATTATTTTGGATCATGTTGGAGACACCAGGCATCCTTAAAACAAACAAACAAAAAAAAAGAACACTGTTGGAGGAAGTCTTTGACATATATGAAACTATGCTCTTCATTCAATATATTGCCCCATTTCCGTAAGTTATAAAGTTGTACATGTTGTAGTATATTGGACTCAAATTGGTCGCAGATTTTTACCAGTCCCAGCGTTCTTATTCCCCCAAATGTGCTCTGTGAGAGCGGATTAGTTCAGAGCGCTCCATCTTCATCTTCTTCCCTGCACAAACACCCAGTTTGATCTTCCTTGGAGAACTAAAACGTACAAAAGAATGCTCTACTTATTTTGTGCATTTATGTAGTTCTAATAAAATACAATTTTTTCTTATATATATATATATACACGTAAAGATATATATATATGCATTATATATATTTTACTGAAGACTAATGTTACTCATGCTGGGTAAGTGCACAAGTCAGGACTTGATTAGTCCTTGCTTGGTAAAAATCAACCAAAATAGTGTTATATAAGTGCTGGTGACTGTGTAAGGCATTTTTTTGAATGTTCCCACTTTGTTGGGTGGTTGAAATTATTTAACTGTGTTTTTTTTTTTTTTTTTTTAATTTCTCAGCTCTTCAGCTGTGGTTTTAAGATAGCACGTCATCTTATATTTTGATATGCTTATCTTTGCAGCAGGCTATGCATAATACATTTTTAATTGCTTTAGAATATTTTTATACAAGTTCTGCTTCTTTATTTTTGTTTCAGCAGAACTACAAAATCAGATTGCAGTCTAAAATGCACAGCTCTGTATTACGTGGTAGCATTTTGTATGTTCGTGGAGAATACTGCTCCTTGAACTATACTGGGTTTTGTCCCTCTTTCATTTTTCCAAACTTATTCTGCCTTTCTGGAGTTGCTTTTTTTTTTTTTTTTTCCTTTTCTTTTCCCCTGCTTTTGTTAATGTGGTATGGACAAGAAGATTCTAACTTGCTTGACGTAGACAGCCCAAGTTTTGACTACACTTTAAGGACAAAGTACTACCGTTAAGAAGCTGAAACTTTCCATGATAAACATAGTTTTCAGGGCGGAGAGAAACCTTTGAACAACTATTAAGCTGATCTTCTTTGACTTTTCTTTTTAAATTGCATTTAAGATTGATAGCAAATTTCATTATTTGTGATTTTTTTCTTTTTTAGAAAAACAAGAGTTCTGCCTTTGAATTCTTTTTTGAAGAAACAAAAGTAGAGGAGAAACTAAAACGAAATCATCCAGTAATGATAGATAGGTCATAGTTTGATTTGAGGGGATTTTTATTTGTTTTTTTTTTTAATCTCAAGTTTTAGTGAAGGGGGTGTGTGTAAGAAGTTTAGTACCTTACCTAATGAAGTTCTAGTCCGTGTTAGCTCATTTAACCTAACACAGTCATGAGCTCTTGGAAAATTTGATTGAGTGGCTCATACCCATTTGTTGCAAAGTTACCCAGGCTACTATTAGGCAAAAGTGGGTTGAGTTACTTCTCTCATGGATTTTCTTTATTTGACCTTCTTAGTAATATCTTTTGAGCCAAAAAAATTTAAATTCCTCAAAAGAATTGGGAATCTTCTCTAATCTTACTTCTTCGAGTAGCTAGAGGAGGTTGGGTATTTCTTGGTTCTTGAGAGAAGGAGTTTTATGATGATCTCAGAAACCCATTCCCAGTTTCAGCATTTAAATGTAGTATATTTGTTTATTTTTTGCACATCAGTGATACCATAAAGCACATAAATTTAATTGCCTGATTTTCCTGTCAAGTTGAGGTCACTTGGGAACCACTGCATCTGTGTGACCAGATATGTGTGTTTAACTTAAACTAAGCATTGAGATCTTCCTTTCTTAAACTGCACATTTCTTACAATTTCTGCATATTCCTTATAATTTCTGAAGAATAGACTGTGTAATCTGAGTCTCCTGGACTATGTAAGCTGATAGCATTAAGGGCTTGATATGCAGCAAAAATGTTCCTGCTGATAGTCTCATTTTCTTCATTTTTCATACTTCCACAAGTGAGAGATAAATATGCTGGGGAGAGGACAGGTGGAATTACTGCAGCCTTCAAAACCTACATTAGTGAAGTAAATGAGTCATTAAACTTCTGATATAGTCTGTTTAAACTAGATTGCCAGTGCAGAGAGACGTCCCCATTGTTATAGTTGTATGTTCCTGTTGCTTCCCTTGTATTTCAACATCAGCAGTTGTGCAATTACTTGGTTGCTTTTCCCAGTGCGTGGCTGAAAAGTAGTTCAACACATGGTCTCACATTTCTTCATACTGACAGGGATCAAGATGAGAGGAAACCATTGCAAGGGACTGAGAGCACTAAACTATCCCTTTCAGTGGCAGCACAATCGTAAACTTACTGAAGCAATCAAAATGGGAAGCCAGCCCCTGATCTTTTTTGTCCTGGGTATATGTACACATACAGCACAAGTGTACGCAGACACATAGCCAAGTTGTATTTGGGGTACACGTGGTTGAACACTTCATACATCTTCTTATGAGGTTAAACATGCATTTCCTTTCACTTTCTCAGTCCATTGGGAACCTGAACCCTGCTCTGGTTCTGGTAGCAATATTTACTCGATCTGTCTGTAGAATTAAAATGAAATCTGTGATGTAACTAACTTGTTTCTGTGGTTGATGTATATTAACTAGGTGCCTGCTTGTGGCAGGGTGAAAACAAAACAGTTTTTACACTCCATTTGAAAAATAGGCCTCACATATGTAAGAATAGAAAAGTTACTTGTAGAGACCTAAGATCACCTTTTTATCTTTACAGAAAAGTTGTTTAGTTTTTCATTTTATGTGCTATATAAAGTGTACCATGATAATTAAACAGGAGAATTTAAGCTTTCTCCTAAAGCCTACTCTGTTTCAACAGGTCATTCAACATAGGAGCTAGGACAGAGCTCCTACTTAATCCCCAGCTATTTGTACTGATTTGCTTCCAATGAGAACAAAATTAATATTTTTTAATATTAAAAAAGCACCTAGTTTGCTGTCTGAACACTCAAGACGATACAAACTTTTATCTTTTTTTTTTTTTGTATAGGAAATTAAGAGCAAATATGGGACTTAAGAAGCACTCTTAAAAAATCTACAATGTAAATTATATGCTAATGAAAGGGAATGCTCATATTTAAATCTTTCAGATTACTGAATAAAGTCTTCCCTTTCTCTTAAAAAATATTAAAACTGTTAATTGAAAGGGAAGGTCTTCTGTGGGGGATCATTGAATAGGAAACACTTTGAAATATGCCTGGATCATACAAAGTAACTTGATAAGCTAAAGTTCATAGTTGTCATCCTTTGTACAGGGCTTTGCAGCAGACAAACTGAAACAATTAGAACTTAATAAAGGGAGGTCTGTCATAATTTGCTTTTATTTCAATGCCCTGTGTAGAGATATGAAGTGAAGATACATAAGCTTAAATAACCATGTCTGAGTGAAGAAAGATTATGATGACTTTTAAGATTGATAATAGGATGGCTATGTTGGATAGTTCTTTCTTGCATTATGAGAAGCATATAGGTCATACACACAGAATTAAAAACTTTAATTTGTTGTAAGGAAATAAGTGTGCTCAGAATTGAGTTCAGGTTAAAATTTTATTCTCTTTGTGGTCTACAGCTTGTGGTATCTTATTGGAAGCTGGTTCCATTGTTTTAAGTTAGTTCATTTTTGATGGTATCCTGGAGTCTGTGTTGGATGCTTTCTTAAAAAAAAATAATTAAAAAAAAAATCAGAAAACAGAAAGAAGTTCTTTTTTTTTTTCCCTATGGGAAATTTCTTCAGAAGGTTAGCTTAAACCACTTCATTGGTCTGTTTTAATCAAATTTACAATGGGTAAATTTACATTGGAAGCTTTCTGTTAAGTTTTCATTATAGTTGTGAAGTAAAAATACAGTATCCTCAGATATATCTGAACTTGTATCAAGAGAAAGTTTGTGAAAAAAATAATAATTTTAAAAATGCATATTATTGATTTTTGATCCCAAATCAAAACATGTTAATTTGAATTTATTAAAATGGAAGGGCTTCTTTTCAGGAAGAGCTAGCTAACTTCAATCCCTACCACTTTTTGCTTTCAGTAATTGAAAAGGATTTTCAGTAGTTCTGATGTTTGTAACCCTGTTTTCAAATGAGTTTTCTGTTGACTTGGTAAATCTGTCTCTGGTTTGTAACATTTTTTTTTCTTGGTTTTTCTACCCAGCTTCTGCAGCCTGACTGTCCTAATGTACTACATGTTGGAAACATTACATACAGAGACTAATTTGATACTCTGTTTGGCATTTCCCATATTGAAATCTTCACCTTTTTAGTGTTACCTAAATTTCCATCCTAACTTTAAAAACTGGACTACAGGATCCTACTATTTATAATACTGTATTTTGAAAATGAAATATTTTGTTAATGTTCATGTTCTTTCTTTTTCATCAAAATACTTAAGAGGTACAGAACAATAATTACACAATGCGTGTGTATATAAAATTGTTAATGAAATGGTATGTTTTTTTCCAGTTTGATGCAGTTTATTTCTGTGTTGTGCTATAGGTCTCTCAAATGGTTTTGGAGATGGAAGTAAAGAGAGAGCATTAGACGATACTCCAGGGAGAAAAGTTGAACCTCGTCGTCGCTGTGCATCAGAATCTAGTATTTCATCTAGTAACAGTCTTTTGTGTAACACCAGGTAAAACTGTGAATATCAAATACAAATTTGAGGTTGAATATGTCAGTTTTCTGTGCTGCTTGTGACCCACAGTGCAGGATTGAATACATTTTAGAAAAAAAGATTATATTTTAATTTTCTCAGTGGTGTGTTAAACATGAGACACTTACTAGGATTGCTAGTATTCCTTTGTTTTATTCAGGTTGTTGCAGATCAGGCACACTTTATACTTGACTGCACTTGTCTTGCTCTTCTGCTCTGTATAAATACATATAGATGGAAAGATACATATACATGTTTGTGTAGAATTTAGTTTTAATTGCCTTCACAGTCCTCCTGAACACTAAAAATGCGTGTGTTTAATCAGTGGGGATGGGGACAGGGAGCAATCTCCAAAGCTGAGTCTTCTCCCTAGGGAAGGTAAATTCAGCAGCTGTGAAACTGTAGGTTGTCAATGTGTGATTCAGACCGCTGGATAGTTTCTGCAGTGATGACAGTACCAACTGCTGACTGTCTCTCTGTGAAGTCCATTGTTAAAGATAGGACTGTCAGAATGGTCACCTCTATCACCAGTGGTATGTACTTCTCCATCACCAATGGTGCACCATCTTCCAAAAGCATACTCAAGTAACTATCTCCAGTCCTGGGCTATGAGGGTTGAGCAAGGAACATGGTAGTGGAGTCAAATGGATTCATTTGGATCCATGGAATGACAGTTGCTAATATGTGTTCTCTTGGCCTAGAAATATGGTTGGCGATGGTACACGACTTTCAGTTGTTGATGTGATGAGAGATGTGAAGAAGTTTGAAAACAAGTAATAGAAGAACAGAGCTTGTTACAGTAGTATACAGGAGCATAGGATAAATCTGTGGGTTTGTATGGGGAGGGAGTTCTTGTGTTGTTAAGAGACTAGTTCATTTGTTCATGATTGGTATTAAATTGCTTAAGGGAGTGGTGTGAATGCATTCATATCAAAAAGGCTTTCAGGAGCAAAGAGAATTTAATATTGGGCCTCTTGTGAATGTGATATATTGAGGATACGACTTAGAATAGCTACTGTTCATGTTCTTTGATCTCTTTTAAGAGAACTCAGGTGTACAATAAGACTCAAGAATAATTGTCTCACTTTGTGTATAGACATTACTATCACAAGTGAAAGATTCAAATTTTTAATGAAAAGTGAAAGAGAAAATAATTGCATTTTCTATTTAGTAGGACTATTGGAGCAGTGTTTCTATGTGTCCAGTATTCATTTTTTAACGCTGGAGACGATGCAGATGCTCATATGCTGAATGTGTATAACCTGCGCTAAAGTTGAAGTGCAACTGCATACTGCTTGTCTTTTGCTGATAACAAACCAATTAAGTGCATGAACTTCTGTAGCTTTTGTGGTGGTGAACTTTTTTTTTGTTATATGGAATTCATTGGAGTTTGTGGCTCTGACTTTTACCAAGTATGATTTTAAATTCTTGTTCAGAGTCTTCATCTGTAGGGAATAATGATAATTTATCAAGGGATGGTCTTTAATATCTGTACTTTTGCAGTTTCAGTCTACCAAAGTGTGGTAAAGGTAAACCAGCGCTTATACGAAGACACACATTGGAAGATCGAAGTGAATTGATATCATGCATTGAAAATGGAAACTATGCCAAAGCAGCAAGAATTGCAGCTGGTAACTGCTATTTATAAATAATTGTTTTCTTAATAATACTATGCAACTATATTTTGTCTGTTAGTTTAACAAATTCTAACATTGTTATTTTCTCTGCTGAAAGACAGATGAGAGTTCTGAAAGTGGTGTTTATAACATGATAGAAAATGCTAGATTCTGCTTTCAACTTTTTTAAAACTTTAAAGAAAAAAAATAGCATCTAATGTTGTTTTGATGAATAAGTGGTATTTAAAGTGAGTTAGCCTACTTTGGTAGTACAAGTAGAACTTGTACTTCAATAATATTTGTGATTCTATTAGGGTTTTTCTTTGGGCTTTTTGTTTCAGGGTTTACTCCTTATACACTCTTCTGCAAAAATGTGTTGACAGATGGGTAAGACATGGTCCATTTTGATTCAGGAAAAAAATACGGAATAAAGCAAGAATTTCTAAGAATTCAGTATAACAGGTTACCATATTTCAGGGAATTATGTTTTGGTGATATGCCTTTCTTTTGTTTTAATTTTTTTTAAATTGTATTGCAAAATTTAAGTAGGTTGTCTCATCTGTAAGTAGATCTGTTTGTAGAATACAGTGTTCCCATGCTGCAGTTAGGGGTCAACCTTGCCATGTCTAACAGGCCTGTCATTAGTCCCTGACCTTACAGATTCTCTCCCCTTATCCAGGATTCTTTCATGTCTTTCCAGTGCTTTTTATCTGACTCTGTTTGCCTTACTCTGTTCTTTCCTCCTTGTAGGATCTGTTTTGTTTTTTTTCTTGCAGCTAATCTGTTTTCAGCTATTGCTTCATTACTCTAAGGTTTAGGATCTTTATTTGTATGATAACCTACTATACAAGAAAGCCTTTTCCATTTACTTTCCTTATTCTGTCCTGGCTAGTCTTACATTTAACACTTTCCACTTAGAATTCCTGTACTTGCTTTTTCAAACTCTCAGTGTTCCATCTTAATTCTGTCTCTGTTCTCAAATATATTCTAAAGCTGCCTCAAAGGAGAAGTGGTATTATTTTATATACTGTTATATATTTATTCTATATACTTTTAATTCTTTCGGCTGCATTCTGTACTGGCAGATAAAGAAGAAACAGGCAGGACTGAAGTGAAATGTGTTGCTGATGTTCTGTGCATAACTGGAACTTTGTCATGGTTTACTTTCATTAGTAAACCCCTGGATTTTAAAAAGAAACTAAAACAAAATTTTGCCTATTCTTAGCAAAATGTCACAAGCAACTCTGCTTGACAGAGTATATGTGCTTTAGAAATGGACACAGTGCTTACAGTCATGCTGTCCTTTATTTACAAGATGCTAACTCAAAACCTCTGGTATGTTATGTTGTAATACCGCGGTTATATAGGATGCAGTTCTGCACTGACTGATTGATATAATCATTGTCATGCATGCACACCGAAATATGGTAGCTCAAACAAACAATTTTACAGGACTGCTGTTAAGCTTGCAAAGCCAAGTGTAGGGCACGCTGTCCACTTAGTGTGCTGAATAAGTTAAGGATATTATGGAAAAATATGCTCTACATTGAAACCTGAAGACTATGTTGAGGTATAAATTACATGCAAGAAGATAAATTAAGGTTTCAAAAACCGCTTACAATTCTGTCCAACTTCTGGGGCTTGGCTTTGCAGGCTTAGGTAGGTTTTCTTGTTTTTCAAATAGAACCATCTGTTTTTAATAGGTTGTTGTCCTTGGTATGCAGGAGCACTGGAAGATGAATAGAGACATGTTATGAGTGGTTTTCATAAATAGTTGATGTATACAGAGGTGCACTAAGATTTGTAGGTCTTGACTTCCTTTACAGGGTTGGGAACTTGCTGGACAAAAGTGGCAGTGCATTCTTCTGCCTGTCTGCTCCTGAACCTTGCCCAGTCCTTTTGCTCAGCTGTTCCTTATCCAAGATTCTTGTGTAGCTCTCCTGTTCCTAGTCTGTCCCTCTCATTCTTTTTATCTCAACTTTTAAATTCTTTGTCCCCCATCTTTGCCAGTTACTTTTTCCACCTGCTTATCAGACTTCTTTATTTCCTCAGTAAAGCTTAGTGGCAGTATCTTTTCTAGCAGTGTCTAGATGCTGTTTTTCCCTTCAGTAATTTTGGACTGGTAAGCAGGAATGGGAAATGGGGAGGGGGGCAGGTTGTAGGGAAGGTCTCACACCATTTGACTCAAATAGCTTTCTTCTGTGCACAGTCAACAGGTAAGTCATTGGTGGCAGAAAGTACACTTCGTCCAGCCAAAAGTTAAACAATAAAAGGAAAGCCTCAGTATAAATTCTTGTGCTAAAGAATGATCCATCTGTGCTGGAGAGATCGTAGCTCATTTTTAGGTCTCGGTATTTTTGAAGCTTAAGTATGTTCAGTATCTGTGGCTTCATCTGCAGATTTAGATGTTAAAGTCACAGTTGCCTCTAAGTAATTTGAGAGCAAAACAAAACAAAAACACTGTGCACTCTTACTACTCTGGTCATGTTTCAGTTAAAAAAAAAAAAAAAAGACTTTCTTCTTTGAGGCTGAAGTTTCTGATTTAAAACAAAGTTCATTACTGAACTACAAAAAAACTCTTAGTCCTTGCTGAAAGCTGTGCAGATTTCTTGAAGTTTTGGGTTTTGAAGTTCTTAACTCTGTTTTTGAAGATAAAAGTGTCTTAAAGTTGTGAAGCCTGCTGTATTGGCACCTAATGGGTGTTTTGCTCAACCTACCCATAAAAAGTTAAACTCATCAACTTCATTATGAGAATGCTCGTGGAAAATAAACCCACTACACAGTAGTTGTTTTTAAAACATTGTGAGCAGTAGGAAGTCTGTAAGGGGAGGAGGAAATGTTTAGAGAGACATCCTTGTATTTACCCTGAACTATGTAGGATCTTTAGTCTGGTGTCTGGTATTTTGTTAGTGTTGGTTTTCAGATAGTGTGAGTGCTGTTATTTTAAAATCCTCAGCGGTACATTGTCATGACTGCTAACTTAAATGCATTGTCTCTCGTAGCTTGAGGAAATAAAGGGTTGTTATGGCATAAAACAAAACTACTAACCATATGTGCTAGCAATAGTAAACTAAACCCTTAACACCATGTGGAATAAATTCCTACTAGGAAAATATTCTAGGACTCTTCCCTACTGTTTATACAGCCGAGAAGTCTCTGAGGGAGTCTTGCTGTGTTCCTCTAGTGAGATTATGTATGACCTTCTACTCTGCATTAAAATACCATTTTTTTCATTTCTGTATCACCTCTACAGCTGAGAATAATGTAGGTTTCTTTTCTTTCTTCTGTTAGCTGCCCCCTCAAAAAAGAGGACTTGCACAGTTTTTATGTACCAGGTACAGTTCTGTACATGTTTTCAAAATAGTTTTTGTATGAAAGACACGTTAATCTAAAAATTCATGACTGTGTCTAGCCGCCTTGGGAGTACTTAACATATTGGTATTAAAGCGAGAAATAAAGTTGCCTAAATTATTTTTGGGGGGTGTTAGAAATTGTTTTGATCAATTGTTTTGAGACAATAGCAAAATGGTTCATCTGGATTTGACGTCTTTCCATAATGTCCAATATTTAATGAATTCAGCTATAGTCGTAGAAGTATAAGAGTGCCTGTATGTATTACTTCTGAGTGTATTATGTTTTTGTTCATCTGAAGAATATTACTATGGCTTTCAATGAGAAAGTGAGGAAAATCCTAATAAGACTTCTAAAAATATTCAGAAAGGAACAAATAAATAAACCCATAAATTGTTTAGTAACAATTCTTCCGAGGTTATGTAGTTCAGTTTCAGCAACAACAACAAAGAAAATAGAAATAAGACTGCATTATTTCCACGGTTTTATGTAATGGAATCCACTGATTAAAGTTCTCATCTGTAAAGTCTGTTGAAATTGGTGGCAAACATCCCTGTTTTCTTTGGACACTTGTTTAAGGTCTTAAACGCTGGAAAAAAAAATGCATTTGGTGCTCTTTCTCCTCTGATACGCACAGCTGCAACAGAACCTGCAACAATTTTTTAGCTTCAAAAGCATCTAGCATCTTGTTTAAGCTGTTGTGGCAGATTACTATGAATTACTGCATATTGAGAACTCACATTACAGGGTTGTGAATCTCTAGTCTTCAACTTCTCAATACAGTGTTTTCTTGGAATGTTGATACCATTGCTGATTGAAAATAAGCTATAATTGAATGAAAAGCCTTTGGTTGGAAATTGACCTAGAATATGTTGTGGAGAATGACTGACCTCTTTGTTTAGTGATCAGCTCAAGTGTTTTTTCCCCACTCTTTCTACTCCTGCAAGATTTGAAGCCATTTTCTTGATGTTCAAATGGAATGTATATCTGCATGTCGGATTTCATAAGTGCTGCCTATTTTAAATAGAAGCAAATTAGGAAGAATTTAATGTACTTTCTTTTGACAAGTAGAGAGCTACTTTTACCAAGTATTGTCCAGCTCCTAAAAAGTTGTTCAAATGCAGCCTTTGAACTATACTTTGGTGTTAGGTTTCCCCGTAGAAATTTTCCTCACCTTTACAGGTCATGACCTTTCATTCCCATCTTCATTCTTTCTCTGCCCCAAGTTCCATCTTGAGTGGGCAACTTGTGGTCTTCTGCCTAGTCTCTTGACAGGAGTCAGTTGTGGTTCTAGTAGACTGAATGGCGTAAACCTGTCTCGTGCTTCAGTCCAGTGGTGACTGAAGCAACAGAGATGAAAACTGAGGATTCTGGTAGAAGCAAACAGTGACATCAACTTTCTGTTGTGCTGCCTCCTGAGAAGGAAAAAATGCTATTGCAGCTGTTTCATTGAATCCTGTTGGTCTTTTTTACTTTGCATCAGGAAAGGGCTAGACAGAGAGACAAATAACTCTGATTTAAATCGAAATAAAAGGAACAACAATGACAAAAAAGCAAGTTAGAACTTAAACACATTTCTATTCTTATGTTTATCAGACAAGTGCTGTAAGTGACTGGGGCTAATCTTGTCATATGTTATATCCAACACTTTGGAAAGATCGTGCAACTTGCATCTTGAGTGCCATCTTTCATACCATCATCTATTTGACATTTCAAAACAAACACATTTTTTGGAGTACCATAACTTTGTTTTCTTTTATGTTTTTTTCAAAGGAAAAGGGGATTATAAGAATCTGATGGCATCTGCTTTCTAAGAATTGTTCTGTGATAGGCAGTTTCTTGAAGCTTCTAAAAACTTGTTCTTTATCTGCAAACTTGGATTAAGCTACTAGTAACATTTCAAGAGCTATTGTGAATGTTACCTGTTTTTTATTGATATTTGCATAAAGGTGATACTGGTACACATTTATTTCATAATGATAAGAAATCACTGGTGAGAAAACAACTGTAGATTTGTCTGAGGTTATATTCTGTAAAATACTAATCTTATATTTAATTATTATTTGTTCTTAGAAGTTGGGCATAGCAGTATGTGGATTTCAACTGATGCTGCAACATCTGTTCTTGAGCCTCTAAAAGTAGTTTGGGCCAAATGCAGTGGATATCCTTCTTACCCAGCTCTGGTGAGTACGCAGCTTTCCATCAGTACTCTAGTAATACGGTTTCTGGTTTGAAAATCTTGATACATGAACTCAGCCTGAAGGGGAAGTTACGAATTATCTTGAGTAAAAGAAAATTACTTTTCTCTCTTTACAGCTTTAACATGAATCCTTTTTGCAAAATTATTGCAATATCAGATGTTGAGCCAGTGTCGTCTGTTACCCTAACTGTCTTACTAGTCTTTGTCACTGCAATATTGTTTAGAGGATCAACTGGATAAGCATTTGACAGACATCTTGCTAGTGTTAGAATTTAAGAGATACTTTCTGCTGCAAAACGAATTTTAAAATACTCAAATTCAGCAGCTCATTAAAGAAACGACAAAAAAAAAAAAAACCTCAATGGATAAAACCATTTAATTTTTTCTAGTTGTGAATGATATGCTGGAAACTTAAAGCTGTTGTGTCTGTTATTTTAGGAGAAATAAACACAGTTCTGCTTAAATCAAGAGTTTGTAGAGAAAATGTTGTTTATAAAGTGTTTGAATGGCTTCAGGCATTTGGGGTTATAAAAACAGTTCATATACTATGGCTTGATTTATATAATAAACTGGATAGTCATGTGACTGGTTTAATGTATGCCTACTGGGGAGATCGGGAAGTGTAGTCATAACAGAATCAGGTTAAAACTAGTGGAGGTGAGAGGTTCAGAGCACTTGAGTTTGTGCCTTCAGTGGGTGGTGATCCAAGCACACTTCAGTCAGATGCTTAAAATTTGATTGTCTGTTGAATGGTGCAGTTTGGTGTTAGATTTAAGCTGATCATGACTAGGAGGTGCCAAAAGGCTCTTTCTGTCCACGGCTTTATGTAAACACTAGTGTTTCTCTGTGTAATGAGCTGATTGAGGAATTAAACCTCGGTCAAGAGAAGAAAGTTGTAACTTCCACAAACTCTCCACAATTACTAGCTTTCTGTTGGCTTAGTTCCCATAACCCGTTTATTGTGAATTAAGGTGTATATCAATGGGGAAGCTGGCAAAATAATAGAAGTTTGTAGGGCAAGAGATGGATGGAACAGCCATGGAGTAATATAAACCTTCCTCAGTGGCAACTGGGCAATTACTAATACTGTGAAGTATCTACAAAGGAGTTTTATTTGTGACTGACACTGCACAATTCATTGAAAAATGAGTAGCCTTTTCTGATAATTAAATAGCATATGCAAGATGTTTGAAATTTATTTTAATATTTTTTCTTTTTTTTTTCTTCCTGTTTTTTTTTTTCTTTCAATTCTGTTAAGAGCTCTTTTTTCGTTCAGATTTTAAAGGTATGACTAATTTTGCAGAAACAAATATCCATACTGTAACATAGGTTACATAGGCTGGATTTAATTTTTTTTCTTTTATGTTAAGATGTAAAATTTAAATCAGGAACTCTTCTTTCTTCTCTTTTATAGATTATTGACCCCAAGATGCCTCGTGTTGCTGGCCATCACAATGGTGTTACTATACCAGTGCCACCCCTGGATGTACTCAAAATTGGAGAACAAATGCAGACCAAATCAGATGAGAAGCTATTCTTAGTACTGTTTTTTGACAACAAAAGAAGTTGGTATGTTATTAAAATGCTTTGCTCAATACAGAGACTTAAAACTTTAAGTCTGTAGCTTACATCTAAGAGAAAGCTAAGACATTCCTATCTATAAATACTTTTTCATATAGATATATCACCTATAAAGTTAAAATATTTGAGTCTGTTCTTGGACCAAGGTGTATCATACTGGAAGATATTTATGGTCAGTTGGGAAGGCAATAATATAAACTTACTTGTTTTGACCTACAAGCCGGTTTTGATATGGACCTGATAAATTAACTACACAGATTTTTCTTTTTTAAAGATAGTCTTCAGTATTTGTCTGTGTCAGCTTTCATCATTGTTTTCCAAATGACGACACATCTTCCAATCTGTTCAAGTGTCTTTAAATTTTTTATCTTCCTAGTTAAATGTTGTATTAATATGCACTTCACGTACTTAACTCTTTCTAATTTTTCCACGAAACCTTCCCTTTTTCTGTTTCTTTCATTATCAGCAATATGCTGCGTGGAGCCTGAAGGGAGAATTCACATAATATTCACACAAACATTGTCTTCCCCTTCCACTAGATCTTTTTATTTTTGCCAGATATGGAAGTGTTTCAGCTACTTTCTTCTTTTTATAAAGATACATCTTTCCACTGTTCTTTTTTAAAATGGCAAATCTGACCCACTAAATGGGAAACATGGTGTAGCAGCCCTTACAGTTCTGGACAAAGTTTGTGATGTTATTCTGTATTTAACGTAGTTATTTTACCTTTTCTTATAGGCAGTGGCTTCCCAAATCCAAAATGGTTCCCCTTGGGATAGATGAGACCATAGACAAGTTAAAAATGATGGAAGGCCGCAACTCAAGCATTCGAAAAGCAGTAAGGATTGCTTTTGATCGTGCTATGAATCACCTGAGTAGAGTACATGGAGAACCAGTCAGTGACTTCAGTGATATTGACTAACAGAGATTCTACCAAGGCATGAAAAATATCACACACTTGAACTCTACTAATGAACCTCTTTGTCTAAAAGAATGTATTGAAGATACAACCCTTTAATTGTTGATTCAGTGGCTGAGTTCTGCAAACTTGAAATTGTTGAGCAATTCTACTAAATCACCATTGCCATATTGATTAATGGTTTTATCGTGTTGTAGTTTGGAGGATTTTCCACTAAACCTGTTAAAATGTCTTGTTCATAGTGTTCATAATTGTACATAAATGTATATTCAACACTTAACTTATTCTGATTTTAGAAGTAGTTCTTTAATTCCTTTTATAATTTTGCTGGGGAGGGAATTGGTTTTTGTTTCCATTCTGTTTATTTTTCTTCTTTCTTTCTAAGGTTAAGTTACCTAAGCACCATCTTCCAGCTTAAGGTGTTTAGTGAATTGTAAAGCCTAATATCAAAACGGCATCAAATATATGTTTGCCTGAATCATATACAATATGGTGCTGCTTGTATCATTTCTTCCTTGGTCTGTAGCTTCTGAAAAAGACTTCTGAATGTTTGTGTAAATCATTGCTCTTTGCACAAAGTACCACATATTTAAGATTGATGTAAATTTACAATTACAAATATGTATTTTAAGAAAGGAAGTTGCATTATTTTGGAGGGTACTTTGTGAGAAAGACATCAAGAAAAAAATTATACTATGTACATCACTTGCAAATCACCAAAAACACTCCATTGTTGCCCAAAATAACTTAAGATTTTTTTTGTTTTAAACAAATCTGGCTTAAAGCCTGCAAGCACATTATTTCTTTCAAAACCATATCCCATTTATCTCCCATTGATTTTATTTTGTTGATATATGTGCCTCCCTGTGTTTTATTTATTGTAGAAAATGTATTAATTTGCTTTATAATGAAAAATAAAATTGACAAATATATTGATATGCATTTTTATACAGGCACATGAGAAGACAACTTGCTTTGGGAGAAAAATGTATTGGAAATTGTATAAAAATAACTTGATGGTTTGTGTGTAATTTGATTTTTTTTGTAACTTGTAATCTTTTGTTTCCAATGAGGGGATTTATGTAACTTTTAATTTAGAACACTTTGGTAGCAATAGAAACTTTGGATACATTTTTGTATGGTACATGTGATGTATATAGAATTAGTACTTTATTTTTATTTTTAAGAAGTAAAGCATTATGTTTGGGCAGGGGGAAGAAGGAGGGTGGGTTTCCAGAATTGCATTTTTATATTAAAAAAAAAATAAAGTCAAGATATTGATTGTTGTAGCTACTTTATTCCTACCTTCACTGAGAATACTGAATTTGTAACAATGAAAATGGCAAGGTATGTTTGCAATGTGATTTATAATGACTCCATTATTTATAAATGCACTGTGTTTGAACTCTTTTGCAGTGATATCTTAAATACTGTACCAAGTTATATAGTATGAAACACCAAATAATGCATATGAATGCACGAAGTATTTATGCCCAGCTTTTTTATAAAGGATTAGCAAATACAGCAAAACCAATACTTTTTAAATCTTTTTTTAAAACTTCATGAATAGCATACTTCATTGTTAAACCTGCTTGAATCTTTATTTTAAAGGGACAATTACTTTTTAAATAGTTTTTAATGTTTTTATTCTCTATTGTTTGTAATACCCCCTTAGAAGCTTGAAATAAAATTTCTTTCTCAACTATTAATTTTGTCCTGAATTTAGCCCCTGAAATTTTGCTGTAGTGCCCATTGTCTTTACTCCATGACTGAGTTGTTAAAGAGGAGCTAGTTAAATAATCCAATTTGTTTTCGTGCTACAGCATGCAGTATCATCCTTACTGAGCCCTCTGTGTGGTAGGTATTCTAGTTATCCTATACTAGCTGAGAGCAACCGCCTATAATGGACTCTCATAATTACAAAGACTACTTGGATAAATTTCACAAATGAGCAAGAAAACAGTTTTCTCAGTCTTGACCGTAAACCTTGCTTTGCAGGAAGTAGTGATGGCAGGTATCTTGCAAGGAGCATCGCAGGTGTGCTGCTGTGGTAGAAACAATAGCCACATCAGGTAGAAAACTAAAAAGAAAATATGGTTGTTTGCTTTAATTAGTACTTTTGTGTAATGACTTGGAGGGTCTGCCATTTCACCATGCTTACCTTTGAAGGGAATGGAGCTCGCACTTTGTTGAGACACTGTAATCACTTTTGATCTATTAGGTTTGCTTATTAAGAGAGTCTTCAGCAAGTAGCCTGCATCAGATCGTATTTCAGACTTGGGCCACCAAGTATACTTAAAATCAGTGTGTGGGAAATTCGATAGTGATTGGCAGGCAGAGAAAAATGTGGGTTTTTTGGATCTGTCAGACCCTGGAAAAGTGTAATTGCAGTTTGGAGTAGGATGATGATAATTTTGTACTTGTAAATCTGTATTGCATGAAATAGCTGTTTAAAAACAAAAATACAGTTGAAAATGATTCTTCAGAAGGCTTCCCAAGTTCTCAAGTGCTTCCAATGGTAGGAACATTGGAGGGGGGAAAAGAGCCCATTTTTGCAAATAAAAGTGGAGCTTTAATTCTGTCGTTCTGTAACAAATTGTTTAAGTGGATCTTAAGTGGAAGCTTTAGTGTGAATTTGGCTCAGGCCTTCAAGATTCATTTTATTGGTTTTATCTTCAGAGGCAACTCCATCAGTTCTTGGAGAAGGTAATGATGTTTTTCTTGATCTTGAGAGAATCCTGGGCTGGAAAACATTAATGATTCAAAGAGGCCCTTTAAGCATCCTATACAAACTGCATATTCTTTTGATGAAATTGGCATGGAAGTTTGTGTTACTTTTTCTTTTGTGCATGTGATGGAAACTGTCCCAGGACATTGTCTGCGAGGAGGTTGCAGCAATGGCTACAGCTTTTCCTATGCTCCTATGCCAAAGTCAAGTATTTTCCAGTGGCTATTCAGGTTGGTTTCAAATACAAAATATTTTCTCAGATTTTCTCAGACTTGCTGCTCTTCACTGATGTGTGTTTTAAGGAAACGAATACCTGTTTAGAATTTCCCAGTTGTAAGGCTTAACCTGATACGGTAGCTGAATAAGTACATATGTATCTGAGAATGTGCTTCTCTACAACTTAGTGTCATGTAAGAGCATGGTCTAGTAATAACTGTACAATAATTGTGGAATGCAAATTAGTATTCTGGTGGAGGAAAAAGAAGGGAACAACACTATCTAAAGATATCCTACTATTTTCTCAAGGAGTGTTACAGCAGTAAATACAGCGTGCAGATTTGCATCTTCACTTGTCAATCCTGGTGTGATCATCCCCAGCTAATAGTGTGAGAATCCCAGATCAGAAGCTGAAACAAAGTTAATCTGTCTCTTTTGTATTAAAATGTGAGAAATCATGTTTTAAGTATTTAGGGAAAAAATGGGGGTAATGACTTTAAAAAAAATATATATGTATTTGTTACCAAACATGGTGATTTTTGCAATGTTTGTTGATTGTGATTTTGTATTTTTACACTAGAGGGAGCAATACACACAGACCATCAACATTCACCAAAATAAATATTTAATATTTTCTTTTCAAAATGCTGCTATTAAAATTCTTGCTGTAAAACAGTCTTTCCTGCTTCTAGTTTTTGTAGTTCATTAAAAGTGGGTTTCTCTGATGGTCCTGCTGCAAGTGAACCTATCTTGGAATGTTTGTTTTTCCCCAAAGAGCTGGTAGGTAGGGCAGCAACTCTGGATTTTCTGGCTTTCTTGGTTTGTATCTAAGTGCTAGTGACAGGCAAGTTACCTTTTCACACTGTTTTGTTAAGCTGTTTATTTCTGTTCAGAGGTGTTCTGCTATGGGATCATTCTGGAGCATTATAAACAGAAAATTACCCAGAGCTTCTTGCTGCTAGTAACATAGTGCAAGTCGAATGTAGAGGAGTTGCTGACAAAAATGTTCAAATTTAGAGGTGAATGTGAGAGATGAGACAATTGCTTTACCCAGCAGGCTAGTAGAGAAGAGTTGCCTTGAGGATACTCACAGGGAATTATATAAAAGCTCTCACGGGTGATTGTGTTGGTAAAGGTCATTATCTGTATTTAAAAAAAAAAAGGGGGGGGGGCGCGTGGGAACAACAACAACAAAAATTTTTCCTGTAATTCTATAACACATAAAAGTGAACAAAAAATGCAGGAAGTATTTACTGTACATGTTCTACTTAACACTTTTCATTTTTCTTGTGTACATTTCTATAAAACATGATTCAGTTCTGACATACCTATTTTATCAGTTCTTCCTTCAAAAATTTATTTCCTGTGAGGCTTCTCTGATATGGTAGAAAAAGAGCAAATTCAAGCTAATGAAACTTTTTCAAGTTGCAAATGCTCTTTCAGAATAGCATGAATTTGGTAAAAGCAATATATATATTTTAAACTTTTTGGAAATTGGTATTTGGTGGGAGATGTCTATAAATTTATCTACATAATTTTTTCATCTTTCTTTCATTGCTTCTGCAACAGAAACTGCTATAAAGTCTGCTGGTAGAAGAGGAAAATGCAAGATCTCAGCATCTGTATTGTAAGGTTATTCAAGAGTAGTTTGTTTCCATGGTTTTAAAAATCCAACACTTGCAGTGACTGTAGCCATCCTGTTGTATATTCTGCTAATAATACATGGGCAGAGCGGGAAGCATAAGCAATATAAGTAAGTCTATTAAAAAACAATAAAATTAATCCCAGTGTGATCTCCTGGACAGTTTTTTTTCTACTGCCTTTGCTTGTTGATTTCACAGTGGGTATAAATTCAGCTCATTTTTTGGTTGTCTGTTTTGATCTCCTCCGCAATAAGCAGCACTGTCAGCAAATCAGGCAAGCCTCAGCTTTGTGGATGTATGCAAAGGTCTGAGATAATGTAAATAGTTTCCATGTCTTGTCTTCTCTTTAAACAAGCATTCCCAGTTTCCCCATTAACCTGCAAATTTTTGCATGGTTTCACAAATAAAGTTGTTTTGAAATTAACACAATTCTGTTTTTTTTTTTTTTTTTTTTTTCTTCACCTATTCCTAGTCCTTTATAAAACAGTTGAGAATATCTTCCATATCTAAATAGTCTTTAAGGCTGTATGAGCTTGATGGTTGTGCTCAGGTAGATGGGGAACTACAAGAAGAATGTTAGAAGTTTTTGTCAATAAGGCAATGGGGGACTGATAATATGAAAAACTAGCAACTTTTTTTCATGAACTCATGGAGGACTTCTGGACTTTCTAAAGAAGAGCTGGAGTGCTAAAGTAGTGTTTCTGTTAAAAAAAAGGGGAAATTGAAGAACTGACCACCAGTAGCTAACACCAGCAGTGAAGCCACTGCAAGGATTTGTTGAAAGAAGTGATGGTGACTGAAGCTTAGGTAGAACCTAATAGCTGAGATGAGCTGAGAGAGTACAATAGCATTTTCCTAATTTCCTGCAAAAACTTTGAAATACTAGACCAGATTTGTGTGTGTACATGTGTACCCGCATCTCTGTTTTGACTGAACTTTTATTTTGCTATAGCAATTCTTTGGCTTATACTTTGCTTCATACTTGGTGTGACTTTTCTATCTATGATGGGGACATCCTAGAATTAGTTTCTTTCTTTTCTGACATGTAGACTTCCCTGAATTAGCCTCAAAATGTGGTGCTTAAATACCAGCACAGGAGGAACTTTTGATTAAGTAGATGTTATTTTTCCAAACCAGCACAAGATGCTACATTTTGGCAGCACTTCCTTTATAAAGTAAAATTAAGACCTGTGTTAAGAGAGAGATGTCTTTTCTACTGCTGCTACTACTTCACTCCTTCACTCCCCAGTGAAAATAGCTGTCTTAATAGACATCTTTGTCCAAAGAAAATGACCATAATTATGTGGATTTAAACAGGAGGGACCAAAAAAACAACAACAACAACAACAACAAAAAAAAAAACTGCAAACTGATTGTACATGAGCTTAACTAGCAATCTAGATTTTATTCTTTTTTTTCTATGACAGCCATATTTACAATGGCGGAACTGAGTAGTCTGTAACATACACATATTAGAAGAAAGTGAAATTGAAGTTACTCCTCTGCGCTTCTTTTGGATGATGATTATGGGGAGAAAGCATATGAGATGCAGTTAGGATGCTGATGAAGCTTGAAGATCAATTTTTCAGATCAATTTCATCAAATAATTTGAAGTGAGCTAATCTAATTTGCTGCACAATTGTCTGTTTCTTCCCACAGATGTTTATTTCTTCTGAAAATGTCTAGTACAGTATTTGTCAGCAGGTGTTTCCAGCTGAAACAATACATGTCTTGGTTGCATTGTTGGTTATATTAGAAAATGATCCTAACTTTTAATGAAAATGTTGCTCTCTGAATGGGAATTTCAGCAGTGTAGATTTAAAAATAAATAAATCTTTTTATAGTGTCTGACTGGAAGAGACGTACTTAGTTTAAGCATTGTATGAATACATGCCTTCTGGACTTTACATGTTATTCTGCACAAGATCAGTCCTGTTTCTTGGACCTGGAGCCGGGGTTGTTGCTGACTCTGAGGGCTTTAGGTATGATGAATGGAGGATTGTGTTGAACTGCTGAGAGCGCAGTATGTGCTTGTGATGTCATGGAGTCACAGGATGGTTGAGGAATAGAGGCCACCTGGTCCAACCCCCATTCAAGCACAGAGCAGGTTGCACAGGATCATGTCTTGGGTGGTTTTGAAGATCTCCAAGGAGGGAGACTTCACAATCTCTCTGGGCAACCTATGCCAGTGCTCAGTCATCCTCACACAGCACAGAAGTGCTGCCTGATATTCAAAGGGAACCTCCTGTGTTCCAGTTTGTGCCCATTGCCTCCTGTCCTGGCACTGGGCACCACTGAAAAGAGCCTGGATCCATCTTCTTTGCAAACTGCCTTCAGGTATTTATAGACACTAACAAAATCCTCCCCCCAAACCTTCTCCAGTCTGAACAGTCCCAGCTCTCTCAGCCTTTCCTCATAGGAAACGTGCTCCAAACTCCTCATCACCATTGTGGCCCCTTCACAGGATTGTCTCTAGTATGTCCATGTCTCTCTTGTACTGGGGAGGCCAGAGCTGCACACAGCATCCCAGGTGTGGCCTCACCAGAGCAGACCAAAGGGGAAAGATCACCACATTTGACTTGCTGGCCATACTTGGCATAATGCAGCCCAGGATATCTTCTTGATGAAGATCATCTCATTTTTCATTGTGCAGAGTTTACATGGATGTTTTAACACTTAAAAAGGCCAAGTAAAATTTAATTTGACATTAAAATATGTGGTGCTGTTATTTATTAAAGTTCTAATTTATAGGCAAGAAAAATAGGAGGCTGCATATAAAATTAGGTCAGAGTTTTCTCAATTTAAAGTTGGAATGAAAATAAATGAAGTCAGAGACAATTGCAGCAGTGGGTAATCGCATGACATTTCCTCCAGAGCCTTGTATGCCTTGATGCCAGAGATCCAGCTAATGCTGCTGTCTTATTATTGCAATTGCTCAAAGTGTCTGTCAAATCTTCCATGCTTCATGTAAGCTACTTGCATAAAAATAAAATATTAGCATTTTAACACCTCAGCAATAAAAAGTTTTGGCTTTGAAAACTCTGTTCTCGTTTCACATTTGACGTACAGTATATTCATTAATCTTAGTTAGTGTGACAGTATCTTCTGTGTCCAAGGTTACTAAAGCTGACAGTGATGGATTCAATCAGTCCAAGCGTTAGGTGTAGTTAATGAACTACACAAGTCTGTTTTATTAACTGTCTTACTAAAATTAGTTTGGGGGACAATCTGAAGTTCATATTAGCTCCTGTATTAAAATGTCTTTTTAACGTTATCCATATGTGTAAAACTACTGGCTAAAGAAAAAACAGCTGGAAAGTCAAAAAAGTTACAGAACTGAAAGTGAGCCTGCTTAGCTCTATTCTTTTCAGTAAGAGAACATTTGAAATCTTTGTAGCAGACATTAGTCTTCTCAAGTTCATGTAATCAAGTTACCACTATCTTTTTTGATCTTCATGGGATGTGTTATAAAATAAGTCACCTTTATGAAACCTTAATCTAAATCTAAATAATTGAAAAACTTTCATCTGATTCTTCTGGAACTAGCTAAGTTACTTTGAAGGATAAAGACATTCTTTGATTTTTTTTTTTTTCACTCATGTCTTACTTTTTTGTTATTTTTTTCATTTTATTCTATTTTATTGTTGGCTTACTGTTGGCTTAATTTTCTCCAAAATCTATGTTTGTGCTTACATCGAAGACTGCAGAGATGAAAAGGGGCAGGACTACTGGACACCTGCTGCTGGAGTACGGGCAGATGATGACGCTACTATGCAGTTATCTCCTTCCATGTCATGGCTGTAACCAGGAGTGGATAATGGCACTTAACATTTACAGTTCAGGTTTAAATCCCATGTTATCATTCTTAAATTTTTATACTGCAAAAACACACCATTACCATCCCTTACATACAGTATAAAAATAATTTCACAGCAAGAAATCTGAACAGAAAATATAGCCTAAAGAGAATTGGATTAATTCAATTTTTAAAAGTTTGATATTTAAATTGTCATATTAGGTACATGTTAATAGCCTGTAACTGAGAAAATTGAGAAAATGCTATATATACATAGTATGTGTATGTATATATGTATGCAGAAAAAACAATCACAGGCTAAAGCCAGAAGCTGTATGGCTATAAGCAAAGAATGTTTAATTTATTAAAATTATTGTTTAATTTAAATACAACGGGATTGAAAACAGTTCTAGAACAAGACCAAAATAAATAAATGAATAAATAAATAAAAGGGGTTAATACCACTGCTAAAGACATAAGTTAGTTTGTTAAAAATAGAAACTTCAAGTTGGAGGAAAGCTACTTATTTTAAAGAATGGAGGGAAACTTCAAGTCTTAAAGGATGGTAAAGAAAAACTGTAGGAAAAGAGCCTCCAAACTTAGATCACATGGCACATGTTGGGCACATACAGAACCGTGTGACAATCTGTGAACACTGCCCATAACTGGCAGCAGAGGTGAAAACCTCTTTAGATCACGTATGTAAGTCTGCAACAAAAATTGCTAGCTGGGGTGGCCCCATACTTGAGTCAGGTATACCCGATGCATAGACAGGCATGAGTGTATGTAGCATATAGATACGTATCACACACACATAAAGGTACTTCAAATGATAATTAAAGAGAAATGCACTTCTGCTCATTGTGCTTAGTTTTATATGTTATTGCTTACCCTTCTGCTTGGGTTCCTAATCTCTTGCTGGTGTTTGGTCTGGCATTGCACCACACCCTTCCAGGGACTTGTCTGTAAGTTAGATGTAACAGAAGAAAGTTATAGCAAATGTCATTGTCTCTGGCTAATGGATAAAGGGGTGAAGCAGAAATTCAGTCCAAGGATGCAGAGGAAGCTTCACAGAATCACAGAATCACAGAATTGTAGGGGTTGGAAGGGACCTCGAAAGATCATCAGGTCCAACCCCCCTGCAAAGCAGGTTCCTCAGATCAGGCTGCCCAGGTAGGTGTCCAGACGGGCCTTGAATATCTCCAGAGAAGGAGACTCCACAACCTCCCTAGGCAGCCTGTTCCAGTGCTCTGTCACCCTCACCATGAAGTTCTTTCGCATGTCGATGCGGAACTTCCTGTGCTCTATCTTGCGGCCATTGCCCCGTGACCTATCCCCACAAACCACTGAGAAGAGGTTGGCTACATCCTTCTGTCTCCCACAGCTCAGGTATTTATACACGTTGATGAGATCCCCTCTCAGTCTTCTTTTCTCCAGGCTGAACAGACCCAGGTCTCTCAGCCTTTCTTCATAGGGAAAATACTCCAGGCCCTGTATCATCTTTGTGGCCCTCCGCTGGACTCTTTCCAGGAGATCCCTGTCATTTTTGGAATCAGGGAGCCCAGAACTGGACACAGAACTCCAGGTGAGGTCTGACCAGGGCAGAGTAGAGGGGGAGGATCACCTCCCTTGACGTGCTGGCCACGCTCCTTTTAATGCATGCCAGGATCCCATTGGCCCTCTTGGCCATAACGCACACTGCTGGCTCATGGTCAACCTGTTGTCCACCAGGACCCCCAGGTCCTTCTCCTCAGAGCTCCTCTCCAGTAGGTTGTCCCCCAATAACAATAAATTTGTTATTGTGAAAAATATTCTGTTATCTCTTGACAATCAGTACATAAGAAATTGAAGTACATTTTACACTGAAATTTTCTCATTTAAATGTTCATCTTGCACACAAACTAAAGAAACAAATATCTACTCTTCATGCATTAACTAAGACATTTGTGTATAAACATCAAAAGCCATACTTCGATGAAAGATATTACTCTTTAACATCCTTAATGTGTTAATTGAAGATGATCTGGATTTCTCTTTTTCAAATCCTCCTTTTGAAATTGGAGTCACACATAGTTCAAAATTACCATCCAAATGAATATAAAGCTCAAATACGCTAAAAACAATTGTTGTATACGCAGGAAAAACAATGGCTTTGTCCCGTCCTTTATAATTTGGTCTTCAATAATGTGAAACCTCATTGTTTCTCCACGCATTCCAGTATGGACAGTTAATGAGCACTGCCTTGTAGTCCTAATACTTTCCATGACCATGCACAGAATCTCCATCCTACTATTTCTTGTTTGATGTACTAGACAGTGATCAAAGTTTATTTTTCTTGTAGTGAGTTCTTTAAGTAACGTCGGTACTTCAACCTCATGTTTGGTCACTATGCCAAATGAAGCTTTAAAGGCAACAGAATCTGATCCAGCAACATCAAAACCAACATTGTTCATTATCTGATTTCCTCTTCTACCATTGAGCGTAACATCCGATTTGTCTTCATAATTGAGCAACTGGTAAGATGAGACACCTAAGTAAAAGAAGATAACCATTGTGTGATGAAGATCTGAACATAGTACTTTTAAATAACATTATATGCTTGTAACAGGACACTTTAATTATTTTAAATTTGTATAGAATAAACGTAAAGAAGAGAATAAAGTGTACTGTTCCTACTGTACTTAACCATTTTGATATAAAATTCACAGCTCCATTATGTGCTTATTTATCAGTGCTACTACTGATGATTAACAGAAAGAGAGTATGGGGGGTCTGAGCTTGGGATAGAGCTAGGAATTGAACTGAACACACTTCTGCATCAGTTGCCAAATTATGGCTCCATTTTTAATCAACTGGCAAATCTGGAATTTAATCACTAACTCATCTGCTCAGTGAATTTTGTTAGATGAAAAAGTGTGGTGGGTTGACCCTGGCCAGCAGCCAGACCTCACTACAGCTGCTCATTTATTATTCCCCCACAGTAGTATGGGGGAGGAAATTGAAAGAGCAAAAGTGAGAAAACTTGCAGGTTGTGATAAAGACAGTGAAGGAAGGAAAAAAAAAAAAAAAAAAAAGAAAGTGATGCAAAGGCAAACACTCACCACCTCCCTGGGTGGGGAGTGATTACCCATTCCAATGCCTAACCATCCTTTCTGAGAAGAAATTTCTCCTAATTTCCAACCTTTCCCTCACCCACCAGGCGGGTGACCTGGTCATAGAAGGAGATGAGGTTGGTCAGGCAGGACCTGCCCTTCATGAACCCATGCTGACTGGGCCCGATCCCCCGTTGTCCCGCATACATTGCATGATCGCATTCAAGATGACCTGTTCCATCACTTTACCTGGTACCGAGGTCAGTCTGACAGGCCTGTAGCTCCCCCTAAGGGTCCTCCTTATGACCCTTCTTATAGATGGGCATTGCATTAGCAAGCCTCCAGTCATCCAGAACCTCTCTGGATGACCATGACCACTGATGATGGAAAGCAGCCCAGCAAACACATTTGCAAGCTCCCTCAGCACCCTTGGGAGTATCCCATCTGGCTCCATGGACTTGTGACTGTCCAGGTGGAGCAGCAGGTCTCTAACTGTTTGCACCTGAGCTGTGGGGGGTTTATTCTTTTCCCTGTCCCAGGGAAAATTATTTTCCAGGTCAGGAGGCTGAGTACCCCAAGGATAACTGGTCTAACCATTAAAGACAGATGTAAGCACACTTGGCCTTGCCTTCTCTTTGGCCTGTCTTGATCTTCCAGATTTGTTGTGGGTCTGTCCTTAACTGTCCAGCATTTTCATTTTTCCTTTTGGTTGATTTGCTTTCTCCTTCTGCACTTTAAGAGAAGAAATGAAAATGTTGACTCCAAGGAAGGTGGACAAACTGAGAAAATTTTCAGAAAGGGGATTCTACCTTTGCGCAATGAGAGGTCAAGAAGTTGCACAAGACACAGTTTAGCCAGGTCCTGCTCAATTGACCTGCTCTATCTGCTGAAGTAAATGGTCTTAATTTTTAAGACTAACACTACGACATTTACAACATGAAAATATAGATCAAATAAGAAATTTCAAAGTAATATTTTGAGTAGACTTCTCGTATTCACTTTAAAAAATATTACAGACAAATATGTCTGCAATTTCAGAACTGTTGTCTGATTTCCAGACAACATGCTACGACTAAAAGCTCAAACAGAACAAACATATAGGAATTATGTAAAGGTAAATAGAATATTTGTTATTCAGTAAATATGCCTACATTCTGCTAAGTAGAAGAGATTTGTATTCTCTTCATATAGAAAACATTCATGTATTAGTAAATTAATGCATTTTAGATTAACACTTCTTTTTGGATTATGCAACACCTGTAAAAAATTATAATATATAAAAAATTTGCTTTTCACTCAATTTATAACTATTTGGAATGGTTTAATTCAGGTAGTCCAGAAATGAGAAGCAGATTGCAGTGTCCTTCAACCTTAACCGAATCACAGGGTGGACTTGCTGCTAATGATGTCAAAGGATCATATAGATAACAGCAATGTCAACAGGCCTTTGGCAGAGAAAGTTGATAATTTTCTAAGAATGAATTATGAAAATTAACTATTTAGTAGACCATGGCAAGTCCTAGGATATGACAGAATTAAATCATGACTTGTCAGGGAAGATATACTGGCAAAGGATAAATCTTTATGGCATAACTGTTAAGCAACTTTTCCATTAAAAAGTTTAGTTTGCCAAAAAAAGGTCTGTTTGCTGAGCTCCAAACTTCCATGACAGAGAGAAACTTTAACACTGCTTTTTTTGCAACTGAGTGTTCTGAGGCACAGAATGGACTTTTTAGTCAACCCATCGAAGAAGCAACTCTCATTGCCTAGGAGGGCTAGCAGTAACTGTGTGGGATGGACATGTGAGATCAGCCCTGTGCTCTTCTTGAGTTTGCCAAGGAACCTAGCTGTGCTGCATCTAATGCAAACGTCTTCACCATTTTCTTCATGGCTACAGTGCTATCCTTTTTTAAATTTTATTTATTTATTTATTGGTGGAATAGCTTGACTTTGGCAAATTTTAAGCTATTTCTGCCATAGGTCATGGAACAATCATGAGATGTAAGACATCTGGATTGAAATTCCCTCCCTGATAGATATTTAGTTGCTTACTTAAAGTGGGATAACTTCATCAGCAGTTGGAAAAGACTTTCTCGCTATAGGCAAACTAATTAACCGTGATGATTTAAGTTTATCTGTGTGACTTTGCTTTGAAATGAGGCATCAGTGCTGACCTAGAGGGACTCTCTGCTCAGCTGGCAAGGGCTGTTCACTTTTGTCTTTCAGTCCTTATTTTTATGTGATCTACTGTGTACTGGAGGGCATAAAGCATGCTGAGGTTGGACAGGCCTCCGTGGATGTCTTCTGAGAGTTTCCAGAGTGAAGGTGGCCTCAGGAAAGCAATTAACTTTATAGATTTTGAAGGACTTCAAGTGAAAAGCTCGGGTTTAAATCATACATGCTTTGTAGGTATTTACATTGTTTTCATTTCTCTCATGTTTTCCAAAATCTTGGAGTAAGTAACTGTAAGGATTTTTTTATTTTTATTTTTATTTTTTACTTTTAATCTCAGATTAAAGATTTAAATCTTCTTACTTCTGATATAACTAAACTTATTTCTTTAAAAATATTGTTGTTTTCTCCCTAACTGTCATTTTCTCTGCAACAGAAGTTATATCCAGGTGCCTATAAAAGTAGTCTAATTCTCTAAGGTGCCATACCTTTAACGTACAGCCAATTACCAAATATTATGATATACTTTTCATTCCTGCCAGATTGCCCATGTCGCAGAATTAACATAGTTAACATAGTTTGGGGTTACCACCTAGTAAGTTTTTGTTTGTTTATTTCCCAAATACCTTTTTTTTTTTTTTTTTTTTTTTTTTTAATCATTTGCAAAGCATTATTATTTCATTTTGCCCACAATCTGAGGCAGAACTAACTTCTCACTTTCCCTGGTTCCTGATCAGTAAGCTGCTCTTTCTATATGCTGATTCACCACTACCTGTCCAACATATCAAAATACATTAGCAGCGTTACTTCTAAAATTTACTGAAGTTTTGAGTAACTTTCCATTAAATCAGTATTTGTTGGTCTAATGGGCTGCAAATCCACCAGTTTGGAGTATATGTGACCAACATAGAACAATCTGGAGGAAGCAGTTGCTGAAGCAGGTATTTTAAGACAGTTCTACTGTTAATGAAGGTTTAAAGTGACAACAGACCTCAAAGGCTGAGCAGTGATTATTTTATCTTGAAGATTTAAAAAGTATGGCTTCTCTTTTGTATCTGCATAAGCAATTGGAGTCTCAAGACTACAGAGATAGGTAGCATAAAAATGATTCCTACTTCAAGGGGCACAAAACAACAATTTTATATATCTTGAGAGCATATACAAGCAAATCTATGCCACATAACTTTTTGAAATTGTTTGCATCCCTTCAGGTGGTGTGAGTTTGGAGCAAAGAATTAAACCAGTTCATGGCGGTTTAGGAATAAGAAGCAATAGCTAATTAATTACAGGAAATGTTCTGATAAAGCCACCTGTATATTCAGTTTTTACGTGTGTGTATACATATATTGGTAAACTTGTATGATGTAATTCAGTTTACACAGTGACTGCTCATTCCTTCTGAGTGGTTTATGTTGCACAAGAATCAAAAGTGTATAAAGCTAAGAAATGGTTCAGGGAATCTCTAGCCATTCCCCAAGACTCTTAAATGAGGATAGACTATTGCTGCTGTTCCCCTTCCTCCCCGTACAGTGCAGTAAGAAAATGTGTACTAAAACATAAAGTTACACAGAAATGCTAGCAAGGAATAACTTAAGAACTTTATGCTCTACCAAGAGCTTGGCATAGTCTTGAGAATTTTTGCAGGTTTCTGATGCTGGTAGTCTGGATGGTGGTCATGGTCCTACTCTTGCAGTCTGATTATACAAGTCTGCAGGATTCAGGCTCAGATAAATAATATTTACAGAAGAAAATTGTATATGCTAAGCACATTCATTTTTAGTAACAAGTGGGTGAGAAACATTTGGAACCAGAAGAGTTCAAGGACTATTTTCTTCTAATGGTATTACTGATCCAGTCATTTCTTTCCTGTCCTTTTCCTCCTCAGGAAAGCAGGACCAGGAAAGACAAAGCAGGATAAGCCCTGCCATCCTCATCTTCCCGGAGGTTTCATGCGGTGTGAAGCTTACTCTTTTTCTGACCACAGGACAGATTTCATTTTCAACTGACAGAGAAAAATGTTTTCATCTCTGTCTAGTGGAACCTACTGGTGGTGTTTAGTTCCAAGATGGGAAGATTGAGTCTTCAAAATATAAAATTGCTAAACACAAATAAATCATTTTCTGCAACATTTTTTGTATAATAAAAGAAATAGTACATTTTAATTGCAGCCAAGGTGTTTTAGGTTTGACATTAGGGAAAAAGCTCCCTTATAGTAAAAACACTGCACAAATTAGATTTAGATGACCAATGGATATTGTGGGAGTTTAGTTACTAGAGATTTAAAACTCAGGGTAACATTTGTGAGGAAGATTTGAGGTAATAACTTGGGGAGTGGAGGAATGGAGAAGATGAATTCTCAACATCCTTTCCAGTCCTATTTTGTGTATTTCAGTAAAGGAAGTGTATATGACAACAAAACACAAAATACAGCCATATGTCCATTTCAATGCCAGAGTCCTATCGCGCAAATTAAGAAGATTGAAGATGTTACACCAATTGTACACCAATTGTACACCAATGTACAGCAATTGTAAATATTTAAAAATTGTGAATGTAAAAATAAGTAATACTTGTGATTTTCTTTAATTTCTCTTCTGAGAAAATCTTTAAAAACAAGACTGTTTTAAAAAAGACTGAAAACACTTTTTTTTTTTTTTTTTTTTTTTGAAGATGTCTGCTCAACTGTAACATGGGACAAATTTTAGTGTTTTTTCCCGCTACTTGACTTTTTCTTTATATCTTTACACTTTTGTCACTCTAGAAACAATTTGGGGGTTTGGTGAGATTTCTAGCACTCAGAAAAATTCCATGGTAAGTTTGGTTTCTAGCTTTCCATTCTGAGATAGATGTGAATTTTCAAATGTATAAGTATGTGAAAAATATATATATGTGAAAAGTGATTTTTTGAAAGATGCTATCTTAACTGAGAAATTAATTAAATTATTTCAGATGGATTTTTTTTCTCTTTGTATAATAATGTTTCAATCCTCTTTCACTATAAATTTCATTGTGATCAAAATTTTCACATCTGATATGAAAAATATTTTCCCACTTGCACAGAGTTAAAATTAAGCATAGGTAGTTTCTGAGATGTTTCAGAGTGAAAAACTGAAATGACACATTTTAAAAATGATTCAAAGTTTTTGTCATTTTATGGCTGAAATTTGAGTCTATATGAATTCACAAATATTTTTGTTGAAAAAAAAGGCAAACCATTTTATGAGATGAAATCATCACAAACATTTCTGCAATCAGTGGAGAGTTACACAAATAAGTAATTTTCTTGG
This sequence comes from Stictonetta naevosa, assembly GCA_011074415.1. Lineage (NCBI taxonomy): Eukaryota > Metazoa > Chordata > Aves > Anseriformes > Anatidae > Stictonetta > Stictonetta naevosa. The sequence goes on along the minus strand of CM021697.1, from coordinate 18,886,081 downwards.
TTCTGCTTTATTTTGTGTGTGTGTGTGTGTGTTGACAAAATGAAAACAGCAAAAGTAAATTAGTATGTTAAAACTACACTTACTCATTCTCAATATGCTTCGCCTGACCTGTTAAGAATGAACACATTTTAATTTGAACAATTTTTCCATGTGCTTGATGTTATCCACTATATATATCCAATATATAATATTGCTGTACATATTTATAATGAGTCTCAACACATTTCTTAGCCTTTGGATAATGAGATATTTAACAGTACTAACATTTAAAATAACATTATCAGTATTAGAGTTAACAACTTTTAAAATAATAGAGTAGTTGAAACTTCAAGAACATCTTTGTTCTACAATGACATTGTGTGGTGCATTTGATTATAATTGTAATAGAAAATTGTTTCATTACATGGGTTTGCTAGCTTCTGAACGCTCATTAAAGTGCTCTGCACAAGAAAGTTGCATGTGGCTGAGGTGTGAATTTTTTTATCCTAACCTCATACTGTAATTCTCATAACCAATCTGATACAAAATGTGCCTGAAACATTGGCGAGGCTTACAGATAAAGCAGACCCAAAATGTCCTCCAAACCTAGTCTAGATGTCACCAAAACCTTATCAAACCTCTTTCTTCGTAAGATATGGATACTAAACAATTAATAATAATAATAATAAAATCTTCTAAAACCAGGAGGTTCCTATGTTTGGTACCAGAAATGAGAACAATATCATAATTTATGATTTTCTTGCCATGTCATTTTTGATTAAACTTCACATCCAAATCCTGTTTTAATCCTTTTAAGGAATGTGCTCATTCTGATTTTACCCAACATCTACCCAGAGAAAATTCCAAATATTATTTGAACAAAAACTCAAGAAAATTGACAACTTTGAAAAGAATCGTGTGTTTTCCCCCATGAAGAGCTACTCTATATGCTGCAGGTCTTCTCTTTGATGGATGATGCCACAGGGACAGTTTTGTTTAGCATAGCATATTGCCTGTTAAAATAAATCTAAAAGAACACTGAGGTCATACTAATCTAGTCCCAAATGTCCCTATAGACATATGTAGAGACAGGTGGTTAACTCAGCCTCCTGTCCAAAACAAGATCTGCAGGGATTTCTACTTATTCTTGACAGGTAGTCAGTTCTCAGAGCTTTCTGAATATGTTTGATGGTAATATTTACAGGATTTTAAGATGGAACTGTGGGTTCTTCAGGTGTAAACAAAGTCACCATCCACCTTTCAAAGATAGTTTACTTGAAATTAATTTCCTTTCCATGAAGAAATGAAGTCCTGAGGACGGAGCTTGGGTTATTTAAGGCAAAAGCAGCAGTGTTCAATCACATTGCATTGCAATACATTTCTACCTTTTTTTTTCTGGAGACATCTGGGGCACTGTTGAAGTGGTTCTTGTGCCTGCTGATTCACTGCTTGAAAGTTTCTCCAAAGCTGCTGCCATTTGAGTGCTGTGTGATGTGGATATCCATTCATTGTGAACAAAATGTGGGCAAAACCTCTGTTCTGCAGTGGTATCAACCAGAGGACAGCAAATCCCTCCAGCCCAGCCATGCAGTATGTCTCTTGCTGCTGTCCCGTGCTGCAATCACACCCCATTTTTTCATGCAGTCATTCACAGGTACTATAGCACTTCCTCAAACTTCAGATGCTCCATTCATCAGAAATAGGGGCTGAGAGATCAGACCAAAGTCTCTCACGATGTTTAATTCTGTGAAAATGCAGCTGATACTATTGCTATGAAAGAAATCACTTGTTTTAGGGCTCTGATATGCTAGCTCATGATATTGACCCCAAAAGGATGATGGAAAATATTACCCACTGCTTTAGCATCTTTGCTCCATGAAAAAATGTATGGTAACTGAGAGCTGTCCAGAATATTGTTCATGCAGAAGAATACAGCAGCTAGGTCCTCAAAATGTATAGCAACAAAGAATACTATTGTCACGCAGTATTAATATATTTTTTCTCTTTGAGTCACAAAGAACTCCTATATCGATATGGCAGACCTGTGGGTAATAATGGCAAGGTTGATTTTGTTGCATTGCTTAAAATTACCTCCATATTTCCACCAGGATTATCTCCTTGTGCTGGTAAATGCAGATGCAAATATGTCTAAACTCAGTTTTAAGCATGACATGACAGAGACTGAACACGTGTTCCCTCACAGGCAGGTGTGGATGCATCACAGCATTTGGCTCTTTAAATCTTATATTCCTATACAGAAATGTATTTTCAAGCCTATTCTAAACCCTCTAAAATTTAAAGCTGGTTTAAATGAGATTTTGCTTTGTTGGCTTCCTCATAATGATAGTTCATTGTTCTTGTAAATACCAAGCCTCTGTTAAACTACTTGAAACAGACCAAGCTTGTCTTTCCAGAAAAATAGATTTCTGAGCAATGGCTGTGATTTTTTTAATTAAAGCGAAATTTCAAGTGAATTTCAGCACATGGCTGCAGCAAACATATGGAGCAGCAGATGATTAATATGTGCATACAAAAATTCCCAAGAAATCCCCATTGCTTTAACAGGTGAAAGTGATTTCCTGTGAGCACAAGGTTCTAATATATCATAAAATCAGATGTTAATAAATAAATAAATAAGTTTTCACGAATAAAGTGTGCTAGACCTAGAGTGCTGTGACTGCTGATGTGCATGGCCTTTGCATTGACTTATGGACTTCAGCCTAGAGAAGCTTAGCCCTTGCTTGAAAGGTAAAATGCCATAGCAATATGATGTTGATGACCCGGACAAGCATATCTAAAACCCTTCTACAGATGTTCAGTCTTTTCCAAAGGAGCAAAATCCAACTAAATTATTCTGTAGTAATAGGTAATAGAGTACATTTTTGACATTTTAGAGTACACATTTGACATTTATTTTTCACTTGCACAAATAGTAATTCTGCCTTCATTTTCCTATTAATTGAGGAATTTTTAGGTGACACCCACCATAGAATTTATCACATATTTGTCTTTGGAGCACCTGGTGGAAGGGCCACCAGTTTCACTTAGTGTTTCTGTGTCTCTCTGGACTACAACATAAAATGGAAGCTACCTTTTAGCAGCCCTGTTTCAGGAATTCATTTTATTTGTTTGTTTCCATTTAGTGGAAAGAAGCATTATGATACAATAGTAATTGGTGCTGGAGCAGATTAAATGCTTGTGTCTTTATTGTCAGAAGTCACTTCCAGAACTTCAGCTTTTGTCACCTGATCTATCTAGGGATATTATAGATTAGATGCACTCTGGAATTGCCCATATTCTGTTATTCTATATAAATACAATTTGCCTTGTTATGATGTTTGGTGTCGCATTTCTGTTGTCATCAAAACTGTGATCTAACAGAAAGATGATAACGTAAACATGTCAAAATATATCAAATGAAAAGATGTACGGTTGTTGTTGTTGTGACTGAAAATATCTGGCTCTGCTCACATATTTCATATGAGAAATTTGTGAATAATGAAAAGTTGTAAAGTTATAGAACTAGAACATAAGGTAAAATAATAAAACTGACAAGCTTACTACAACAACAGACACTGAAATGGATGTTGGTTTTCTGTTTTCTCTGTTTATGGCATAACTGTTACTCTGTGGTTACAGGCTCAATAACTGCTGAGTGGAGGTCTGTGATTTTTGTTCTTCTGAGATGTGATTATTTTTGCATGGGAGTGCCTTTTGCTACCCAAATCCATTAGAATTTGGTGGAAGGAACTAGCTTGTTTGTCCTGCTTTCTCTAAGGGACTGAAATAGTCCACCCTGCTCTTTGCAGGGTGCTATGAGAGTGCTATGTCCGTATCCTCATAGATCTGAGGCGTTTAGATACGCACTAATATTCACTGAGGCATGATGGTGTACGTTTCCAAATACAATGATCTTACATCCCCCTGTTCAAGAAATTAATGTTTTTTTTTTTTTTTTTTTTTTTTTTTTTTTTTTTCAAAAGACGAGCAACCTTTGTGTTCATTTCATGTAGACTGGACAAAGTTAAGAGTTTCTGAAAATCAGATATGAACGATTTCAGCTTGGAAAGTGAAAATGAATGTTCACTGTTAAAAATTCATCTGATTATTTTGTACACAAATGGTTGAATATTTGCATTTTTTCAATTTCTTTTTCAACTTCTAGGATAAAAGCTGCGTGTGTTAACTTAGAAGCTCCTCTGTGTATTATTACAGCAAATAGATAACATAGTAAATACAGACAAAGTTAACTCAAAATGAGTACTTATTGTATAAAATGTTATGGAAAATTACACCAGAATTCTCATACAATTAGCTAGTTGATATTATAAATTTAACCCATATTTTAAATGACTGCAATATATTATAAAATATTAAAGGAAAGTTTAATTTAAGAAAATGAACCTGTAAGAGAAATGCAGTTCAGGCTAATACTTATGGCTGATTATTACTGGCTAGTTACTATGTGATTAGATTTCAAATTTTTTAGTGTTTTACACAGCATCTCTGGAATAAAAAGCAAAATGCTTAAACAACAATAACAAAATGTATTTAATAATGTCCCAGTTTGATGCTCTCTATATCATATATCCCCAACATATTGTTAATGTTGATCAAGGGACTTTTTCATCACATGCTCATTGGGTTCTGAAATGAATTTGGCATTTTGAGGTCTCATAGTAAGTTGCATATTAACAGTACAAAGAAGGAGCTGCACATACGGCAGGGCCTTGGAAAACATAAAACAATTCTCTTAGCTTTTATCTTTGGATGAAACAGTCTCCTTGATAGCAGATGACAGAGCAGGGAGTAGGGCTCATCGTCCCCCATAATGAACTTGCATTCTCCAGATGTGCCTTGCTGTTGGGAGCATCTGATTGCCTGAGATTTCCAAGCCCAGCAATCAGGCTACAGGAGGACAGGCTGCTTACAAAGCAGGCAGTTTGAAAAAGTGTGGCAATGGTAAAATTAAGTACATCACACATGCCATTCTGCATCATATATGTATACTGGATATAAGCTATCAAATCCAGATAATGGTGTTTCAGATTTTCACTTGTACCTGTCCTTGCTTGAACACTTACATATATATATTTTAAATCAGGTTTTGAAAATGTCTTTAACTAGGATGTAAATATATTAAAACATTTTAGATGACAATATAGAGTAAATAAAATGCTTAATGCCCACTAACCTCTTCAAAGAAACCTATGTAACTCAGTAGGAGAGCAGTTTTGCTGTATTAAAGATGCTTTACTAGATAATGTCTGTTGGGAGAGCAAATTTCTTTACCAAGCCACTCTCTAAAAGATTTCATTTAACTTTTATGTCTGAATTTATAAACCATTAAATTAAATTGAAAATTCGTGCACATAAAACTGCTCCCTGTAACTGTAAAACATTGCAGCTGTAAAATATTTATTATTAGATAATATTAATTTTTGGTAAACTGCAGTTTCTCTGGTTGTTTCAGGAGTACTTAACATCCTTACTTTGCTCTTAAAGATTCATTAAGGAGTCTTTAAAAAATAATTAATTTTTTTTGAGTGCCACAAATGAGATAAAAAATTTGTCTTCATTGCTGATCTCTGGACGGCAAGCCTAGATTTAGAAATTTTCATCTGCAGCCAGAGTCCACAAGATGGCAATCTTGGACTGTGAGTGCCTCCTCAAATTACCCTGCTAATAGCAGTCTTGCTGCAGTTTGCAACTTTGTGAGCAGCTCTGAAGAGCAGTGTGCCGTGCTCATGGCTGGGGGTGCACTGTAGGCGCCTCCCAAGCGAGCAGCAGTGCTTTCACACGAGCTCTGTTACCCTCAAAATTGGTAGCTGAAGTGGTGCAGGTTGCTCTAGCCAGTTTCTAGTGACATTCAGTAGATATTCGAATCCAAGTGTGTTTTGAAACAAGCTGTTTAAGAGTATAGAGGCTGTTTAGTAGCATGGACACCTTTTAATGCCTTCTGCACATTTAATGCAAACAAAAGCATCCAAGGTACCCTTATGCACCCAAATGCACTGTACATTGCTAGATGTAGATGTTACCCAGCCCTGTTCCTACCACAGTTTTAACCCCAACAAATGTTTTAAAAACAAGTAATCCTCTAAGCAAATCCTGCAATTGAAAGTACTATGGGTTTTGCTCATTTGTTTGTTTTTATGAGTGGTTTCTCTCCAGGTGGCTCAGAAGGAGTCCATACAGAGAGTTTTTTTTGCAGACTTTCACCATCTACTGGTCCAGCTGTCCAGCTGTGCTTCTCAGGGGACAAAAGAGAAGCAATATCGGATAAGTTACTGCCCGGGGGTGGACAGCCCCTCCTGATGTCCTGTGGAAATAGCCAAAGAGTAGGCAGAAGCACCACTTCAGATATATAACAGGCTTCACAGACAATTAATTTGGGATTTTTTATACTGCAGACTGCTCTGTCACTCAGATGGTTCTGTACAGGGTGCAGCTCTGCAGAATTAGTAGGTTCATGGTTGCCCACAGTTGGATACATAACACTTCAAATGATGCAGTGATGCATCCTCATTTACTGGCTATAGGAAATAAATAATAAATAAAATATTTACATTCATTCAAGGAACACACTGTACCTGCTCATTACTGTTTAGGGCATTTAAACTTGCAGAGGCTTGAGCTTGGTATGTGGAAATGACAAAATCTTACTATGAAAGATAAAAAGGAAATTATCTTGGAGAAACCTAACAAAAACAAGATGATTAAGTCTCTCTTTTCTTGCATTGCATTTTATTTATATTTTGGAGTTGCTGAAGGTTTCTGAGGATTAAAATTAGTTGCTACTGCCTTTCTCTGAAGCATACAGAGATCATCATGACTTCTTTCTTACCAGGGATAGTTAAAAGAATTAAAGTTGATGGGAACCAAAATGAAGAAACCCAGTTTGCTCTTCCGTGTTGCTCAGAAAAGGGGACAAAAGCTAAAGTAGCCATTCAGAACTGTGTTTGCTGAGGTCTTCCTCTGACCCTGTGCTCATCCTCCATGTGTCTGGGCAGCTGCAGTCTTAGATTATTCCAGAAAATAGTGGTGTAGGCAGCCTGGCAGGAGCTGATGCTATCATGTAGCTACAGGAAATTGCCATCAGCCTGACCCCCTGTGATGTGATTGCTTTCCAGGTTTCCTGGTTTCTTCTCCTTTCAAGTTGTGATCAAGTATGAGACTTTATTTCCTAAATTGTAACAATTTTTGTTACTGCATTTCTAAATTTTGTAAGTACTTTTATTTCTCAAGCTTGCTTCTGTTACCATCGTATTTTTCTCTACTTTCCAGATTTGACATGGAAATTTTAAACAAAACAGGGATCTACTGCCAGTCTCCTTACCACTTTTGACCATAAATAAAAATATTGATATTTATAATTAATGCATATTTATGGCTATTCAGATAGTTTCTACCCTGTATGATTATGTTTATTGCAATTCCAATTTAAGTTAATTTTGGAGATATTAAAGTTTTATGAGACATTGCACAAAGTGTTTTAATAAATCTATCCCACCTCTATTCATCACCTGTAATTTTTTTTTTTTTTCATTACACATGTATAAGAAAAATCACATTGCACATTTCAGCTAGTATTTCTGGGAAAAAAAGGCACTTACTAGCATGCAATATTGCTGAATTATAGAGTGTTTCACAGACAGAGTTGATTGTGACATGAATTTAGAACATTCTACAATAATTTTCCTTTAGTATCTCGTGCTTATTAAAGAAAGGGATGAGTCAGAAATAGTAGTGGGAAGGTTAGACCTGATCCTCAAAACTGTGTATAAAGCTTGTATAGAAGGTAATCTAAACATGAAGAAAACCTACCCATGTAATTTTTCATTTTATCATCTCTAATGCCAGCAAAATGACAACACACCCACATAACACTATAGAAAGGTGACAGAAAAATTAAAGGTCTCATCCAGTCTTGTTACATAATGGGGAGTCTTTCAGTTGTTTTTAATAAGAGAGAGATCAGGTCCTGAGAATGTAAATAGTCAACTGTTATTTGTGTTAATTGCTTTTATTTTTAAAATGTCCCAGCAGGAGCCCTTCTTCAGTCCAAACTGCCTGAGGAAACATTATAATGTGTGTACATGAGGGGAGCTTATTCTCTTCTTTAACCATTTACTTATGATAACCTTGTGTTCATATGCTAGTCTATTTTTTATATGTGAAGCTGTATTATTTGCAGAGTAATTAGAGAATGTTTCTCTGCAGTAAACACACGCATTATCAATATTGTCTTTTTATTTATTGTATACACTAAGAAGCATAAGATAAACTATCCTTGAAATAAAAACAAATTAAAAGAGAAATCTCTTCAGAGTTCTTTTCTAATTGACTATTCAGATTCACAGGTTATCACAAAAAGGCTATCATTGAATATAATATAAATGTTAAAAAGGCTTTCAAAAATATTTACAATATAAAAAATTCATCACACTGCAAAGAGTGATTGGAGTCCTTATTGATTTGATGCACTCCTCTTAAAAATCTTAAATTTTTAAGTCTTAAGTAGTAGAAAAAATGCTACTACTGAAAGTCTTATAAATGTAAAAGAAATAAAAATCCTTTCTAAAATTAGAGTAAAAACAAAACAAAACAAAACAACAAAAAAACCCACATCGTATTCCAAACTGAGATTTGTATAAGAACATGGAAAGCATTTGTTCCTCTGAACCCAAACTATAATACCATTTTGTTTTATCATGGTGGAAGCAGAGCTGGGTCAGCTGGATGTTCATACCTCACTGCTGATCCAAAGAATCTCATGGCAATTCTTCCCCACAAGGCATCAGTTCCCACTGTTAAAGTGTGGGAGGTTTCACTAGGCAAGGAGGAAGGTGGAAAAAAAAAACATTGTCACCTTTTTTTGTTGTTGTTGTTTGTTTCAAAGCTTACTGACTTTGTCGTCAGAAAGTAAAACAAAAAAATGGTGGTAAGTGATGATGATTCTCATGGGCTATACCTGAAAGCGTCCTTGTTGCATGGCTCATTTGTGTTTGCAGGGCGGTGCTGCAGACTTGCTGAAATGGTGTGCCTGGAAAGGGGGGGCACGCTGTGTATATGCCCCAGTGAAGCTTCCCGTTGGGCTGGTGCCAAGCCTGGGGGGAACCTGTATTTGTGCCATCCTGCAAGGGACTTTCCCTGGGGAGCCTTCAGCTCCCAGGGTGGCAGCCACAGCAGCACACGGACCCTGCAGGGCTGTGGTGCTTGCTTCTGGTTTACAAACCTTTCCTGCAATTCACCTCATCTCACAGAGCTGAAATCCCCCCACAGGAGGAGTTACCTTAATCGAGTTTGGTATTTTTGCTTCTAATCTGCAGACATTAGAGAGTATAAACTCCAGTATCATCTGGTGTGTTCAGAGTATGTAAATGGTGGAGCAACTCCCAGGCCATGGGCTCCTGGCATACCAGAGACCCTCTGATGGCAGGTTTTAGCTCATGCCAATGTATGAGTTTGCCCCAGAGGCTGGGTGCTCCTCTGTCTTGAGAAGTGACCATGGTTGGTCAGTCATGCAGACCCCTCCTGTACTGTCTGTCAGAGTTTTATCGACCTCCTGTCACTGCTATTCCTTCAAAACAAGGCTCGGGCTCATTAGTGGGGCAGCTTGCTCAGCTCCTGCCCCAGACGTGATGCTTGTGGAGGAAATTGTGAGTTATTGACATGGTAGGTCTCATGAACATTTATTCCTTGTTAAAAATAGAAGTCATTAAAATGCTTTGCAATTATTCCAATTAAAACTTTTTTTTTTTTTTTTTTTTTTTTTTCCTCCCCAGTCAGGAATGCTTCTTGCCGATTGTCAGTATCATGCTTAGTTAAATAATCTGGGAGAATTTGTCACATTATTTACACTGAAATAAATTATGTTACTTTCATACCAATTTGCCTTATCAACTGTTGCTCTGATGTTGCACCAAATTGCATAGCCTGGAGGATTGCATGCAGGTTTGGAGCTAGGATCTCTGGCTTTCCAAAACAGAGCTTGTCACTAAGATCACCCTGAAAGGGTAAGGATTGATTGGTTTTCTCTGAGGCATCACCTCATTACATGATGTTACAATCTAATAGCTAGATGAAAACAGTCTGAGCTTTAACCTGGGGCTTTTGGGACCCTTAGTGCTCCCTGCTGCCTCTGGACCCTAACACTTGGCTCACTTTCAAAAGCTGCTCACCCTGTTTCATCCAAAGCACTACTTCAGCTTCTTCATTTCTGAAATGGGACTAACAGCTGCACTGTCACACTCAAAAGCTGGAATGATGAACAGTGATACAGGATATTACCAGTTTGTTTTCAATATTCTGAGTTTTTTTTTTTTATTTATGTACGTATGTATTTATTTTATTTGCTGTTCAGACTTTTTATGTCATTAAAATATTAGAGAGAAATGTTTGTGTTTTCTGCTGTAGCTGTAAAGCCTAAAACCTTATTTAAAAATAAGAAATTGAGACCGGATATATTCTGTATATAATTGAGACCAGATATAATACTGTATTAGTAAGGTGCTGAAAAAAATCCAGCAAATATAAGAATAAAGCTTGCAAAAATATCTGAGAAATAGCCTGCAAAAATAAAACTAATTATTATTTATACAGACATTAACGAGGTGCCAGTTGTATTAGTTTTAGTTTAGCTCCTAAATATTCTAAAGGACACCATTTACTTAGAATATATATATGCTTACTTTAATGTTTTTAATATTTCAGGCAGCCTATTATCAACTGAAAAATAATATTCTCCCAAGGGGTGAAGAGCCTGTTGTTGCAAAAGATATTCAACTGGTTACAGTAACATAATTCTGTTGGCTTACACAGAATCTTTAAATTAATTCTGGCTTGGGATCTGGCCCAAAATGAATAGGATTCATCCCAAATTAATCTACTCCTTCAGATATTCTATTTCTGGGATCTTTGCTTTCCCCAGCGAAGGTCAAGGCAGTAGGAGGTAAAACATTGACATGATTAATATTCTCCATATCTGTCTGGAGCTGAATGCCTGGTGCAGTAAGCCAGCTGACCAGAGGGCATTGTTAAAGAAGTTGACGCATTCGTATAGCTAAAAGCACAAAGACACGCATGAGCAAACTTTTTAGTTGTAAGGATAAGGTCCAGATCTCAGTCTAGCATATCAAATTGTTATAGTTGCACCTTATTCAAAGACAGAATGAAATTGGTTTGAAGTAGTCTTTTTGATCACAAGGAAATCTTGCCTTGTTTCAATGGTAAAAGAAAATGAAAAATACATTTTTTTTTTTTTAATTTAGCATTTAGAATTTGTATTTTTTTTTCTGTCTGTAGAAAATCTTTAGAATGGAAACATTTCCAGCATTGTGGGTACTACTGTTAGTATTTCCACAGGAATGCTGCAAAATTATATTCAGAAGCTAAATTTGTATGGCTTACAGTGAGGAAAAAAAAAGTAAAGTAAGTAAAGTAAAGTAAAGAAAGAGGAAAGAAGAAGAAAAGAGGTGAGGCTAGGCGAGGTGGGGCGAGGCGAGACAAGGGAAGACAAGGCAAGGCAAGGAAAAGAAAAGAGAGGAAAGGAAAGGGAAAAGAAAAGAAAGAGAAAGGCTGCAAGGGACAATGAATAATTTTACACTGCATTTCTGTGATTCAGTAGCACAGGAAATATTCTGCAGTGACTTTAGAAATGCCAAGACACCACTCTGTCAAGAAAATCTCAATCTGTTTTTTCCTGATGAAGACCGCCTTTATTTCAGCCCATGTACACACTGTGTACTCCACAGACTGAAAAACTAACGATGTGTTGAGAGGCAGAAGTCATATCCCTTAGATGCTTCAAAGGAGTTTATTTTTTTCAATGAAAAAAAAAAAGAAAGATGAGTAAAAAAAGAATCATCCTAAATTTTTCATTTCATGAAGAAAATATCAAATATTTTAAATAGATTTTAAAATACTAAAAACAGTTACAAATCTGAAGATGAACTTAGTCAATATTACTCTATTTTTTTCCCCTATTCCTGCTTCATAGGCTAATTTTCTTTCATCTTGATCAATATGTCAGAATTCCTGCAGAATGGAGAGTTCCCAGTTCATGTCAGTGACAGTCATTTTGCATTTAAAAATGTCAAGCAAAGAGAAAATTGACCTAGGAAGTCTGGAGAATAGCTGAATTGTAGCTCTCTTTCTGCCAGCTTTTCCTCTTCCTTGTCTGGTTGGGGAAGGTTTAAGTCTGCTACACAGAATGAAGCATTTTTGTAGGAAAGAATATTTACTAATGAGTAATATTTTTACAGTTAAAGCCACTGCTGCTAAGGTCAGCGCATAAAACATTAATAATATTTGATTTGCTCTTTTCCTGGAATCTCAAAGCAGAAATCATTATATTTTGAGAACAGGAATACAGATACTCTCTGGTGGAAGATAGTGCTTTTGCAGACTGAAGTTGGTGATAGGAGGCTGTTATGGACTTCTGAAATAATAATGACTTGTAGTACTACTAGATTGATACAGGTTAGGACCAGGGCTTGTGGCACTCTATCACTGACAAACCTATGCCTCAAACGTCATCAGTGACAATCCTCACTCCTCCATACCTCCTGCATTACTAGAAAAAAAAATAAATAAAAGAAAAAAACTTAGCCTGAACCTATTTAAGTTATAAAGAAAGACAGAAGTTTTATCACCTCCAAGAAATCTTCCATCACAAGGTAGCAGATGATGGGAAACCAAGAAGGACTTAAGTTGCCACCAAACACCAGTTGTAGCTACAGAGAGTAAAAGTTCTTTAACTAAATATGTAAATAAAATTTGTACCAAGAATGTTGGTCCGAGTTGGTATTTCTATGTTGGTATTTCTGTGTTGGTATTTCTATGGATTCCACTTGCTTGTGTTTTCCTTTTAGAAAAGTTTATTCCATTTTGAGTTCACTTTAAAGCAAAAATTATGAACAGGGATACTGTTAAATAATGCATCACTGAAATTTAGTAAATGGCCATTTAGAAGTTGAGACTGAAGCTGTAAGAAAATACCTTTTTTTTTTTTTTTTTTTCATATTTCGGCATATATTAATGACTGGTCATATTATGAGTCATTTTGAAATGTAAAGCACCAAAGGTCACTTAAGGAAATACTTAGTGTAGTAATTGTATATCCTTTTTATAATGATGTTATCTTGATGTTAACTTGAGACTTCAGCCCCAAAGCTTACCAAACCTATTTATATGTTTACTTACCCCAAGGTACTAGCTGTGAAAAACCTTGAAAAAGCACCATCATTAGCACCCAATTAAAGAGAAAACTTACGCTAATAAAGCCAGGGGTTGCTGTTTAATGCTAGGAAAAGGAAAAATATTTAATGACTGCATTTCTGGAAACCTTTTGATGTTCATGATAATTAGTTCAGTCCAGTTACTAAATTAAGGGCAATTTAAGTATTATACAGACATTTGAAGGTTGCTATATTCAAAGAAGACCTTTTGCAATCCTCTGGCACTGAATGGCATTTTATCCAACACTCAGTTTTGTCAAAGAACTTCAGCAATGGAAAATCTACTCAAGGATTCATGTTGTTATTGTTATTGCTGGTTTGTTTGTTTGTTTGTTTGGTTTTGACACTTTTTAAACTCTTAGATGAAGTAAACATAAACTAAAATATTTGAAATGGAAGTTATATAGCTGCAGAAAGACCTTACATTCAAGACCATCGTTATCATCAGTGTAGTCCACTGAAGAATATATAATACACCATGCCTGAATATATTCAGTCTCAGGGAGTTTATTCAGAAAAGAAATTTCTGAACCATTTTAGTACTGTGAAAATGCCCGTCTGTGCTAAGTGACTTCATGTGCCTGACACTAGTTTGAGAGGGCAAGCAAATATACATTTTTGAATAGTCCAGATTAGCTTTTGATCTTTTCTCAGAGCAGTTCAAAGGGACAAAATGCTCTGTTATGTAGGTACCTAAGAGATTGCTATCACAGAAATGATCTGGAGGAATACAAAGAAATTATATCAAGAGGTACAATGCTTTTCAGTCCTTGGATATACAATAATACATCCCTACAATACAAAAGATGGTCTGGTACAACCCGGGACAAATTAGGGGTATTATTGCTTTAAGCTGTATGAACTTCTCCATGTCCCAAAGGCAGCCATTGGCCAAGGAGGCTTGCAGAGGTTTAAAGCCATCCTGGTCCCATCCCATTCAGTATACCCTGAAGACCAGGAATAACTTTGATAAAAGGATGACTGTTTAGTGGCTCAAGTGTTGTACACCTAATTCACCTTTTCACCTGATATACTGTCCTGGTTTTGGCTGGGATAGAGTTAATTTTCTCCCTAGTAGCAGGTATGGTACTGCATTTTGGATTTAGGATAAGAATAATACTGATAACACATCAATGTTTTAGTTGTTGTAGAGAAGTACTTTCACTAAGCCAAGGACTTTTAAGCTTCTCACGTTGCCCTGCCAGTGGGCAGGTTGGGGGTGCACAAGAATCTGGGAGGGGAGAGAACCAGGACCAAACTGGCCAGAGGTATATTCCATATCATATGGTGTAATGCTGAACAGTTAATATGGGGTGGCTGGCTGGGGTGGGGGGAACTGCTGTTCAGGGATGGGGTGCGCATTGGTCAGCAGGTGGTGAGCAATTGCATTGTGCATCATTTGCTTTGTACATTTGTACATTCTATTATTATTATCATTATTATTTATCATCATTTATCATCATAATAACCATCATAATCATAATCATTATTTTTATTTCCCTTCCTTTTCTGTCCCATTAAACTGTTTTTATCTCAACCCACAAGGTTTCACCTTTTTTTCCTCCCAGTTCTCCCCTGTGGGCTGCTGGGGGTGAGTGAATGGCTATGTGATGCTTAGCTGCCTGTTAGGTTAAACCACAATATATACCAAGGAACAATATATGTATATATATCAGGAGACTTATTTTTGTATAAAAAGCTGCATTTTGTTATAATTATTATCTTTTCTTGGGGGGGGGGGGGGGGTAAGTGGGCATTTCAGTTGCCCCTCCTGCCCTACATTATTTGCCAACACCTTTAGTGGGTCTTTTGCATTTTGTCTTACTTTTCTTCTGTTCATCTCCTCTTTTCTCTATTCTTCAATTTACCTTAATATATTTCTATTTTTTTTTTTTTTTAATCTCTTTCATCTTTGGCTATTCTTCACAGGAGCACCTGAAGCAAATCATTTGCTCAAGTGAGAGCTGTTGAAGGGTGCATTGATATGCATGGACCCATTGCAGATACTTCACCTTACGGATCAGATCCCTTAGGTATCTATATAATGTAGTCCCTAAAACACTGTTATAACCATGTAAAGCTATATGGACTATATTAAAATGTAAAATGATGTAAATGTCACCACTGCTGTAAGGATTTTGATATTACAGTAGGGAAAGCTGTAAGAATTGTAGTTGTGCATTTGTCAGAATATGCCACAGTATATTTTTGATCTAATAAATAGGACTGAACTAAAACAGCCTACTGACCTTGTCGTGAGCTAAACAAATCAAAGGAATGGAAATGTAAAAAATGCAGCATTTCAAGTAATAAGCATGTATCTCTGTGGTCATGGACAAAAAGACAAAAACATAGAAAGATGCTTAAATAAATGGCAAGCAAATTCTGCTCAGCTGTGTTTGTGCATAACCCTCAACTAATGCTCCTTCTATTCATGGTTCACAGCCTTAGCCAATGTAAATCACATAAATCTGACAGACCCTGAGGAAATTTCTGGCTGACAACAAGCTATAATCACCTATTGAGGTTGTTCTGTAACACTTTGGGGTGTTAAGATCTGGGGTGACACATTTAACACCTCTTTGTGTTCAAATCTGGGAAATAACAAACAGCGCATCTCCACCACAGGGCTAATGTAAAAAATAAAATTAAATAAAACAGAAATTAAAAATGTTTTGTGTGTCTGTGCCCATGTGCTTGTAGCAGGGCTGTGGACTCCCCTGTGAGGAGAGGCCGGGGCTGCCCAGTATTGGACACAGCTGGTTCCTGTTGCCTCCAATGGCCTCAGTGCAGGGCACAGCTGGGCCCAGCAGCCAAAAAAAAAAAAAAAGTATGTTTGAGAAAGAGTAAAACATGGCATGTAGGTGTTGACAAGTGAAAAGTGAGGTAAAGGGCCCTGTGGCCACCAAGGTCAGAGAAGGAGGGGGAGGCAGTGCTGCAGGCACCAGAGCAGAGACCCCCCCTGCGGGCTATGGAGAATATCCACGCTGTGGCTTGTCGAGGACCCTGTGGTGGAGCAGGACGGTATTTCCTGAGGGAACCATGGCTCATGGACAGCCCATGCTGTGGCAGGTTTATCCTGAAGGACTGCAGCCCATGGGATGCATACTGGAGGAGGGGTAAAGGTGAGGAGGATGGAGCAGCAGAGAGGACATGGTATGGACTGACCGCAGCCTCCTGTGTGGCTTGGGGAGGAGGAGGTGAGGCAGCTGGGAATGAGAGAGTGAAAGGGGTGCGGCGAGGGGAAGGGCTTGTTGTGATTTGTCTGTTTTTCACTACTCAATTAGTAGTTCACTACTTAATTAGTAGTAAGTCAAAATAATTTCTCCAAGGTCAAGTTTGTTTTTCCCATGATGGTAACTGGGCAAGTGATCTCCCTGTCTTTTTCTCAGCCCATGAGTTTTTTCATTTTATTTTCACCCCTTGGTCCTGTTGAGGAGAGGATATGAGAGAGCAGCTGGGTGGGTGTCTAGTAGCCAGCCAAGGCCAACCTGCTAAGAAATGGAAGAGAGGTTACTATGTACTGTAATTACAGGAGTGGTGGATCCACATACGTAGTAGTATCAAGGCCATGTGCTGTTCACCACACAAAGGAACAATTCTGTGACTGTCATTACAGGCCAAGCTGGATGGGGCTTTGAGCACCCAGGTATAGTGGGAGGTGACCCTGTCTGTGCAATGAGTTGGAATTAGATGATCTTTAAGGTCCTTTCCAACTCAAACCATTTTGTGATGCTGTGATTCTTGTATGCACATAAGGAGACAGCTGTCCTGTGAGTCGGTACTGAATTGGGGGTATTGTCCTGTCCTGTGGGGCGGTGCAGGGCTGGAAGATCACATGTGCTGTGCCTGTACAGATACTGTGTGACAGCACTGCCATGGAGCACAAGCATGGGGATAGTCTGGTGTTTGTATGTGCTAGATTATTTTACTGAGATAAAATGAGTGACATCACAAATCCTCAGTAGGACTGATGAGTCTTGATGCTGAGGTACAGAAATCTGTGTGTTACCCAGAATAGGATCAGTCTTCTGCACCAAAATTTTACAACTAAACCTCAAAGGCAGATTACCAAACTAGCTAAAAATAAACATAAAATGCAGATGAAATATTACAATTACACTTTTATGATAATAAGACAATAGATAACATAAACAATAGTACAGTACAGGGTATCATGGTAATTCTGCATACTTGGATTCTGAAGAAGAGGGGTACCTCTGCCTTTCTGTGATGTTTGTTACAGTCTTTCATGTTAAATTTAGAGGTGACTCCACCTATTCTGTCAGAACAGCAAATTATTTTTGCTGCCAAAAATTCCTGTTCACAGAACCATGATGTGCTGCTTGTCTGTGCAGAACCTTTCTTAGGCAACTAAAGCTTTTAAGGTGCTCATCAAGATAACTTAGCAATTTTTCTTCAGATACAGATTCTTTAAGACATCTCTTAAGCCATAGCATCTCAGTGATACTTTTCTAGATGGAATTCAATGCAGTTCTTATATGTTCCTAGTCACAAAGACATTCTTCTTGTAGGGTTCACATATTTCTCAGGGTCCATGGAAATTCTTGCTATATAGCAATAGTAAAAAGAATATATATACTTAACACCTAACTAAATATTATTTAAATATTACACAAATACATCATTTTTACTGATGTGGATTCACATTTGATTTTTCCCGGGTAATGAAAGCCCATCAGCCACACTGCCAAAGAAGAGAAGAATGAAGAATGGTTGTCCTTTGTAATTTTCAGAGCTCAGCTACACCACGTACAGTGAGAGATACTTGACCTGGCTTAGGTAAACCTATGGGCAGCATCAGATCAGAGGGGACCCAGGAGCCCAGGAGGAGTGAAGCGTAGCTGTATTACACTGTAGTTCAATCATGCAAGGCAGATGGAGCTTATTTGGTCAGATGTAGCACTGCCCAGGTGTAGTTTCACTGCTTGCAGACCTGAGCTTTTTGCCTGAATGTTGCCTGAAAGACATGTGGCGGTCACTGCAAAAACAGGGCTCTGATGTGCAGCGTAGATGTGCCTTGTTCAAAGTCATCAGGGTCATGCATGTGTGAATCCATACCAGTGTGAAATGTAAGTGGTTGAACAAATGTCAAGTGAAGAATGTAATCTTTTTCTAAGTTGCTGATATTTAATAGGTTGTGTTTGAGATCCTCCCCTCAGTTGCTCAGTGTTGCTGAAAGCATTAATATGTCATACCAAGCATTTGAGCATTTGACTTCCTTATCTGTGAACTTTTTTTTTTTTTAATTGTGAAATGGTTGACATCTTAACCAGAAATTTGTGATACATTGCTAATGTCTATCAGGATTAAAAACTAGGAAGCAGAACAATGTAGCATGAGCATAGCTGAATGCGATTCAGCAGAGAAATGAAAAAAAAAAGTGCTTGAAATGCATGTTCAGGATAGAAGATTGGGTAGAAAATGTAGATTACATATAGAGGAGATTGCAGAAACCTAGTGAGTCACTGTATAGGAAAGAGATGAGGAGTGTGGGAAAAAATTCAGAATAGTGACGATATAAAAAGTGTGAAAATGACTAGATAGTACACAACAATAAGAGATGGGAACAAATAAAGTGAAATTGGATTTGGCAAAATGAGCATGAATGATGAGAAAGAAAATGCTCAATGGTAATAACAAGAAAATTATGCGAGGAATAAATTGTTTTATTGATGATAAAGCTGTTTCTTAATTTATGTCTCCTTTTGGTGGACTGTTTTGGACTAGGTTTTATTGAAATGGCCTGATTATCTGTTTATTCAGCATAATTATGCATGGGGATTATTTCACCTTGTTGGTCAATAATCCCATAAAATTAAAAGTGAACCTGTGTTTTATTAATCCCTTTTGCAAAGTTCCTTTCAGCATATAGAGTCAAGTAAAACAAACAAGTGCATTTTTTATGGTACGCTTGTTCTTTGTTTTGTAGTAGCAGCAGAGTGTACCATTTTCATGAGGTTTCATGATTTGGTGATGTGTATGGGTGATAGAAAATATGGTCAGCTAATCACCCAATGATACCAGAAGTACCAAATTCAGTTAAGAATGTGGGATGTATTGGATTGTTTTCCAGGACTTTTTGATGTGCTTCATGGACCTTTTATGCATGGAAGTTCATGTCATGATGAATTTTAGTCATTGGAGAACTCAAAATTTTTGTCTCCCATGTCTGGGAAACATATCTTCATTAAAAGCTAGTTACTGATAAACATGGTGCCTTTACACTTCTGGTTACTCTGTTAAAACATAACTATATTTAAAATTTGTTTTATAAATTTGTATTGAAAAGGAAATTGGAATTACGAAAGCAGGGATAGGCGAACATGAAGCTTTTCCTATTTTGCATGCCTTGAGTGAATGGTTTTACATCCAGGTATGGCACTGACTAAGTGTCACTCTCATATTATAGCTGTTTGCTGTGCAGGGCAGAACACAGAGTTTCAGGTGAAAATGTAGAAGGAAAGTTTATGAAATGGATCTCAGCCCACTTTTCAAATTTCTGCTTCTCATTTCTGAAGCAGCCTTTGAGTCTAATGGTAAAGAATCATCTTCTTTCCCCCCTTTTGGCATTAGAAAATTGCTATGCATATTTTACAAAGAATAAAATGAGATTTCTTGATGTGCATGAATAATCCTGGGCAGGACTGCAAAAATCCAGGTGCCCTGGATGCTGTGAGCAAGGTTTGAAGGGAAAACTATGCTACCCAGCTCCTCATTAAGCAGTTATTTTCCTATTCCTTTAGAAGGAACTATCACCTTTTGTGAATTCACTATATCTCAGTCAGAAAGGAGTGACTCTCTATCACAATTCTGTAAAAGAAGGATTCTGAAATTTCACAACCCAAATGGGCTGAGCAAAGGGATGATGTGACATGTACACACATGAATGCCTACCCCTGATCCCAAAGTATCTGTCACCTGGATGTTTTGTGTATAGGTCAGGTCTCAAAACAGAGGAGCTGAGATTTCTGGCTGCATAGAAATGTTCTCTGTTTCTGCTTCTTGTTATTTTGATGTTTCTTGTATTGAGTTTGTTCACTCTGGAGGCTTCAAAGCCTTCAGATCCTACATTTGCATTGTATAGATGCTCTGAACACTTATGTCAATACCTTTACATCTGCAGACCTTCTCTTATAAGGGTATTCTGGCTTGTCATTTTGTCATTAGCAGTTCCTCTTGTCATGCTTGAATAACTTAGATAAATATCTTTCTGAACTATAAACCTATTGCTCTGTAAAGACTCTACATAAGATGTAAACAATAACTGATAAGAAAAGCCAAGCTAAAGTTTTTTAACTCTCAAAGCAAAATGTTTCCTCTTAGAAAAACAGAACTAACTATCTACCTACCTGCCTATTTAGAGGTAAAAAAAATAATTAAATGCTTCTGAGACCTTCTCCAGAAACACATTAATTACTTCACCTTTCTTCTACCTGGAATGGAAGTTCCTGGGGACCCATCACACAAATATTGTCTACATGGGCAAGGTTTTCCAGGCTGAGGAGTGACTAATCAGACAATAGAAATGAGTCCCAAGACTTTATTGCTTTTGGAGGGGCCAACGGAGCAAATTAACTTGCTTTTCCTAAATAGGGGACTGAGATCTGAGGTACACTTGAAGGGGATTTGAATCCCTGTTTTTAAATCAGCTTTCTCTGGAGTTTTAATGAACGGCTTTCATTGAGTAACAAAGTCTGTGAATAATGGGGGGATGAAAAATTATCAGTCCCCTGGATCATATGGTTTGTATTGCATAGTGTAAAGTAATTTGTGAGAGTAATACACACCTGTGAAATTGATATGTTGGTTTCTCTACATCATTTTTTTGTGTTAATTTAATGGCTGGGACTATGAAGAGGGAGTCGGGGAGAGAAGGAATGCAGCAGGGAGGAGGGGTTCTCCCTGCATGCAAGAGAGAGAGCGTGTTGCAGTAAAGGTGACTAGTCTATGAAGGTTTGGACAGATTTGCTGGAGCAGGCAGCAGGGCTCAGACAGCATTAATGAGATTGTTTATTAGTACCGGATGAACAATTCTGCAACTCACTTGACAAATACCAAGCAAAAAGCACCACAGGGGCGTGTCCCACTGCCTTTAGCAACTCCGTGATCTATGGAATAAAATAATCACTGAAGAAAAACAATCTATTTTCCATCTATTCAGTTTTCTCTAACATGAAACTGCTTCTATGAGAATTTAAAATCCAGGCTAACCCTGCATGAGATAAGAAGTTTTGTTTAAAAATCAGAAGTCTGTGTTTAAAGTTCATGAGTCTCTGGTTAAAATAGTGGCATAAAACAGAAATGTTGTGACTGACTTAATAAGCCATGTATGCTGTACTGCATCTATTTCTTTTTTTTTTTTTTATCTCTTTGTTTTGATTCTTAAATTCAAAAATGTTACCTTAGCTACGGCACTGCATCAGATCTTACTACTGCAAACTGTTCTGTTTTCTACAAGCGTCTACCATTCCTGCATGCTGCATTGTTTGAATCTGTTTGAAATGGATGTTTGTCAGCTAACTTCAGGGTGTTCAAAAGCATTCTCATTGGAGCACAGCACTTTTTTTTTTTTTTTTTTAACCTTCTTGAATGCATTGCCTTGGGGGTCTGTCTGAACTAGGCTTTGTCTGTAGCAAATACGCTTTTTGATATTTATCTACATAAACACACACTTCTATACACATGAAAGCTATGCGCTCGCATGTACTTAATGCGCACATAGATTATCTTTCTTTTTCTTTCCATCCATCCACTCACCCAATCTAAGAGCAGTTTCATATACACTTGGGAAAAGCAACAACCTTTGCACAGTTTTTACCTTTTTCTTGTCAGGGCTGCAAGATCATTAGAAAAGTGAATGTGAAAGCTCCTTTTTCAACAAATTCTGTGAAAAGTTACAGAAACGGAAAGGATTAAGTCAACAAGTATGTCATTTACTTTTCAAATTAGTAAACAGAGATATTTCTTCAACTGGTTGTTAATGTGTTTCTGTGATTTCTCTTGTTACTTTTACTCAAAACTGAATCTCAAGATTATTTATTGGGGCATACCAATTTTGTGGGTATTTTTATAGTGTTTTTACCACATTCCTTATCCTGTTTTATTCTTCCTTTCTTGTGATGACCAGATGCTTCCTCATGTCTCTTGACTCCAGCTTCGTGAACATCAGCTGACATTGTGATGATGAAATGGTAATTGCTGATTGGATTCCTCCCTGTCCTCTCATTCACCTGGCTGCTCGTTTCCTTCATCATGCCAGTGAAAAAAATAATCTTCTAACTCAGGTGAAAAGGTAGAGCACACATCTCATCTCCTACACTGTTGTCCTTCTACAGCCTTCAAAGACCCTTTAGTCATTCTTGATTTCTCATTTGGTTGCTGTAAGGATCTACACATCAGAGTCTTCTAGATAGACTTGAGTTCTGTGGTTTTGAATTCAAAGTGTTCAGTACAACTTTCAGTGCTCTCAAAGATTTGTCTTCCCTGACTCATGTGCAGTGCAGAAATAAGAGATGTTTCTGTTCAGCAGAAGGGCTGTTGTGGTTGCTGACAACCAAACTTTGTATCTAGCAGGAATTTCATCCCCACAAACAGATCTGAAGTTATAGATTAGCAATAATGGATCATTATAAAAGATCCATTATCAATAATGGATCAGGGTCAAGTGCTTTTAATTTAATACTATTTTTTTTTCAAGATCTTAGCCCCATGCACATCAAAATCCTAATAGATATTTGAGGACTGTTGAAGAGCCTCGTCATTTAAGCCTGGGTGGCTAACGCTGTTGAGGACCACAGCAGTCATATAGCTAAATGTACCACATCAGCTCTGTGGCACTGTGTAACCACAGCTAACTGAGGATATGACTGCTAAGGTCTAAATGTTTTGAGTATGTACTGATAATGATTCACAGTCAGTAAGAAGTAACCACTGGAAATGTGTGTTGTTAATGGCAATCTCATTAAGTGTTATTTTGTAGTTTAAACCTGGCCTGGCCGTATCAGTCTTTCAACTGTTTCCATCCAGATGGTGTATATATACCCGTTTTCAGTTGCAACACCAGTGTTGGGCAACAGTTGAGGGTCTGAATGAGATTTTTACACTTAAGCACATACTCTCAGGTTTAGCTGTCTGAAAGTTGGGTGTTCAGTTTGTGCAAGGCATTTATGGTACACCATAGTCAGTGAGGGAGGAAGGCCCCAGCAGGCAGTGAGTCAACCCAGCTTTCCTGGACACTGAGCATAGGATCTGCAGTCAATGCTTATGTCTTCTAACTGAATATAAAGAAGGCTTATGTGCATTGTGTAGGTTTGGGACTGGACTAACAGTCATTGGTAAGCTGTGTGGTAAGCTCCCTGAGGACTGCCTCTTTTAGGTAATTACATTTCATTTTAAGTCTGGCCCAAGATACCTAAACATAAAATAGCCAAGATAGATTTTTCAGAATCATGCACCAACTACCTGTGTCAAGATGAATATTAATTTATTTCGGTGGTCTGTTTGCTGGGAGCTTGGAATAGGAGCTTATGTGGTAGGAACAGGAGAAAGCCTCCTCCATTTTCTGGTGTGCCTGCAGCTAGGCAGCTGAACTCATTTTATTGAACCAAGTTCAGAGATTCATAGATTATAAAGGCCAGGAGGAACCATTGTGATCATTTACTGTGACCTCCTCCATAACATAGTCCATCAGAGATTTTTGAATTAATTCCCATTTGAACTAGAGTGTTCCATTTAGAACAATGACCAATCTTGTTGAAAGTATTTCCAGAGATAAGTCTGCCATAATCAGTAGCAAATTATTTTAATGTTTTATTAGTCTTTAGTGCTTTATATTCGATCTGAATTTGGCTTGCTTCATCTAGATCATTTGATCTCATTACAGAATTACTGACTAGACCTATGAATCTTCTCTTATGAAATACCTGTTTGTCATGTAGGTACAGAGACTTTGAGCTTGCCATCCTTTAACCTGTCCTTTACTAAGACAGATAGAATAAAGTACTTACTGAAGGACATGTGCTGTGGGAAGTATTTTCCAATCAGTAAATCTTCAATAAACATTTTCTGTTATTAACACCCTTATAATATTTCAGGTCTTGAAATTTGACCACACAATATCCCTGTAGGTATTTGCACTACTGCCAATTACAGAAATATGGATAGCATACCTATTCCTAATAAATATCCTCTTTATTCATACAAAGTTTGTGTGTCTGATTTTGAGCTCACTGTTTCACTTGGAGGTTGTGTGCAGATAGTTAGGTCTCTTAATGCCCATATCCTCAGATAAGTAATAGGAGACAGATTCTCCCACTCTGTAAGTATGGCTACATTTGACCATATTAAATGCAGTAAGAAGTGCAAAAAGCCACACCAAGTGGCTTGCCCAGGTGCTCATTTTAGTAGGTGAGTCAACCTTAGTATTAGTGATCTGTCTATATTGTTTGCCTTTCATGCACACTTTCATGACCTCTACAAGTCTGTTAGTAATGTACTTACTTATGTTTAATCATAGATATATCATACGACATACATTTAAAAATAACTGCTGTCCACTCTTGAAGCAAATGATGTTTATTTTACCTTTTCTTTCTGGTGCACTTCAACTTCAGTTATCTAAGTTTTTAGCCTCCAGAGTTCCTCATGGAACTGCTGTACCAATTTTTTCTTCCCAGAGCTGTTTTGGAGCTCACAAGTTACATCTGCTATGAAGAAGTTCCTCTTTTTTCTCTCTGTTGCTTATGAAAGAACTGAGGGAACCAAAAAACCAACAGATTAGGTAGATGCTTGAAGCTGGGAGCTCTTCATACCCCTTTAACAAACTCTCAGACAGTTTTAATCCTTTAATGGGTTTCACATTGGCTTTGTGTTGCTCTAATTTTGTAATCAAAATGTGTTAAGTCAAAGGCCTTACAGAAGTCTAAGAGTATTACATCAACAACACTAATCATCTGTAATTACTTCTATCACTTTATTAAGACTTACAATGTGATCAAGAAGATATTAAGTTAGGTATTTCCCATCATACACAGTTGGAAAGAATCCTATTATGAATTGTTAATTCTATGATACAGAACTAGGTTGTTGCTACATACTGTGGTTAGAGCAGAAAACCTGCTTGGGTAATAAGATAATCTTGAGATGTCAGATAAGATAATAAGATAATCTTGAGATGTCTTCCCACCTCCATGGCATGCAAGTGAACAAATTTTTCAGTGCAGTGTCCAAGAGCTGCCGGGAGGATCAGATGAAGGGGATTTGACAGTTCCTGTCTGGAGCATTGCATTCAGTGCAGGTCATACCCTTTGTCTTCCACTCAGGCCCTGTTTCTTCTGGTGAGTGCTATTGCATAGGAATGTGTTGGCATAATTTTCCCATCACCAGTATAAGTTGATTATTTCCTCAGTTCCACTTAGCGCATAAAGTACAGCAATTCCAAAGAAGTTGGTGCCAGACAAAGGTAGTAGTAAGCAGTTTAATAAGCAGATTAATTGCAAGGCTTAGTATTGCAATATCCAGTCCACGTTTTTTTGTTTGTTTGTTTGTTTGTTTTTTGTTTGTTTTTAGTGTTAGGCTAGAATTGCACTGGAATGTTTAATGATGAAAAGGAATGAAAAGAACATGGTGACATATGGTGATTTGGTTATCATCACACTTTGAGAATGTTAGCTATATTATGCAAGTTGTTCTTTAAAATATTTTAACCTTTTGGGCCATTTCCTTCTAGCCTTCCTTCTTTGATAGATGCAGCATTTTATTAGCCTAGCATAAAGGCTAGCAGAAGAGCACAAATCTCTTGTTGCTCTACAGAATGTACCTGACTGTGCCGTGAGATAACACGGCTTTGAGAACCTTTCCCTTATCACAGTAGTTGTGCTCAGTCTCATGAAGACAAGTTTTCAGGGCTGAACAGGAAGCATGAACAATGACTGGTCAGATTTAATGATAATGCTGTGCTTTTGCACCTCAGCCATGAGCTAGAGACAACTCCTTTATTACTTGCATTTGGAAAGGTGAATTATTAATGTTTCCATACCCAGCATCTAGTTATAAATGTAGCATCAGGGCAAATAAGACAACAAGAAGGGCATTCTTGTCTAGCGCCATCAATATTGCATGGCTGTTCGGTGCTACAAGGCTTGGGATTGCTCAGCCACTGCAGACATCCCATCCACCCTTCTGTAGTCACTAAAGATGTTGCATTTACCACAGGCAACTTAAGGTGTCCATTGCCCGTACTCATTGATCCCAGTGCAGTACAGAGCCCTGGATATCTCTGCAGTGATAATTCCTTCACAGAAATACCTCAGCAACGAGGTTGTCACAGCTTTCTTCTGTGTTCCAGTTATGCAGTTAACTTTGAGGCTTCCTCTTACTATGTTTAATTATCACTACATTTCCTAGATCTCTGCAAACACAAACTCTCTTGCCATGGTGTTTTTGTTTGTTTGTTTGTTTGTTTTTTCATTTTCAGGAGTCTGTATCTTTAGTGGCTTTCAGTGTCTTTTGTGTGTGCAGTAACTGGAACATTGAAACAGTGAAGACATACCCACAATCATTCATAACATCTACACTTTGTGAAAGAAATTCAGTTGAAAAACTATAAACTTCTATTAATTATTCTCAAAAACAAAAACAAAACCACACATGCAAAGCAGTCAAGGTAGCCATGACAAAGAATTAATTTAAACTTGCTGCCACAAATTGTTTTTCACTTGCACGATAATGTTAGAATATTGTTGCAGGTGTACATGCAATGTAGTTCACTGAACAATATGTTTTCATGAAGTGAATTTTAAAACTGATGAGAAAGTAGTGGCAAAAACTCATTTCTGATTCTGCAGACACAGTCAGTTCTTTGTGTATGATGAAGCAATCAGTGAACAGAAATTTCACTATGCAGCTCCTTTGAGCAATCTTAAGAAAATGTATAGTTTGAATTATGAATATTCAACAGTCCATAAAATAGCACAGTTAAGGACTCTTCTAATATGTCTGAATTATGAATAGTTCCAGGAAAGGTGGCTCACTGAAAAGAAACCTAAATTCGTCAATTCATTCTCACACCATTATATGCAAATATTACATGCAGTTTGTATTTTACATCTCATATGTTCTTAGCTCTTTCATTCCTGTGATTTAAAAACATTTAAGAAAAAATGTACAAAAATGTATTTCATGAAGTAAAGAAACTTGTTTGAGAATGAAATCTACAGCAGATGTTGTAAACTCAATTTCAGCCACATAAAATACATCTCTAGGTGGCAATTACCACATAGTGCCATGTTTGAATAACATGAAAACATACTCCACAGGACACAATGAATGGATAGCTACAAACAGATAAAAGTGCTGAAATACAGCATAGTCATTGTCTGCAAAGAGGCAGTGCCTGCCAAAAGAGGCACCTTCAAGGTCCAGGGAGTGAACTACTACATCTTGAATAGGTCAGAGCAATTTTGACAAAGTCTTTTTTTGACACTAAAAAGCTATTTTGTCAAAACCCAAGATTTTCTCAGAAATAATTTCAGCTGAAGTTGACTAGGAGGATTTCAGAGGAGACTAAAAAAAGTTCCAAAGGGATTACTAGCACAAGCTCAATTTCCCATATTGTGAGATATCCTCATTCCTTCCCTGTATGTTCCTCTTTTCTAGTGGGAGAGACCCCACAGAAAGGGGGAAGGTACTTGTCAGCATAACAGAGAGGATTGTGCTTTTGCAGCCCTCAGTTGAAGCATAGCTTCTGGCCACTGCTGCATGCTGAATCCTGTACCCTTTTGGTCATTCCTAAATAAGACCAAATCCATGGTCTTGTACACTGATGATCTCCGCAGATTTTCTTTTGCTTTCCTCTGTACCCATCAGCTGGACCCTGAGGAGCTGGCCCAAAGAATTGCAAATAATGGTATCCCCTTTAGTTCAGTGGAATTACTTCAATTTTTTAATTGTGAGTAGCAGTTAATTGTGCTATCTAATAACTCTAATAATTCTTAGCACTTTCATAGAACTATTCATCTTCAAAGAGTATCACTAACATTAACTAATTAATTTTCCAGTTTTCGACTAAGACAGAATTGCAAGCTGTGATCATGCAGACCACCTAGGTAATTATAATTTTCTTTGCATTGAAGATTATTCCAAAGACAATTTTTGTTATTTTAGGTGCAGCCTTGCAAGTGCTAATTTGATCAGATACGACTTAAAGCTGAAATGATTAAATGATGGAATTTCTGTTTTAAAAACTTCAAGAGCGGCATGCTA
Source organism: Stictonetta naevosa (assembly GCA_011074415.1). Lineage (NCBI taxonomy): Eukaryota > Metazoa > Chordata > Aves > Anseriformes > Anatidae > Stictonetta > Stictonetta naevosa. The sequence goes on along the minus strand of CM021697.1, from coordinate 18,857,576 downwards.
GTAATCCTTATTGAAAAAGGACCTCTTTCATCTAAAACTTGACTATTAAGTACTGAAAAATAGTGCTAAAGGACTGGTTTTGACAGAGTCTAGGCACAGAAGGAAAATGACTGAATCTAACTTTTATACTATCAGAAAATGATTAAATTAAATATTCAAAGTTGCATTGGGGCTTTTTTCGGTTCACAGCAGTCTTTTGAGAACATTTTCCACAATGATTTTCAGCACAGCATTAAGTAGAAATTGGTCCTTTTCACCTAACAGAAGTACAAAAGCTGCAGTTTGCAATAAATAATTTGGTCAAGATGCATAATGTATGAGCCACTGTTCTACCAACCACAGCTTTCTTGATTATTGACTGCATCTATTACTCTAGTGATTATTGCTTCTTATTTAAGGGATAGCAAGTGGTTAAACTAAGAGAGTTAACTGCTTTTTTACCTGCACTCTAAGATAATAACAATTAAATAATATAAGGTACTCAAAGTGAGCTATAGTTCAGGTTCCTAAAATGTCTTTTGTGTCTTCCCTCCAGAGACAAGCACAACGAGGTGAATCTCATCATTATTTGTCTTTTCAAGGGCAAAGCTGTGATAGACAGGGCTTAATGTGTATCTTGGTAGAATTGGATTTGATCCTCAGGGCTGGGCCAGAGGGCTGCTTTGTTAGATTTGTTAGATTTACTCTCTCTCCCGCGCTCTCTCTCTACCACAAACAAAATTACCTCTTGGAAGCCTGCATCAACCCCAGCATCCTGAGACTATCTCCTTTTCTTGATTTCAGTCACATCTAAATCAGTTTAAACTGTCGACACGATGATTTGTGGAGAGACAGGGATTAAGCAGAAGGGAGATTAACACAGTTGTCTGTCTTCTTCGAAATAATATACCTGCTGACAGTAAGGGCATTCTTCAATTTACATAACTTAGCTCACAAGGAAGGCTTTGTGGTTGTTATTGGGTTGCTTTTTTTTCCTATAAGCAATACAAACTCACCTGCTCCCTGCACATTTAAAACCTTGACAGTCCATCTCTTCAATTCCTGTAAGATTGAGAGACATGCCCTCTTCTTTTTTTAGGTGGAAGGAGCTTCTTTGGTCTTTGAGTAATATGCATTCAAATAGATTATTTAAGAAATATGTATTAAATTCTCCTGGAAAGAACATGAACTTCCAATTCTCCAAAGAAAATATTTACATTCCAATAGTCAAAACTCTGTGAACAATTGTTTTGAAATAGAATCACAAACTCCAGGTTTTTCTTTCATTTGCTGGTAGAAGTAAGCAGATAACTTATTCTTCTAATTGGAAAAAAAAAAGTATGCAATATTCAGTTTTAATACTTACCTAGGTAATTCTTGACAGCACTAACAAGAATTAGTTGGGTAGTATTTTGTACTTGGCCTCACTCTGGTGGAGAACAAAGAACTGCAGAAGAACAAGAAAATGTCATCTAAAAATGGGAATATGAATGTGTATTTTTCTCATGCTTCCTATATTTTATCTTTGTTCTGTTATAAAGGATGAGGCACAGAGATTTTTCTTCTGTAGGTACAGGGCTTTGTAAAAGAATCTTGATTTAAATTAGGAACTGCATTGTGAGGTAGCATTATGCAAGTTAAGGAAAAGCACAAACTTCATGCCAGCAAATTGATAAATGTACTGTCACAGCTGCATAAACTGGAAGAGCTGCATATGCAAGAAAAAAGGAAATAATTACATTTAGAAAAAAAGACAGTAGCTTCCTAGGTGTGAAACTTTTCTTTTTGGTACCTTCTATTTTTATGTGAAATCTTACATAAAAGCTGCTTTATGATTCCTGGGTAATACGCTTTTCTGTTGGGATGAGGGATCTTATGTAGTTATCTCTGGGAGTCTAAGCATTTTAAAAACATCTGTTGCACCAGCACTGGGAGAGTTTTTCCATTACTGAGTTCCAGCTTGCTGCTCATCACATTGCAGAGGAGTGAAGGCAGAGGAGCAGGCATTAAACTTTCTGTTCTTTTCATCTCTCTCTCTGTGTCTCATTGAAATGCTAGGCAAATTTTGTAATATGTTGTAGGGTATTTTTAATATTAAAAATTACAATAATATTACCAACTAAAAGCAGTGGCTCAAATAAATCAATTTCTTAAAGTATTTCCTGAATGAGATCTGAAACAGATAATCTAAAGCTTTTTCTGAGTTTTGAAGAAATTTGGTTGTTTTTCTCCTTTTTTTTTTTTTTTTTAAATGCTTAATGATTATCTTTGAGTTTCCACAGTTGCATCGTGACTCAAGAGACAGGTTCTTCTCCTAAAGTTTCCAGCTAAAATTAACAGGTGTAAATCATTCAGAATTTATAGTCAAGAAATTTCAGACAAGAATCCAAGCTTTGACGTGCTTATCAAACTTGAACTGCATCTTTAGAATTTATCCATCATGGGTAGAAATTCCAATAGAAATTGTGATAAAACACCACTTTTAAATAGCTTCTGTGATGTAACATTTTATTTACTCAATATTTGTGAATATCAACGCTTCTTTGATGGAATAAATGTGAAGGCTTGATCCTCAGGTGTGTATAAGTCAAGACACTGAGCTGAGAGAGATTATCCCAGTGGATAATGGTGTCCAGGAGGAGGTGTCCTGGTTTTGGCTGGGAGAGAATTAGTTTTCTTCGTAGGTGCTCATATGGTGCTGCGTTTTGGATTTTTGATGAAAGCAGTGCTGATTACCCATGGATGTTTTAGTTGTTGCATTGCTAACACAGAGTCAAGGAGTTTTCAGCTCCTCATGCTGCCCTGTGAGTGAGGAGGCTGGGGGTGCACTCACAAGGATCTGGGAGAGGACACAGCCAGGACAGCTGGTTTAGACTGGCCAAAGGGATATTCCATACCGTATGATGCCATGCTCAGCAATAAAGCTGGGGTGAAGAAGGAAGAATTGGGGGTGTTTGGAGTGATGTTGTTTGTCTTCCCAAGAAACCATTTTCCATGATGAGCTCTGCTTTCCTGGATGTGGCTGAACACCTGCCTGCTGATGGGAAGAAGTGAATTAATTCCTTGTTTTGCTTTGCTTGCATGCACAACCTTTGCTTTACCTAGTAAATTGTCTTTATCTCAACCAATGGGTTCTCACACTTTTACCTTTCAGGTTCTCTTCCCCATCCCACTGAGGAGATGTGAGTAAGTGGATCTGTGGTGCTGAGCTGCTTACCATGGTGTGCAGAGATAACATTATCAGTGACACATGCCGTTATGCAAGACACTCAATGCACTCCAAAGCCATGTGAATTTTCTGCAAATCTTTCCACTGATTTCGCTCCGTTTTGGATAAGATCTGTAATGTTTATGAGTATTCTTTTTTTTTTTTTTTTTTTTTCTTTTTTCGTATCAACTAATGCTGGTCTGTTGATGGTTGAAAAATACTTGAGTGAGAAAAGAGAAGCTGTGTCTTACAGAGGGTTAGGAGAGGTATGGTAGAGACAGATAACTTCACCAGAAGTGACACACAATGATTAACAGAGGTGGAATACTTGATGACTATCACCTTGAAGAAAAAGGGACTTGGGCAGCTGTATGCCTTCTAGTACATTCTACCTACAGTAATTGTAATTGTGTCTGTAGGTCAGATCTCATTTTTAATTAATTACATTGTTGAATTGCTGAATTGGGTATTTTTAGGAAGGACAGTCTTAATTTTAGCCTTAAAATCCTAAAAGACCTCCTTCTAACTAAATAAACCAGTCAGAAAGAATAGGGCACCTCTATAAATTATCCTGAAATTCCACTTATGGGAAAAAATGATCTGAAAATTACCTTGTATTACCACAGGTACAAGAAGAATCAGAAATGCCAAGGGGATGCTGAGGAAGGCTACTGAATAACTGTCCCTGTCTAGTTTAACCTATTAGTTCATTTACTTTCACTTTTTGGCTTTTCAGAAATAATTGCAAACAACCTCTTGACAGAAAAGTATTCATCATTCCTTTTTAATACATGAAAGAATGTCTGGTGTTGCCACCCAACCTATTACACGTAAGGATTTCATTTTGTTTGCTTTCTGACACATTTGGTTTATTGTGTGAAGGTTTAGAAATATATGGAATTTTGTTTATGCTTGCAGTACCTGATATAAAATGGAGAGAGAAAAAACATTTCCTTCTAAACTCATTCTGCAAATTACACTGCTCACAATATTCTTTGTGGGAGTAAAAAATTGCATGTATCCCCAGCATGAAGAAGCACTGGGATTAAATCCCAAACCATTCACCTTCCTGTGACTTCATATCAATGGGTTAAATGTGATAAACAGTTTATGTATTCACATCATTTTAAGCTGCTGGGCATATCTGCTGAGTGAATACATTTGCTGTTGTTTTTTCGGCTCATCAGTAAATCTAGTACAAATCCGATAGTATACCAGTTGGATTTATATTGCTGCAACAGATAGAGATTATTACTGATGCCAAGAAGACTGATTTTCTGCTGATTTGATTAGGAGAGAAGCTATGCAAAGCTACATACTCATATATAAGAGCACTATAGTCCAGTAGAAGCCCATAGAAAGGAATTTCATGTTGGATCTCGAAAAACACAGACCCGTTATTGCTCTATCCTACTGCATCTATTAGACAATTCATACAAATTCTTTAATTAGCCTCTTCATGTGTGCTAGGAAATGGGCTTTCCATATTAACCAGGGAAATGTCAACTGAAGGCTATAGGGGCTAGTGCTAATAAGGTTAATGAATAGCTGGCCTGAAAAGCAACAGATGGGCCTAACAGAGCGAGAGCCTTAATGGCATTTATAATGCCTAGGGTCAACCGCAGTTTATCTTCATTTTTTTCTCATTTAAAATATTCCAGAGGAATAATAAAATAAGTTTAAATTTTTCCCTACAGGGAGATGAAATTTTATGCAGCACTGTTTATTGAATGTCAATGTGTTTGGTTATAAACAGGGGACTGCTGCACTGAGCTAGAACTGTAGTTTCGTATCTGTATTTGCATTTACAGAGACTTTTTTCCTTTAGATCATTTAAAAGAGTACTCTCTTTTTATCAACTGCTGCTGAACAGTTTGTCTTGCTGAAGATGGGCTAACACAGAAGGTCAATCTCTGGTCATATATTGTAGCTGGATACATGTCTATTATGCTAAGTTTGAATAGAGGAATTGTAAGGGTAGAGTTTGAATGACCTATGTTGTAGTCTCCCCAAAGATAACAGAATTCATACTCATATTATGGAATTTATCATACAATAGAATATGATAGGAAATGACAAAAATATATGGTAGAATTCATGAACGTTTCCAGATGTAGCAGAAAATGTTTCCGATCAAAATCTTTGAGTTTAATAATACTTTCTGTGACCTCATTGTCTGTCATCTCAAATACATTAGTCTTGCCCTGGTAAGAGTAGACTGCATAGGAGGCAATTGGTATAGTCTTCTTTGCTCTAAATACAGGCTTTCAATTGTGTTAAACCAAAGATAATGCACACCTGTGTAGCCTGAATTTAGTATACAAGGTCTGAGGTCACGTATCAGTTAAAATAGCAAAATATAACAAAGAGGGAAATTTTAAGACATGTTCTAACAAAATTAATTACTTGAATAGTGATGGGGAGCGAGGAGGGCAGACAGAAACCTCTCCTTTCTTATTTAGCTTATAGCTCTGTAAAACTATTCATAGTAAATATATGGATCCAAAGTAGCTTTACCTATGCAACTCACTTTCATGCCTTGGAAATACACAGAAAGAGCTAAGAATGTATTTAAGTTTGAGGATTTATGATAAAGGTAAGACTTTTTAAAATACTCAGTCCTGAGCTGGTGTTGCCAAGTTTACCACTTAAGATGCTTTGAAATCATCCCCATTATGCTTCTTTACTGCTCCTTTGAGTCTGTAATGAAACTCCCATTGACTTTAATGGGGGCAGAGGTAGGCCAAAACTGTAGGCTTTTGAAAATCTCACTTTATATCAGTTTTTAAGATGCTATTGGATTATTCATAATGAAGACTATTGATTAAACTATGAGTTTGTGTAGTTTTCAAAGTATCTGATGAAATTCATCTCACTCAGTATTAGAGGTCTAAAAATCAGGTGTTCAAGTTAAGGCCAGACAGTGGATTATTCAAGACAGATCTTCCTACCGAGGTCGTCCAGCAAAGAACAGAAAAGCAATTAATTATATAAGATATAATGACAGAATTAATTTTCTTATTCATGGTAAAAAAAGGATTTGTGTTTCAATATTTCTGACATTTTGAGTTGTAGGGATCTGCTTTATAATACTGCCAATATAAACATACATGCAATTTGTCAAAATTTTCAGATGTCAGCTTAATTTACAAATAACTCTGGATATTTTGCTAATGAATATAATATTCTGCATACCATATAGAGTGCTTTAGTGCCAATGAACTGTAAGACATTCATCTATCTCTGAATAATTTACTAATTGTTCTACCATCTCTATAAATTTGGCAAAAGAAAGAAAAATATTACTGCATAATTTATGTAATGAATTCCACAGAACTTGTCAAGCAGTGTTTAATCTGATTTTCTCACTGATAGCTATGGGCTGGAATAAAACTTGTCCCAAAACCAGGAACATCTAATCTTTTGGTCCCACTTCATCATAGAAAGACCTATCATACCTATTTGTGATAGATCTTTATTGTTTACTGGTCTGCAGACAGGACTGTCTTTGTACAGTACTTGCAAGTTTGTATAGATATACGAGGAGTGAAATCTGCCGACTTTTCCCTTGAGCACCATAGAACTTATGTACTTCATTAAACAGGTGACTTTTACCCCCTTTTGTGCTTTCTACTGTACAGTGACATTGGGGCAGCTCCAAGTCTAGGTAATAGAAAGTAGTTCCACTTGGCTTCTAAAAAGTAGCATTGAACATTCCCTGATGTATTTTAAGAATAATCTTTTTTGTTGTTGTTTAAGTGTACAGGTGACATCTTACTTCTAAATAACGGAGTCTTATATAGTGGGAGTATTGCCTGTCCTCTGAATCACCTGCACCTTTCATTTAAATAATGCTAATTTTACAAAGTGTAGGTTTTTTTTTTTCTTTTTTTTTTCTTTTTTTTTTCTTTTTTTTTTCTTCCATTTAAGGAAAAGGAAACTAAAACTTACATGTTAAATTGAAGGTCAGGTATGATGTGGGTGCCTCTTACTTCTAAAATTCTGATTGCATTCCACCTTAGTTTTCTGAGTTTTATGGTAAGATAACTTTTATCTTTCAGATATTAAGTTTAAATATAATTTTGTTTAAGGAGCTCTTTCTTCATTATTTTAAATGAGACAGACTTAATTTTGTAATATTGATAGACTGTAAATTTCAGAGAGGATTTCAAATGTTTAACTCCAGACAGTCACTTGGTAATCCCATGAAAAGAGACAATAAGCCACTTACTGAAAAAGAATTTAACTGATGGTCTCCAATAAATAGATGTAACATTTTTTAAAAGTAAAGCTAATCTTGCCTTTTTTTTTTTTTTTTTTTTTTTTTTTTTCCCTGCTTGATAGAACAGACAACAATATCTTTTTCACTGTCTTGGATGTAAAATGTATGGTACATTTATGATTACCTGAAACTCTGCCTGCATCAATTTAATATACGAGTGATCACTGCTCATTTGTATACTTTCTGTAGTTCAAATTTTGCTAGTGTTTTGCATTAGAGAATGACTTATGTTTGTGTTGCCATATAATTCTACTGAATATGCAATATAATTCTACTGAAATCTGATAGATGGCACTGTTGCATTGCTGATAAACCATCTTGAGACTGAATCCTACATTGCTAGTTTTCAGAAGGATGTTATTACTTGCTAAAGAACTGTTGCTTTAGAGAGCTTGATAGAAACATACTTATTTTAGCCTGTATTTTTTCAGCAGTGGGAGTCAAAGTACCAGTCTGGTTGTTGGGCTGTATTTCTCTCCCTTTTATTTGCTCCTGATGGTTGCATTAAGGCTTACTGGGGATATACCAAGGTATAGGTGTTTCTTACTTCACATTAAAGCCTTTTTGTTGAATTCTGATTCTTTCTTCCTTTATCATAAGCTAGAGCATTCCATGTTGTGTTACATGCACCTTTTATATTCCATTTATCCCTTTCTTTGAGGTCTTAAGAATTACGACAACCTCCCGTGAGATTGCCTGTACTTACAGATGAATTGACTGTGATCATCTGAAGCAAATTAAAGGCTAACTTGTCCAGTTTGTACTGTAGCTTAAGATCAGACAAAAGCTGTTGGAACTAGTACAGGTAAATCCATTGGATTTTTAATGCAACTTTTTCAGGAATATTAAAATGAGAATTTTCTTGATATATCATCTAACATATGACTTGGAGTATAACCAAACAAATGATGCCAAACAATGAGCAACAGTGAGATGACTTATTCATCCTTGAATATATTACAATGCTGTTGAGTAAAAAGTACATTAAAAAGTTATTTTTATGCACAAGTGATATTCTGTTATAGAAAAATCTGCATACCAGTTGTGAATTCTTGATTGTTACAGCAAAAAACAAAGCTAGACAGAGACTTGTTGAACATCTGTTTTGCAATATTAATTCTGTCTGTGCCATGTCATTTATTCCCATTCTTCTCAGCATTTCAGTGAATTAGCACCACAGTAGAAGACTTCTGTAAGGAGCTATATGTATAGCATTATAAAATATTTTCTCATTTTTTTCTCTTATATAATTGACTATAATTGTACAATTTCTGTGATTTCAAATCATAATTACTGCTCTTAAAATTACCAAATGCACTTATTCCCCTTAGAAGAGCTAAGCAATACTTTGGAGGAGGTAATGGACTTCAAAAGGCAAAGTTGCTGCTATAGGTGCATAGCTTGAAATGTATCAGCCACCTCTAGAATTCTGCGTTATGATAACAGACAAACAACCTGGCAATGAGTATTATTAGTGATTATCTTCTTTTAGGTTTGTTTTATCTGGGAGATGTAGGAACAGATCTTCCCTATAGTGAGGAAAAAATGGAGAGAACAACACAAAGTAGGAACATTCCCTGCAAATTTTCTCATGGGAAACTTATCTCCATTTTGTTCCTTCAAAAAGCAAAAGGTTTGTTCTGGTGGAGAACATTACAGGGACTGTCTCCAAGAACTCTGAAAACTGTCAGGAGGCCAGGGCATCCCTGTGATGATCCTCTGCCTTCACTTTTCTCTGTCTACTAAGCATCTTTTGCTGTCTGTCAGAAGATTGTCAGCAGTACTATTCTTGCTTGGTGATGGCAGCTGGATCCAAGATTTTGAGTCTCAATTGTGTTTAAAAAGACATTAAAGTGTAAATGGGAAGAAAGCACTATTATTTTCAAGTAAGATAGGTAATGAGATGCAAGAAGTCTTGCTGTGCCTGAAGGCTACCTCCTGGCCTACCCATTTGGTTTTTGATCCCATGCACATTCTCGTGTATTTACAGTTCTCTGCATGGTAGCTGGAGAATTAAGACAGATACCATCTTCTCTTGCCAAGGCTTTTCTATTTTCTGGCCTGTTATATAGAGTTCTTGTGGGAATGAATTAAGTCTTGGTTATTTTAATAGAAATTAGAAATTAAAAAAGATGCTAGTCAGGTGCAGGAATAAACCATCAGGACTGCACATGCTCAGTGCCGAGTAGAATTTATTTGCATTGAGTCAAGTCATATAGGGAAGTAAATTTTTCTTCAGCTAAAAGTATGTGTACAAAAATAAAACATACCTATTATTCATGTCTTATGAGGCTTTATAATTTCATATCTGCACTAAGTCAGTAGGCTATTGCAAGAATACAAATGGACTGCACCTAATTCAACAACACTGTTCCAAGAGAACAATACTCTAAAGGTATCATATGATATAACAAAAATCAGATTATAATGGCGGGCTTGAATCTTTGATGAAATGAAAAAACAGTTTTGCTGATGACTTTTGCTTCTTTTGTTTCAGGACACATTTTTCACTTGAAAATTAGTGTCTAGTAGAATAAAACTATTATTATTAGGGGAATGTACACTGCATATGATATAACACCTCAATATAACTTCTTAGTAGACCAGCTTAATTCTAAATTAATTGTGTTAAAAACAAAACAAAACAAAAAGTATTGGTTGTTAGTTTGGTCATTTGAACATTTTATAACTTTAAAAAGTATACACAATTTATGATTAAGAAATGCTGTTATTTGTGTCTCTGCTTCAAGTGTGTAATTAAAATAACTGCAGAATCTGGACCTTTGTAGACAAAGATTTTAACCTCCACAAACACATATTATACTTCTCACCTAAACATGTTCTAGATGACCAGTTGTGCCATTTGCAACATACTGAACTCTCAACTGCTTCCATAACCAGATACTTGATGTTCAGAGAAAAAAAAAGGTATTGTAGACATTTTAAAAAAATCTGCTCATTTAGGTGGAATAAAACAGGTTCTAGGAGTAATTGGGGACTACTTCACTGCCTGTAAGAATTCATCAACACAGTCTTTTTGCCTAATGATCCAGCCGTGGTTATAAATTACAGGACCATTGTAGATTCAACTAGCTTTTGTTTCAGCAAAAGGGAAAAAGAAAAGGTGCCTTAGAAAGAAAAATAATTACCTGGTATTTTAAATAAGGTTTAAAATATTTTAATAACTTTAAAGATGTGAATTGTAATTACTTTCCATTGATATCTCTGCTTATTATCTTAGAAACACTTGATCATTTCCCTGAAAGCAGACAAGAGCCAGAGATGTCTCTTTCTTATATTTCTAAAGAGGGAGCTTTCCAGTAGCTCATGTCAGATATTCAGATGATTTACAGGAAATTGTGAAAAATGTTTCAGTGTAAAAAATCTGTTTAGAACTTTACTGAAGTAGTAGTGCAAATTTTTGTTTAAATGAATGAAAAAAAAGAATTTAATGCTGACATCCTACTACATGTCTACAATGACTACAATGTCTCCATCCTGTTGCATACTGAATTTAGTGAAAAAAGCAACTTCTGTCATATAAATGAGGAATGAGATTTGAAAAGCTGGTGAAGTCTGATAGTGGCAGGAAAATCTTTGCTATGTTGAGGACACACAAAACTATAAAGTACCTCAGTGAGAAACACAGTGGAACTATTAGAACCACAAATTAGAAATAAGTACAAAGAAATAGATTTCCATGATTTGAGCCCTCTGCATGCTTTAATTAGTCCCTTTATAGAATCATAGAATCATTAGGGTTGGAAAAGACCTCCAAGATCATCTGGTCCAACTGATCACCCTACTACTAATGTCATCCACTAAAAAAAAACATGTCCCTAAGCACCACATCCAACCATTCCTTGAACATCCCCAGGGACAGTGACACCACCACCTCCCTGGGCAACCCTTTCCAACGCCTGTCTACACTTCCTGAGAAGAAATGTCTCCTCATTTCCAACCTGAACCTCCCTTGGCACAACTTGAGGCCATTGCCTTTAGTCCTATCACTAGTTATGTGCAAGAAGAGGCCGACCCCCAGCTCCCCATAACTTCCTTTCAGGTAGTTGTAGAGAACAATAAGGTCTCCCCTGAGCCTCCTCTTCTCCAGACTAAATGACCTCAGTTCCCTCAGCCTCTCCTCATAAAACTTGTGCTCCAGGCCCTTCACCAGCTTCGTAGCCCTTCTCTGGACATGCTCCAGGGCCTTGATGTCCTTCTTGTAGTGAGGGGCCCAAAACTGAACACAGTACTCAAGGTGTGGCCTTACCAGAACAGAATACAAGGGGATGATCACCTCCCTGGTCCTGCTGGCTACACTATTCCTGATACATGCCAGGATTCTGTTGGCCTTCTTGGCCACCTGGGCACACTGCCGGCTCGTGTTCAATCAGCACCATTTTTTTTTTTATAATCAGCACTATTTTTTTTTTTTAAGATGGCAAGCCATTTGAATGAAAAGTTCCATATATCTAAAAAGTATCTTTGCTGATTATTTATTTAAGAATCAGAAATAGAAATAAGTTACCAGTTTCAAATTGTGTTCTGATAAATTATCAACAAACGTTATACACTGACATGTTAATGCCTCATACATTTTTCTCATAAGAATTCACACAAATTATATGAAGATACTTTTAAAATTACTTTAATTGTTAACCCATCTCAATTTATTATTTAATCTTAGTTTATGAAGTGAATGAAAATCATTTGTGGAAGTAATACATGTCTTTGCAAAGGTTGAAGTTGGGCATGAGAACATCAGTTACTCAACCTAAATTGAATCACACACAAAATCACATCTGTAAGTTTTAGAGTCCTTTCACATTGAAGGTCCAGGGGATTCTCCTTTTAGAAATAAAACATGCATTTCAAGGTCAGTCAGGAACAAAACCCAATCTATGTCTGAGGATCTGCAGAAACCTAGAAGTGTCTTTCCATGGTGAATGCCCCTTATGAACAGTTCCCTGGGTGCAGGTGTATATTCCATGATTTTACTGCTCTTGTATCCTGCTGACCCACATACAAAGGTAAAGCCAGCATACAGGCTGGAAGTGTGGAATGATATGCTCCAACAGCTCCTTCTATCTGGGTATTCACTCTGCCAGCATGACAGGGCAGTAAAAAGAGAGTACTTGTGCTGTCATCCTGACACAGCTTTAGAGAGCACGTGGTAGAACAGGCTAATATCTTGTTAACTGAACCATTCTTGCTCTGTTTCCTGCAGCAAAAGTGGTAAAAAAGCCTGTTCTGCTGGCATACATCTCAGACCTTGTGGCAAGAGGAGGTGGAGTCAGAATGGTGTTCACAACTAAAAAATAAAAATTTACTTTTCAGCTGGTAGGCTAAAAGGAAAGAACAGGGAGTTTCATTGTGAAAGCTAGGAAGAAGATGGGAATCAAAATGCACTGGAGGAGGAACAGAAAAATCTGTTTTTCTTCCACTTGAGCAGTTATTCATTTATTCTTATCAGAGATGTGCTCACTTTTAAAAATAAATTGTTATCACCTTGCAGCCTACTCTGTTGTCTATCACTATGTGAAATGTCCAGACAGATGCAGATCTTGTGATTGAAAATGCAAGTCTCCTATTTTAAAATCTATAGCACTTGGCTTTGTTGGATATTTGTTACTACTGAAAGAAAAAAAAAGAACAAAGAAGACTGAAATTGCAGCTTGCAGCTTTCTCCCTGTTTCAGAACAGCTCTGCATGTCTACAGAGATCTTCCTGGTTTCTCACAGGCTGCTTTTATTATTACTTCTTCCTTGTAATGGCCATAAATATTCTGTAGCCAGAAAATGTAACACAATAATCAGATATCATGTATATATAATACCACTATTTTTAATTTTAAGGTTTTGTCATTGATTAATTTAATAGCACACATTATGGTTCAGCTGAAACCGACAGAAGCTGTAACAGCTATAACCCTTCGGTTACCCAAGCAATATACACTCAGCCATTTGCTTCTGCAGATCCTGTAAATCACACACATGAACAACGTAGCCTTTAATATTAGAAAGAAGCTGTTATATGGATGAATGATTATCATTAACAATGTTTAGCTGGATGTTCAGTCTAACCTTGCCACCCATGTGCTTCAGTTTATTACAGCAGAGTTATTTAGATGTTGATTAGAAGATTTCTGCTTATGATATAATTGTTTGAAGCAATAGAAAGAGATACTAGAAAGTTGTACATTAATATTTTTAAAAAGGATAGGCTTTGTGGAAATATCTCTCCTTTTCTGCATTGGTTCACTATGATATGGTAAGTCATTTTATAAAAAAAAAAAAAAAAGGTTATGAATAGTTAATAATTCTGCCCACAGTCTAGGTCTAACAAAACCACTTGGTCATTAGAAGTAGGATTTTTTAGTAATTCTTAGAAAAAAAGATACCATACAAAAAACATAAGTAGTCTTCTGAATGGGCGATTTTTTTTCCTGTGAAAAAAGAAAGGGAAGTATAATAGAGAAAAACATGTTGAAAGATTTTTTTATCTCAATGAAAATGCCAGTCATCATAATTAACCTCACAGCATATCTTTTCAATAAATGATGTTTCAGTTTGGAGTGCACAAAGAAAATCTATTGCATAATGTCTTATCTCAGAATTCAAAAATTTAGAAGAATACATATGCTGAACCCTCACACTTCAAACCCTGTTACCTTTTCCTTTTTAAGGTAATTATGACTCTGTAAAAAAAAAAAAAAAAAAAAGAAAACACAATTGTATAATGAAATGTGTTCCAAAAAAAAATGAAATGCATACATGATTGAACTGCTTACATACATTTGCTTAATTTCTCATTAAGTTTTTTATTAAGCTTTTTTTTTTTCTTTTATAATCCTATTGAAGCCCACAGAATAGTTTGTAAGAGAAAGTGGCTCTGCAACAGTCCAAGCTCCTGTCATCAATTTATAAGTCAGCTGATCCTTGTTTTATAGTAAAATATTCTTTCTTTTCCAAAGCTTTACACACCCACATTTTATTTTGGTGCTGCTTGTGATGTTATTGGGTAGCAAATAATTACTGTGGCCTGTGTAAAACCTGAGTCAGTCATTTCTCATAGGAAGTCTGATTGATGTCTTCTCTTTTCTCCATCCAGAAATAAAAGCCATGATTTCTCCTTGAACACAGAGACACTTATTTTTATGGTCCATCTCCTTTTAGAATTTGAAGAATACAAAATAAATTTGAAGTTTTAAGAAATTACTTAAAAATTGAATTTGGGAAAGTATGAGAATTGGGAGGGTTTTGGCATAAAGTGAATAGCCAAGTCTGGTAAAAATGAAAGAGCTAATGCTAGTATTGGAGATACTTTGGTCTGAAAGAGAATGAAGAACGTGGCTGTAGGCTGGGAGGTATGAATGGCCTGTGTTAGATAGTTGCTCAGAGCTCAAGTTGGTCAGGAAGCATTGAATATGGGCACTTCTAGCTTGAACCTGTTGTGTGGCAAAGATAGAAACTTACATGGAAGTCTTTTCACCACTGTGAAGGAATGTCAGTCTTCCCTCACTCTTCTACATCCCAACACATGAACATTGCTATGCTCCTAGCCTTGTGTCATTTCTTCTTTTAGAAGAAATTAACACCTTTGATTAGAATGTCATAACAGTTTTGCAATAGGAAAAAAATAATAATAATAATCCCCAAATGATACACCAGACTTTTTCAGTAAAATTTCTAATCTTCCTGAGAAAAAATATAAATCTCCTAAAGGGAAACATGTTCAAATAAAAAGTCTGACTTCCACATTTTTGAAAACTGCTAAAGTAAAGGTGATGTAAAGAGGATGTAATACCTGTCAAGAGACTGAACTACACTAAAAACTGGCACGTATAAAATAGCAACAGACATTGAAAGAGTCATGGAAAAGCTGACGGATACACGATGCAAGCAATTTACTGATTATCCTGGAAAGATAAGAAAACACCTGCTGCTTGTTAAAGTCCACTACGTATCAGCATTAGAGAAAAATTATTAAAAAAGACTCTTCCCCATCTGCCTGTATTTCTTTTGTTTTATGATGTCCATCCTGATCATTTTCATATAAGAAGCTCATAGAACCAGGCAATTTGATACATACATTTTTTGCATACAGAATGATATAAATAATGATTACTTAAATTTGCTATTCTGAGAAAAAGAGATTCTTAGAATTCTGTTTTGATTAAGCTCCTCAGTATGGAACCATTTTAACTCCCCCATCTCTCTCTTTCAGAAGTAGCATGCTACTTTTTGCATAACTAGAATTAAGGATGTGCCTATGGATTTTTCTCTTATATAGGAAATTAGAAAAGAAAAAATAAAGATGTTAAGGAAAGTTGCAGACCATATTTTGATACACACAGTTATCTGGAGTCTGGCTTATCTCCACAAATCTCAGTGCTGATGAGAACTCTTTTAGAACATAGGTTTTTTATCTCATGGGTGAATAAGGATATTGGCACCCAGTAAGTGTTCAAAAAGTAAATATTTCACTATTCTATGCTCAAAGCAGAAAAATATAGTAAAAAAAAGGATAAACATACTTACATGAATACGCACTGCAAATGTGTTTTTGATCTTCGATACCATTATCTCTTTATAAGTATCATTTTTTAGGAACCTGTCTAGTCTAACTCCTTGCGGCTGATTTTATAGTCTGATTTCACATTCCTTTTTGTTTATCTTGATTGATAATATGTGTGAATCAGGCAGTCACACTTATTCTAATTGAGCCTCCTAAATGTTATCCAGATAAAGGCTCAGGGTTTTAGGGCCAGTGGGCTGTATTCTGACCTGTTTGGAGAAGATGGCGTTTTGTGATAGCATGTGTCAGTCATTTGTGATTCTTCCTCTGAAAGCCATGTTTGTGAACTAGCTGTCACATTCAAAGTGGAATCCCAGTTATTATTCAAGAGAATCACAGTCTGTGTAGTTGCATGAAATGCTGTCAGATTTTTGTGCCTCAGTCATCACCAGTGATTGCCTTAACCATACCTCCCAAGTCACCAAATCTCAAGGCAGGGAGGAATGAAGTCTCAACCACCATTAAAAAAAAAAAAAAAAAAAAAACTACTATTTAAAGCTTTTCAGCTTTAAAAACTGTAATCAACAGGAGTTCTGCCATCCACTGATTAATATGGAAACAGTATTAAGTCCATGATGTATTTTTGATGTGTTCAAATTAGAAGTGAAACAATGCCACATTTTAATTTTATCTTTGTGTTTGCTTTTCTGAGTAATGATAACAACGGTTATAAATATTGTGGAAAAGCACAACTGTTCAAAGGTGGGCAAATAAATAAACGGGATTTAAAATGCAAGAATTGTTATAATCAATGAACAAATCCTCCATCAGTGTTATCTGACTACCTATAAATCTGTTTAATAGTTTCAAAAAAGAACTCTTCAAACAAACTATCTCAATTTATAGGTGAATAATTTGCTGCCATATTGGAAACAGTAGATATTCACAACTTTCCACCACTTAAACGATCACCTGATGGAGACAGCATGAGTGTAGAGGCTTTCTTCAGCATTCTCTTGGACATATTGGTAAATTACAGGAAGTACTAGTTTTATTTTCTGTAATTTTCTACAATGCTTGTGCAGTGTTCCTCAGTTTAGACATTTCTGGCAATTCAAAAGTACACTTGTCCTCATGGGCAGGCATTTCTTTCTTCTTGATTCCCTATGAGGTTATTGGATGTAATGGTTAAATCTAAGAATGGGAGTCGTCCATTCTAAGACGGGGAATAATCCTAACAAGGTATTGTCTTACATGTGACATTATCCAAATTTTCTTATTCATACTAGCAAGCAGAATAATGAGAATAACAGAATCTTTAACTATAGTTGTTATAAAAACCTTTAGCAGGGGAAGGTAGAGAGCAATTCTAAACTACACAGGGTTCAAGTGCATTGAAAGTGTGAGATACAATTTTTTATCAACCTGGAAAAGCTATCTTTACAAATGAAAGGTGAGGGATACAACACTTGTATCTGTGAAACTCAGTAAGTTCCATTAAAGATTTTGGGTGTGCTTTATACCTTTGTTGATGGGCAGTGTAATCCTTAATAGAGCAACATGTAATAGTGCCCTAATAAGTTTAAATTAAACCATTTAAGTGATGTACTTTTTGATGTCTGTGCTGAATATGAAAATAAAGGAACTATTTTCATTTCCTCCTTTCTTGTTTAGCATATTGGTTCAACTCTTACTGTATAATAGGGACAAATATTTTATGATAAACCAGAAGTAAATGTCTGATAATGTGTTTCTGTCATGTAATCCTTTTCTAGCAAGCTGTAGTTTTCTATAAGATTAAGGAGGATTCATATATCTCTGCTTCCTTATCTGCTAATTCACTAGTATCAGTTAGAGAAGAAACATTATTTTATCTTTTCTATCACAATATTCATTGTTAAACAGTGATAAGTTTTGTAAGCCATGGATGGTATTTGAATCAGAGTGGAAAGCATATTTTTTATTTCTATATAAGGCAAGGTCCTGGGAGATCTTATTCTATCTGGTTATCTGGTGAAATAAAGTCTCCCTAATAATTAAATGCCAATACCTATATGTTTAAAATTAAGCCTATACCTCATATCAGTGCTCTGCTTAATCCATCTGTTAAACTGTATTTTTTTTTTGAACATCGCCAAACAACTGTATTTATCTGTACTTCAACCCCACATCTGTAACAAGAGAGGAACATCTTTCCTCACAGAAATGCTCTTCAGTTACCTATAATTTATAGTTAACTAATCAAGTATGTGAAGTATACTGATGTCACAATGTTTTTTATGTGTTTTTAGTGTGTGACTTGGTTTGCATTGAAGCTGTAGTAGTCATGTTGTGACTATCAGAGTGAATACTTGGCAGGTGGGATCCGGTCTACCTAAATCCTGCCAAAATTTGATCATAAGCAACTATAAATGCTTTAAGCTAGGCAGCTTAAATCTACTTGTCTGACTCAGTAGGCATCAAACTTACTAGACATTAGTCATTTGTGTAAGCTCCAGAGTGTTTCTTCTAGGTATATGACTGTTTTCTTGACTGTTTCTCATGAGCTCTGTTGCCAAGCAAGTTTAGGAGAACCCATCCCACCACAGCTATTACGAAGGGGTACTGTGTAGCCCTAAGTGTAAATTACAGAGCAGAAAAAGAACAGATAAACAAATTCTTTACTGTAGCCTAGTAGTTAGGACACTGAAGAAGAATTAATCCATATATGGGTGGTTGATGCACCAAAAACTGAACTGATGGGAAAAAAAAAAAAGACACAATGGTCACAGCTGTTGATCCTTACATTTGAAACATGAGGGATTTTCAATTTTAGAGAATACAGTCTATAACTGATGAACGATAGCATTGTTGCTTTGTATTTGTTTAGTGCTGAAAAATCTTTTGAAAGTTACTCTGTATTAATGTAAAATAAAATATCACTGGGAATGTAGTCTCTTAAAAATTAAGTTACTGCAAGTCGTAGGACTTTTTTTTTTTTTGAGAAGAGTAATTTCTTTATTATTGTATTATATTAATATACAACATCTTTGGAAAGCTAAATCAAATGTAATATCCCATTAGTAGTAAGTTACAATGTACTTAAAATTTCAGCTTCAGTCACTGACTATTGAACATTTCCTTACCTAATTACATTTTTTTTTTTTTCCAGAGAAGCACCTTCCTTACAGCTAAGAGTTTTTTTTTATTATTATTATTATTATTTTTACTTATTCTACCCAAGTTTTTGATAACAGTAAAAACATTCATGGAATTGCAGAATGGTTGAGGTTGGCAGGGACCTGTGGAGCCCATCTGGTCCAACACCCTGCACAAGCCAAAGCAGGTTTCTCAGGACCATGTCCAGGCAGCTTCTGAAGATCTTCAAGGAGGGAAACTCGACAACCTCTCTGAGACTTCATGAGTAGTAGTAGAACTACTACTAGTACTAGTAGTAGTAGAACTCATTTTGTAGTAGAACTGAAGTCAATTTTTCTGTGAACTAGCTAGGGATCCATGCTGTTACATGAATTGGAAGAAATAAAAGGTAAATCGGTGTACACAGAAATATGGTAGGGTCTTTCTACTTGATCTGTAAAGTAAGAATTAGGATGGATTTCTGGTTCAGGCGTGCTACAGTGGGATGGAGGAAATGGGTATTTCTCATGAATTGCTTTGGTCTTAGTGATAGCCTGGATTACTGAAAATTGCCTTGTGCTCCATCTCATCTTCAACATAATATTCTCTTCTCCCATCTTTTAACAGTTGTCTATTCAATTTGTAAATGTTATGGCTTAAGGATAAACATATATACAGCAAAGCACAGTGGAGATCTCAGTAAAGTCTTCAAGGATCTACTGTAATAATACTGCCACTGAGAGGGAAACTAGTCTTCAAATAAACTAATGATATTTATAGTGGGTGCTACCAGCTTCTGCTCAGGAAGTTAGGACAGCAAAGAATCCTAGGAATTGGAATAAAATTACCAATGTACCTTTACTATACAGTATAGTTTTTGAGTCCTAAAGGGAAATGATTCTTTGTGCTTGTCCATTGAAAGACTGAGAATATCCAGTATTACTGTTGCTCAGTGTTTTTCTGTGACTTCTAATGTACTGGAAATTCTCACCCCAGTACAGTTTTGTGTATCCACAGAACTGTGTGGAAAATGTTATTCAAGTATATCCTAAAGACTCAGAAAATATAATAAAATGCACAGTCTCAGAGAATAAAATCCCTTGAATATAATAAATAATAAAAATTGTCAGATTTCTTAGTATGCTTAGTATTGGCATTGCTACAGCAATGGTAGCAAGGATATTGGCATTTCTGAAACTGCAAAGAGAGAGCCAGAAGTAGTTGGTGTGAAATTGTTTACAGGCATGCCAAGAGGAAGTAAAAAGTTCATGTATTAGAGAAAGTGATTTCTTCTGCTTTTTTTTTTTTTTTTTTTGTGCAATTAAAGAAGATCTCAGGAAGAAATCCAGTTGCAGTGAACGTTTGACATCCTTGCACTCCACAAAACTTCTCTGTGCTCACTTGCACTCAGGAATGGAGGACACTGCCCACATGAGAGAAATAAAAGCAGCAATGACATTTTATGCCACTTTTTAGAGAACTCTATATATTCTATATGTGTTTGCCCAAAATGCAGAAGTTGAAGGAAAAGAGGATACTAGCTTCTATATATACTATATACTATATATTCCTATATACTATATAGGATACTAGCTTCCTTGAGGAAGTAAGAGTATATCTACATCCTGTGTTAGATGCAGGCTAATATTAGTGCCATAGAGGGGTCATTCTTTCAGCACGTCTTACTTTCCTGGATACTAAGAACACTGACTGATGAGGGGTCCGTTATCTTTGTGCTACAGATGCACTGTCAAAGACTTGATAGTGCTCTATCTTTATATACACCTAGGAAAAGTACTACTAGCATTATACATCTATAAGCTAACTAATATATAAATAAAACTAATTAATACTCTCAGTACATGCCTCTCCTTCTGGAGTTTTGTTTCAACAGATGGTCACAGTGACCTACAGAATATATATTTTAAGTAATAGAGTAGTGGTAGACTGCCTGAGATGCTGTATCACAGGAAAAAAATAAAGGAAATAATAACATTTTGTGTGAGTACATAATGTACTTCTCATAATTGTCCAAGTATGTGTGTATCAGTGAGTCCATGTAATTCAACTTCTGCCTTCATCCAGGCTAATTTAACACATGCCTGTAGCTCTCCTCGAAGGGCATGAAGGTGTTGCAAAAAATCCTTCTTGCTGTACTTTTTGGTTGGGGGTGGATTGCAAAAAACACAGGTTTTGTTCTGGTGTAATGGAGGATCTACACTTTTCTTTTGTAAACCCTCTATCAGATCAAGTATGTAATAACATAAAGAGATTACGGAGTTTCTTTTCTAAAGTTCAGTGCTTCATATAGTTGGCTTTTCTAATAGGCTAAAGATTCCCTTCAAAAAAAAAAAAAAAAGAAAAAAAAAGGATTTAAGCGCACAAGAACTCCCAGTGAAGTCAGAGAGTTTACCTATACAGCTGCAACTGCATCTAGTCAAACATTTTAACCATGTAGGGCTTAAGCTGCAATCCAGTGGTAAATTGAAGATGTGTAGTCAGAATTTAAATATAGCAGCCTCACAAATTTGAAACCAGGCACTTATGAAACTCTTATTTCCACAATTAACAATGTATACTGGGACAATTTTAACAGTCTAGTGACAGGCAGTACCTGAAATAAGTGTTATTACCCCATCTGGTGAGAAGCTAGACACCACGGTTTTATGGAGGGACAATATGTCCCTGTGCAATGCTGCTGTGAAGTCTCCAACCAGCAGATATTAAGATTTATTAGTTTTCATATAAGCAGAATATTGCTTAATTAGACAGTTCAAATTTATACCGGAAATTTCTATTGAGCTGGATTTGTTTGATCTGTAAAAGACAAATCCAAAGCTAGCATACTCCACCAAATCTGCTGGACACTATGGAAGCAAGACCTTACAAGACACCACAAAATACCTATGTCACCTTGAGTCTGTGTGTGGCTGCAGCTTCCTTTGAATTCCCCATAGCATTTGGGGTATGAATGTTTTTTTGAAACATTCCACTTGGATCACCTAAATTAAGTTAACTGAGAGAATTTTGGAAATGAAAAGCCTAATCTTCTCCAGTGGCTGCTGTTGAATTTCTTCCTGAGAAAAAAAAAAAAAAAGTTGTTGTATAAGGTTGTAGTTTAAAGAGAGTGGAGCCATAAATGAAGGGACTGTTGTCATGGTGGATGATGGGCCTGAATTAACTACACCGGGAAGTTTGTAGGAATAGGATGGTTTCACCAGGAAAAGGGTGGAGTTTTCTGACTTTTGATCTTACTTCCTGCTATATATAGCATTGTTGTGGCTTCACCTTGAATACTGTGTGCAGTTCTGGGCTCCACAATATAAAAAGGATGTTAAGGTCCTTGAAAGTGTCCAGAGGAAGGCAACAATGCTGGAAAAAGGGCTGGAAGGCATGTCCTGTAAGGGGAGGCTGAAGACACCTGGGTTGTCCAGTCTGGAGAAAAGGAGGCTTCAAAGCACTGAAGTGGTCAGGCAGGTGGACTGGATGATTTTTGAAGGTCCCTTCCAACTGAATTATTCCTTTCTGTTCTGTTCTGTTCTGTTCTATTCTATTCTAAAGCTAAACACAAATCCTGAAAAAAAAAAACCACAACTTTTTGTTTCTTTGTTTTTGATGCTATACCCTTTCTGCCTGAGTAAAATTAGCTAGTTACTTCTGGAGTAAAAAGAGATGACTAATATTGATCTTTAGATGGGATCTTTGGATCCCATTCCTCCTCCTTCACTCCAGCTTTATTGCTGAGCATGGCATCATATGGTATGTAATATCCCTTTGGCCAGTCCGGACCAGCTGTCCTGGCTGTGTCCTTGTGCACCCCCAGCCTCCTCACTGGCAGGGCGGTATGAAAAACTGAAAAGTCCTTGAATTAGTGTAAGCACTGCTCTGCAACAACTAAAACAACAAAACCAGAACACCTCCTCCTGGACACCATTATCCACTGGGATAATCTCTCTCAGCTGAGGATCAAGCCTATACTTTAATTCCCTCAAACAAGTGCTGATACTCATAAATGTTAGGTAAATGAAATGTTACATTACAGGAGCTATTTTAAAATTGTGCTTTATCACAATTTCTATTGGGATTAGAAATTACCAATGATGGATATTTTTCTACAAAGAAAATTAGCCAAAACCATGACAAAAGGGTCTGGGTACAACTGCCCAAAACCTTAGTTTAAACACTGCGGGTTCAAGGCATAGGGAATGAGGTCCTAAGTATATCAATGAAAGGATACTGTGAAAAATAGGATTGCACTCTAATGTCATATGGTACTGAAGACTGGAAGCCCAAGAATGGTTTATTTAAGAGGCATTAAGAACCTGTGGCTTCAACCTTGTTTAGGAATACTAAAAATGATCAATCTAGTCTTCAATCAGCTCTTACCAGTTTAATGTCTGATAGGCCTTGGTTAGGGACCTATATATTAGACAGATTTGGAGGGCTGGGATATGGACTGGGAGCTAGCTCAGTATACTCTGTGTATTAGCTGCTATTGATTAATGTGCTTCCAAACATGGGGCAAAAAGTAGTGACAACATGACTAGCTGTTTAGGAAGAACACATGAGCCTCACCACTTTCTTTGGTCTGTTCTTCATGTAGACATTTTGATACCCACTGCTGTAATGTTAGAGATGGCAAAGGATACATCTTTTACTACTCCTTTCTAGTATTTGTTTATGGATTTGGGGCCTATGAATTGTTTTAATCCCTTTCTAAACCTGCTGATGCTGTCTGCTTTCCTGTGGCAGCATATTCCAGAAATTCACTCCACACTGTGAAAAGAAACATTCTTTTATCTGTTTGCAATTGATCTCCTGCTATTTTTATCAAGCACTCCCTGTTCTGGTACTGAGGTATTTAGTGAGTTTAGTTCAGTATTTGTCTTTGCCACCGCCACCTTGAATTTTGTAAACTTTAATTGTATCTCTTATCCCTCTCCTCTCCAGATTGAAGAGTCTCAGCCTTTTTAGTCTCTTCTTGTGAGGCAGATGCTTTATTGGCTTACCATTTCATCTGATCTCAAACATTGCTATGTTTTTCTTGACATGCAGAGCAACAACACAGTATTCAGGATATGGGCACTTCTCAGCTTCATATGACACCAAAATGATACTTGTCTTGTTCTCAATGTTCTTCCTGATAACTTGTTGGCTTTTTTTTGTCTGCCATTACATACAGAACTGGTGATTTGAGGGAACTGTTGATGAAACCAACTCACAGAATCACAGAATTGTAGGGGTTGGAAAGGACCTCAAAAGATCATTGGGTCCAACCCCCCTGCCAAAGCAGGTTCCTCAGATCAGGCTGCCCAGGTAGGCGTCCAGATGGGCCTTGAATATCTCCAGAGATGGAGACTCCACAACATCCCTAGGCAGCCTGTTCCAGTGCTCCATCACCCTCACCATGAAGTTCTTTCGCATGTCGATGCGGAACTTCCTGTGCTCTATCTTGCGGCCCTTGCCCCTTGTCCTGTCCCCACAAACCACTGAGAAGAGGTTGGCTACATCCTTCTGTCTCCCACAGCTCAGGTATTTATACATATTGATGAGATCCCCTCTCAGTCTTCTCTTCTCCAGGCTGAACAGACTCAGGTCTCTCAGCCTTTCTTCATAGGGAAGATGCTCCATGCCCCATATCATTTTTGTGGCCCTCCACTGGACTCTTTCCAGGAGATCCCTGTCTTTTTTGTACCGGGGAGCCCAGACCTGGACACAGTACTCCAGGTGAGGCCTGACCAGGGCAGAGTAGAGGGGGAGGATCACCTCCCTTGACCTGCTGGCCACGCTCCTTTTAATGCACGCCAGGATCCCATTGGCCCTCTTGGCTGCGAGGGCACACTGCTGGCTCATGGTCAACCTGTCATCCACCAGGACCCCCAGGTCCTTCTCCTCAGAGCTCCTCTCCAGCAGGTCGTCCCCCAGCCTGTACTGATATGTCCGGTTGTTCCTTCCCAGGTGCAAGACTCTACACTTGCTCTTATGAAACCGCATTTGGTTTCTTCCTGTCCATCTCTCCAGCCGGTCCAGGTCTCGCTGAATGGCAGCACAGACTTCTGGCGTGTCAGCCACTCCTCCCAGCTTTGTGTCATCTGCGTACTTGATGAGGGCAGACACTATTCCCTCATCAAGGTCATCGATGAAGATGTTGAACAAGACCAGACCCAGCACTGACCCCTGGCGAACACCACTAGTCACAGGTCTCCAGCTGGACTCTGCGCTGCCGATCACCATCCTCTGAGCTTGGCCAGTCAGCCAGTTCTCAACCCACCTTACTGTCCACTCCTCTATCCCACACTTTCTCAGCTTTGCTAGCAGGATGTCATGGGAGACAGTATCGAAAGTCTTGCTAAAGTCAAGGTAGGTGATATCCACTGCTCTCCCCCCACCTACCCAGCTGGTGATGCCATCATAGAAGGCATAGAGGTTGGTCGAGCATGACTTTCCCTTGGTGAATCCATGCTGACTACTCCTCATAACCTTCTTCTCTTCCAGTTGCTTGGAGGTGGCATCCAGAACAAGCTGTTCCAACACCTTTCCAGGGACAGAGGTGAGACTGACTGGCCTGTAGTTTCCCGGATCCTCCTTCTTGCCCTTCTTGAAGACCGGAGTGACATTGGCTATCCTTCAGTCTTCAGGCACCTCACCCGTTCTCCAGGACCTTTCAAAGATGATAGAGAGCGGTTCAGCGATCACCTCTGCCAGCTCTCTTAGCACACGCAGATGTATCCCATTGGGACCCATGGATTTGTGTGCGTTGCGCCCACTCAGACGCTCCCGAACCACTCCCTTGTCAACCAGGGGGGAGATCTCTATTTCCCAGACCCTTTGTCCTCTCGCCAGGAGCGAGGAGTCCCGGGGGGGACTCCTTGAAGCAAAGACTGAAGCAAAGAAAGCATTCAGTATCCCTGCCTTCTCGGTGTCTCCCGTGACCAGCACACCCCCCTTGTTCAGCAAGGGACCCACATTATCCCTAGTCTTCCTTTTGCTGTTTACATACTTGAAAAAACCCTTCTTATTATCCTTTATCTCTTTAGCAAGCCTCACCTCTAGGTGGGCTTTAGCCTTCCTCATCGTGTCCCTGCAGGCCCTGACAACACCTCTATACTCCTCTCAAGAGGACAGGCCCTTTTTCCACATTTCATAGACTTTCCTCTTCCTTTTGATCTTATTGATGAGCTCCTTGCTCATCCACACAGGTTTCCTGCCCCCCTTCCCTGTTATCCTACTATTTGGGATGCACTGATCCTGAGCTTGGAAGAAGTGCTGCTTAAATGTTGCCCAGCTCTCACAAGCACCCTTGCCTTCAAGCAACCTAGCCCACGAGATACTCCCAAGCAGTTCCTGGAGGAGGTCGAAGTTGGTTCTTCGAAAGTCCAGGGCAAAAAGTCAAAAGCAATCCTGCTTTTAGCCTTACTTCTTCCACCAAGTTTCATCTTGAACTTCACCATCTCATGGTCGCTGCATCCCAAGCTGCCCCCAACCTTCACATCCCTAACAAGCCCATCCCTGTTGGTAAGGACAAGGTCCAGGAGCACCCCCCACCTCGTCAGCTCCTCTACCACCTGTGTCAGAAAATTGTCTTCAACACATTGTAGGAACCATTAGGACTGTGCGTGCCTGGCCGAGTTGCTTACCCAGCAGATGTCTGGGTAATTGAAGTCCCCCATGTGGACCAGTGCCTGTGATCGTGAAGCTACTACCAGCTGCTTGTAGAAGGCCTCATCAACCTCCTCCTCCTGATCTGGTGACCTGTAGTACACCCCCACAACAGTGTCCCACATACCAGCCCACCCCTTAATTCTCACCCACAAGTTCTCCACTTGTCCTTCACCCTCCCCCAGGTGGAGCTGGGTACACTCTAATTGCTCCCTCACATAAAGGGCAACCCCACCCCCTTGCTTCCCCAGCCTGTCTTTCCTAATAAGGACATAGCCCTACATGACAGCGTTCCAGTCATGCAAGTCGTTCCACCAGGTGTCTGTGATTGCAACAAGATCATGGCCCTGCGACCGAACACAGATCTTGAGCTCATCCTGTTTATTTCCCATGCTCCACGCATTGGTATACAGGCACTTTAGGGAAGCAGCAGGCACAGTTACCCCAGGAGGGATGCAAGAAGAGGATTCCGGATGGTGTACTGGGAACGTTAACTTCTCTGAGTAGCTCCCTTCCCCCATCAAACCTAGTTTAAAGCCCTGGTAATCAGCCCAGAGAGCTTGCTCCCCAACACACTTGCGCCCCACTTGCTGAGTTGGTCTGTCAGCAGGCCACATACCCAGCTTCTCAAAGGACTGCCCAACATCAAAATACCCAAATACCTGGTCCAGACACCACCCCCTCAGCCAGTCATTCACCTGTCCCATTCTGCTCCTTCTTTCTGGATCCCAGTGGGAGGACAGAAGAGAACACTACCAGCAAGAACTGTTGATGAAACCAACTCCTCTTTCTGGAACTGCAGCTTCCACTTCTGAGGTTAGCATTGTGTAGGTATGGTTTATAAAACTTTTCCCTAGATGTTTTTATTATCTTTTGCTCATCTACATTGAGGATCACCTGATGTTACTGTTGCCCACTCACTTTTGTGATTTCCTTATGTAGTGCCTTGTTACTGCTATTTGACAAAAATGAGCTTAGTAGCATCTGCAGACTCAGAGATTTTGTCAAATCCTGCCTCAAGGCAGTCCTCCATGCAGTCCTCTTCTGTGGTTACACTGCTTAACACAACAGGGAATCTTGATTCTTGGCTGGACTACAGGCACTATTTTAATGATAGTAAGTATTTAGGCATGAAGTCTTGAGGCATGAAAGCATGGCTATAATTCTCAGGCTATATGATCACTGTTGTTCACTTACAGCACAATCTTAATGTGTTTGTGTTTCAGTCTAGTGGCTTGACTGCACCACATGTAAACATGCCAATGCTGTTTTAAAACTAGCTTGCCTAGGGGCAGACAGCAATTTAGTCATGATAATTGGGGCATTCTGTGCTCAGCTGGCACCTTATATGTGCCTTTCATAGCTATTGCATCTGAATCCTTTTGTACTTGATTCTATCTAGAGCAAAACTAGGTAGATTAATCTAGAAAAAGCTGCAGAATAGGCAGAAATACCAAAGAAACAAAATCTGGGTTTACAAGAATATATTTTCACCAGTTCTTTAACTCTGTGGAGGCTAATTTCATGCCTAAGTTATATTTCAGTAGGACTTTAAAGATATGCTTGATACATAATTGATAACACAAGAGGCAGTGGCTTCAATGCATATCGTATGTAACCTGATATTATGTGCTACATGGGGCATTACTGTGCAAGATTATCTGGCAGTAACAGTGACAGAAGGCAAATAGTCTAACGTTGCTTTAGATAAAAAATACACTAAAAATAGAAAGGAAATGCTCCTGAGATAAAAGTTATGATAGTTTCACCAGCACTTCACATTTAAATACTGTAAGTAATAAATTTTAAAAAGAACTAATGTTTTTCTATCAAATTGTCATGACTCCCCTCATCTTTTCACAGTGTAATAGTTTGCAAACAGAATACTAAAGACAACTGTGGATCATTCCTAATTCTGTTAACTGGATGATTAAAATGGCAAGAACATCTGCAAACAACTGTTGCTAGTATTATTACTGTGCCTGGAAGCTCTGCTATGGTTAAAAATCTGACAGTTTTTCCGTTTTAAAATCTCATTTTAATCCTCATTGGGTTTAAACCTGGCATTCATATTCTCAATCCAGATGACAGGTTTTGGACAACATTTTGAATTAGCCATATTTAAGTTACAGAATTTGGAGAGAGCCAGCAATGGTTTGTAAGGTACATTTTATGCTCTAGAAGATATTTAACACTCCTGAAATTATTCAAATTGTAAGTTTACTATGATTATTATTTATTCTTGATTATTCTGAATAACAGGAAAATGTTTAAATGATGTAACCATTTGAAGTGAAGCATGAAGCATGTGGACACAAATTCTGCAAGCACATGTACTTAACTTCATAAACAGGGTAACCACCCCCACCCTCTATCCTGAAGTTTGGTAGAGTTGTTCAAGGGCAGAATATGAAATGAACATACACATTTTTTTTTGGGTGGCCAATAAATTGCCCTGGTGCTCGTACAGAAATTTATTTTAATCTCACTGGAGGCCACACTGTCTGCTAGGATGGAATCTTACTTAATTGAAGTTGATGGCACACACTGATTAACTTCAGTATGACCCTGATTTCACTATCTAGGTAATACAAATAATATCATTGGCTTTACCTTCACAGATTGTGCATATGCAGTTCAGAATTTTAGTAGTTTTTTTTGTCACCCAGCAAGGTGGAATGGAAGTGGCACAAGAGAGACTCCCTGGTGGGTCTCTCTGGGTTTTCCTGCATCAATCCAGGCAATGGGACTTCAAGGAAGGTTCAGCAGTGGGAAACGTGCACTGGAGCTACATGTAGGTCCAAATTCTCCCAAAGCTTAGAGCATTGTAAATACTGAAATAAATGTAAGTCTTTCTTACTTTTCTAATTAGTAGTAACTGTACATGGTCTGAAAAGTTAGCTATCTTGTGTTCCAGCTGGTAACTGCAGAATTTTGTAAGCACACAAATTTCTTTACAAAAAAATGTTGCCAGACATTTCATAATCTGTCTCATTGTTGAAGTTCAGAAATAGAGTGATGTACTATCAAATTATAGAATGTATTTAAAAATACATTTGTAAAGTCCAATTATCTTTGAATGTCTCAATATGTGCAAAGTGATCTTGCTGAAAAGAGATTTAATTTATGATACTGTATGTGTCCTATAAAATTCCAGTAGGGATGAAGCCTGTAAACAAATTGGTGCCCTTTTTGAATTACAGATTTTTAAGTAATGGACTTTCCAGCATAAAGGCACATGAATCTTCTTTTGTTATTTATCAAAATTGTCAGTTTCCCAAAGACACTTTTGGGATATATATTGAAATATCAAGCTTCCTTTTTTTTTTTTTTTTCTTTAAAAAAAAGAACAACACAAAACACCATCAACAACAACAACAACAAAATAGTCCAAGGTCATTCCCATCAGTTTCACTAAGCATAGTTGTGGAAATGGAAGTCATCTAAATAAAAAGACTGTATTTTCAGTGGTTCTTAAAACTTTAGCCAAAATAAGACTGGGAAAGAGAAAAGACCAATACATTTTCCATTTAATTATTGGCACTATGCAAGAGAAAATAGTTTATCTTAATTGTTTTCAACTAAACTATCACATTCTGATATAAAGTATGTCCCAATAAGTGACTTTTCTGACCACAATATAAACATATGAATTATACTGTAAAACACTTTGTGCTAATAATAGGTTATATGAATTTGAACAGTTTAGACTGATGTGCAATTCTATTGCAGATTTATATGAAAAGTGAGGATTCAAATGGAGGACAATTTGCATTCATTTCAAATGAAAGTTGAGTACAGCTGGTATATACAGAATATATTTGAAAACTATTATTCTAGCCTCATTAACACAATGACAATTCATAAGGGAGTGAAAATATGATTAATGTGTAGTTTTGACTTGCTAATTAATTATTTGTCATCGTTGCATTTTTCATACAAAGGACACTCACCCTTTTCTTAAATATAAGCAGCTACTAATGTTTTCTCATGGTGTGACTGTAGCTAATCCCTCTGCTTGCTGATATGATCTAATCCTGATTTTCTTCAATTCTACTGTATGCTTCCTAGAAAGATGTTGAATTTAATCCTTTCTGTCTTAAACTATTAGCAACATCACATAGTGAGGAATCTTTTCAAAAATCTGTAATAAGCAGATTATTCAAATCCAGTTTATTCCAGATGTAATTAGAAAGACAATATTTGAACCATTTTTTTTTTCGCCTCTCTCCCTCTCTCCAGCTTGATGAATGTAGAATCACACTTCACAGTGGTTGAATTAGGTCCAATTTTGCATTTTATGTTTCAATCAATTTACCTCTTTTCCTTCATGTGATTAAGTAATATTATAATTGTGGGATTATGAATACTTTCCTGTGAAATTTTTTGATCAAATGTTTATAACGAATACTTCTAAAGTTTCATTTTGGCTTTCTTTTATTTCTTCAGCTGGCATAGTTTAGAGAAAGACTAATTTTGTGAGGGAACAATCTAGAAGGAGAAACTAGAACCAATTTTTGACTCTTTTTGGCCACCAAAATTTTCTTTACTCTGTGGCTAGCACTCCAGCACTTCCCTATACAGTGGTTCTTACATTTTGACCTTGGCTCCAGCCTCTCCCACCACACTTTGTGTAACATGAAACAGGGATTACAGGTATTACTAGGGCTTGCATAGGAAAGCAGAAATACATTAATGGTTTTTAAACCTAAAAACAAACAAACAAAAAAAAAATAGGAGTTATCTTTACAGTGAAAAATGTCCCAGGACATTATTCTAAATTGCTTTTTGATAACTAGAATACATGATAAGTAATGTGTTGCAAACAGAATGAAGGTACTTGAAGAAATATAGATTTAAAGGATCTTATTTCATGTAAGTGAGCTACGAAACTGTTTGGACTTCATTTTGTTATCAGTTGGTAGCAATGAGATGACTTCACAGCAGCTTTGTCATTTAATGTAGAAATATATATTTTTTCTCATTGTTCATATCACTGACGTTGTTCCTAAATATGAGGAGCTCAGTGTTTATCCACACACAATCCATCTCCTTGTGTTAGTGGCTGTTCCTGAGAAGAGCAGTAAATGACTGCTATATGTGCTGGTGCAGAGGAGAGAGTAGATGGGATAGAAAAAAAAGGAAAATTACTTAATATATTTTAAAGAATCCAGGATAAACTTGCAGTGTGACAATCCTACACAATCTCTGTAGCATACTGAATTCCTGTCAGCAAAGGATTTGCATTGAGGATCTCAATTCTTTTTCAAGTAGTTCATTTTCAAGCAAATTAAAATTTTCAGACACCTGTTTCCAAGTAATTACCTGAAAAACAGAAGTTTTATGAACAGACTTTGTCCATGACAACTTTATGAGAAGAGTGCACCATACTTCTAATATATAGCTTGGTTAACAAATCTCTCACTCTAGGCTTTAGCTCATTTTAGGAAAGTCTTATTTTATTTATATGCAATTTACTGAGTAGAAAATATGCAAGAATATAGCTTCCAAAATGTAGTCAAATTTATCAAAAAGGTTTCCAAAAGGCTGAGACATATTACAATTTGAATAAAAGCATGGTGGAAACTGCTTGATATCAAATAGATGCTTTTATATATGTATATGTATATATATATCTGAAATAGCCTAGTAGAAAAAATCTTAGATAAAGGTGGACATAATTTCAGTCTGTGATCAGGATATGTTTACCAGTGTCAAATACTGCTTTCGGTATTCTGCAAGGACTTTGAAATGGAAGGCATTATTCCAATTTAAAAAATGGTTTGTTTGCTTTGTAACTGCTTTCCTCCACTGTGTAAATTTCTACTGTGTTTTTGTGAATCTGTATGTTTGTTTTCCTATATGTGAAATATTGTAGTTCAAATTTTATGTATAATTTATCAGTACAAGGATCCATACTGTGTCAGAAATGGTTATAAAGGTATACAGGAGCTTATGGAAATGATAGTTTTATATTTATAATTCTCAAGTGGGAAAAAAATGACCTCAAATATAATCTAAACATGTGAAGTGTTGTATAAATAGTATGACTAACACAAAAAATATTCTAGTTTTTAAATACAGAGTTCTTTTTTGAAAAGCAAGTAGAAAACTATTTAATGAACTGTGTATAACTGGATTCCCAGTCTCAGCTAAACGATGTTTCCCTGGCTTTGAATATGATGCCTAAAATAAGTGAAGGATGAAATCCACAAAGAAATTTGGGCTTAAATTCACACTGATAAATAGAGTTAGGTGCCTGTATGCCTTTGATCTTGTTTTAATACACTTTTCTCTGGTCATCAGACATTAAACATCATGGGGCACATCGTCAGCTGGTGTAATTTGTTATAGTGCTATTGAAAGTTAATGGAGCTGAAATGCCAGCTGAAGGTCTGCCTCTATAACGCTGCAGCTAATGTACACAAATCTGTAGAGCTGTTACAAGTCTTTTCCTCAGAAACGCCTTTCTCAGACACTTTTCTTCTTGCTTTTCCATTTGATGTATTGCATAGGAATTGAGGAAAGAGGGCAGTATCTTCTTCTAATTGTAGCTACCGTACAACCAAACAAAATCAAAATTGAAATGCCTAAAAAGTAAATGACTCCTATACCTAATCCACCATTCATATTGCTCCAATTAATCTCATTTTGCAGACAGTAAGAAGCCAGCTTTAACTTGCAGTGAGGGTCAATGGGAATTGGGCAGGGGGTTGTAGTGAATCAGTAGAGCTCCCTAGTACTTCACCACTACCTTGTGTCAGAGATTGTGTCAGTAGCCCCAGGACTTTGAGAAGAATAGGAATACTGTTTTAAACTAGCCTCACAGAGTCATGTAAAAGTTCTTTCCCTGGAGGAGCTGGTCATGTAGTTAGATCATGGAGCGTTGTCTTTTTCCTAAAAACACACTTGTACTATAAGAAGACATTATTTTCTTGTATCTTGTTCTTTTATTTTTTTATTATACACTTTATACTCATGAGTGTTAGATTAAAAACCTCTCTGAGTGAAAATAATTTTATGGTACTCTCCTTTGCATCCCTTTCCTCCTACTTTTCATAAAGTTTAAGATGCTCACAGGCCAGAAGAAGAGTGTGACTTCTGATCTGATCTTTAGTATCTCTTCTTTAAAGTCCATCTTCATTAATGTACAAATGTGTTATTGCTTTGATAAGAGCATCATCACTAAACTTCATTTGTGCTCTCATGAAAAAGAATTAATTTTTGATCAGATTATAACTATTGAATCAAAACAGAGGACTGATTTTTCCCACAGTGTGTGTGAAGACCATTAAAAGTTTAATTATATAAATTTAACACCATGACTGAATAGAGTGATACTAGCAAAGGATTGAGTAAGCTTGTTTTGTCTGTGTCCCATGTTCATTATCTTTAAATGCATGTGATGTTGATGAAGGCAAAATAGAAAAGAACTAACCTCAAGTGTTTTGTATGTCTTGCTTCTTAGCAGCTCTCAGTATTTTACAGGGAGCTAACACCTTGATAATTAAATTGCTTCCACATCTGTGCAGTGGTATCAGCAGGATGCTGCCATATTGCATATGTTTAACAAATTACACCTAATTTGCCTCTATATTTTCATTATGGAAATTGCATTCATATTATTCAACAAGAAGTACCTCCATGTCACAACGAGTAAAGAAAATGCAAAAACAAAACTGATTTTGAATGTTTGCAAGGTAAATGCATTTTAGCAAAGGCAATAAAAATCCTGTATTGGCAAGTTACAAAAGAAATAATGTTGGTATTCAGAGGAAACTGATTAATGAGTAAACTATTTACTTCTGTACTGTTGAAAATGTTCATAGCATTAAAAGTAGAAAGTAAAATCCAAAGGGAATATAAAACTTTAAGCTTTGATGAGGAATGAGACTTGATAGAGCAGCAGTGAACATACCACAGAGCTTTGGGGCTTAATTTGAGTTACTTCAAATTACAGGTTAAATGTAATTGTGATTGTTATCAATTGTTTAGTGAAAACTGTTTTTGATAAGTAAACCTCTATGAGGTTTTTGGATGAATAAGAGAAGTAAACAAACCATCTCAAGAATAATTTTAAACAATGGTTGGTTTTAAAAAAAAAAAAAAAAAGT
Organism: Stictonetta naevosa; assembly: GCA_011074415.1. Taxonomy (NCBI): domain Eukaryota; kingdom Metazoa; phylum Chordata; class Aves; order Anseriformes; family Anatidae; genus Stictonetta; species Stictonetta naevosa. The sequence continues at coordinate 18,822,700 of CM021697.1, read as the reverse complement.
TGAAAATGAGCTGTCCTCCTGTGGGTATGGTGTAATAAAACTATTTTTCTTCCAGGCAGCCTTAGTCAGTACCCTCTGTCTGTAACAGAGGGACAATTGTTGTTGCTGCTGTTGTTGTTGTTATTATTAATTATGTTGCTCAGAGTTAATAAATTACATAGAGCTGATAAGAACTGCAACACCTTAGAATATACTTCCTTATAGATTAAGGAATGCTGTTTTTTTTTAATATTTGTATGACTGTATCCTCTTAATTCTTATTCTATCAATTTGCATCCAATTTAGAGTGATGCCTCAGGTACTCTTTGATTTCTTTTCCCTGTTACCAGGCCCCATCCTTTTCTGGCATTAAATACAAACACAACATAAAAAATGGAGAGTTCCCCACAGGTTTTCCTGGTAAATAATTTTATTACTTGGCATTAATCTACATTTGTAATTAGTGAAGAAATATACTGATATAGGCAACTGTCTCACAGTAAGGGAAAAAAATGGATAGATGCCACAGTGAGTACAAGCTAAATTTGAGTGGAGAGAGAGGAATGTATCTGATTTTTATGGACTTTCACATTGCTGTGTTGACAGGCTCAAGGCAACAACAGTTTAACAGCAGCTAAGGGCAGGTTATGACCTGAACTAGGGCACCTGCTTGACAGGCAGTGGTAGCTCTTAGAAAGGAAACATAATGGCAAGGATCTTGAGAGAATTTGAGTTAGTATAAGATGCTATCTTAAGTTGTATTCTTTTGGAGTACAGTGCTTTGTGTCTTAGGCACAGACAACAATGTCACTGAGATGAGGATTGAACCACAGAATCATAGAATGGCCTGTGCTGCAAGGGACCCTGAAGATCGTCTAATTCCAATCCCCCTGCATTGGCAGAGATGCCACCTGATAGATCAGGTTGGCCAAGGCCCCATCCAGCCTGGCCTTGAACACCTCCAGGAATGGGGCATCCACAACTTCTCTGAGCAACTAGTGCCTCACTACTCTTACAGTGGAGAATTTCTTCCTAATGTCTAATCTAAATCTATCCTTGTTTAGTTTAAGAGCATTCCCCTTTGTCCTATCTTTATCTAACCAAATAAAGAGTCCTTCTCCATCCTTTTAATAAGACCCCTTTAAGTACTGAAATGCTGCAGTGAGGTCTCCCCGAAGCCATCTCTTCTTCAGGCTGAACATCCCCAGCTCTCTCAGCCTTTCTTCATAGGAGGGGTGCTGCATACCTCTGATCATCTTTGTAGCCCTTGTCTGGACTCATTCTGACACGTCCCCAGGCCTGGATGTAGCACTCCAGGTGGAGCCTTACAAGGCCAGAGTAGAGGGGGACAATCCCCTCCCTCGACTTCCTGGCCACTCCTCTTTTGATGCAACCCAAGACACAGTTGGTCTTCTGGCCTGCAAGCACACACTGATGGCTCATATCAAGCGTTTCATCCCCCAGAACCCCCAAGTCTCTCTCCACAGGGCTGCTCTCAATGAGTTCTCCCAGTCTGTACATGTCCGGGATTGCCCTGACCCAGGTGCAGCACCTTGCACTTGGACTTGTTGAACCTCATGCAGTTCACATGGACCCACTTCTCCATCCTGTCAGGTCCCTCTGAATGTCATCCCTTCCTTCTTTGATATCAACTGCCCCACTCAGCTTAGTGTCATCTTCAAGCCTGCTGAGTGTGCACTTGATCCCATTGTCTATGTCATTGATGAAGAAATTGAAAAGTGCCGGTCCCAAGACAGACCCCGAGGGACACTGCTCCTCACCAGCCTCTACCTGGACATAGAACCATTAACCACTACTTTCTGGGTGCAGCCATCAAGCCAATTCCTTATTCACCAGATGGTCAACTCTTCAAATCCGTTATTTTTCCAATTTAGCTATTAGAATGTCATGTGGGACCATGTCAAAAGCCTTCCAGAAGTCCAGGTAGATGACATTGGTTGGTCTTCCCTTGTCAGCTGACACAGTCACTCCATCATAGAAGGCCACCAGATTGGTCAGGCATGATTTGCCCTTGGTGAAGAAGCCATGCTAGCTGTCTCAGATCACCTCCTTGTCCTGTATATACCTTAGCATTGCTTCCAGGAGGCTTTGTTCCATGATCTTCCCAGGCAGAGAGGTGAGGATCACTGGTCTGTAGATCTCTGTCTCTCTTTTTGCCCTTTTTAAAAATGGGATGGTTCCCTTTTTCCAGTTATAGGGGACTTCACATGACGGCCATGTTTTATCAAATGAGATGGAGAGTGGCTTGGCTACTACATTAGGTATTTCCCTCAGGATCTGGGATGTCTGTCATCAGGCCCCATAAATAAAAGAATAAAAAGAATGTTACATGTCTTTCCACTCTTGCTGTATACTTTATTATTATTATTAATAATAGAAGTAATACTGCGGAGCAACTGATACCATCTACCTGGACTTGTGCAAAGTGTTTGACGCTGTCCCGCATGATATCCTTGTCTCTAAATTGGAGAGACAAGGATGGACCACTCAGTGGATAATGAAATAGCTAGATGGTCACAGTCAAAGAGTTGTGGTCAACAGCTCAATATCCAGGTGGAGATCAGTGACGAGTGGTGTTCCTCAGGGGTTAATTTTGGGACCAGCACCATTTAACATCTTTATTGGTGACATGGACAATGGGATTGAGAGCACCCTCATCAAGTTTGCCGGTGACACCAAGTTGTGTGGTATGATTGACATGCTGGAGGGAAGGGATGCCATCCAGAGGGGCCTGGAGAGGCTTGAGAGGTGGGCCTGGGAGAACCTCATGCAGTGCAACAAGGCCAAGTGCAAGGTCCTGCATCTGGGCCGGGGCAAACCCAAGCACAAATACAAGCTGGGTGGAGAATGGATTGTGAGCAGCCCTGATGAGAAAGATCTGGGGGTGTTGGCTAATGAAAAGCTCAACATGAGCCAGCATTGTGCACTTGCAGTCCGGAAAGCCAACTGTATCCTCAGCTGCATCAAATGAAGCATGGCCAGAAGGTCAAGGGAGGTGAATGTCTCTGTCTACTCTGACGAGACTCCACCTGGAGAGAATGTTCAGTTCTGGGTTCCCCAACCCAAGAAGAACATGGAAGTATTAGAATGACTCCAGACGAGGGCCACAAGGATGATCAAAGCACCTCTCCTGTGAAGACAGGCAGAGGGAGTTGGGGTTGTTCAGCCTGGAGAAGAGAAAGCTCCAGGGAGACCTTATAGCAGCCTTCCAGAACCTAAATTGGGCATACAAGAAAGATTGAGAGGGATTCTTTATCAGAGAGTGTAGTGCTAGAACAAGGGTTTTAAACTTAAAGAGGGTAGATTTAGACTTGATATAAGGAGGAAATTCTTTACTCAGAGTGTGGTGAGGCACTGTAACTGGTTGCCCGGAGAAGTTGTGAATGGCCCATCCCTGTAAGTGTTCAAGACCAGCTTGGATGAGGCTTTGAACAACTTCGTCTAGTGGAAGATGTCTTTGCTCATGTCACGAGGGTTGAAACTAGATGATCTGTAAGGTCCCTTGGAACTCAAAACATTCTATGATTTTAAGAGGACCCTCTGTAGTCATATCTGGTAGACACTTGACTGCATATTTTTGATTGAAGTATTCCCACTTGAGCCTTGTTTTGTTGCCTGGGTGGTCTCTGTAACTCTCCCCTTTTCCCACCTTTCCTATTTTAAAGCCCTCTTCACCAGCTTCGCTAGCCTGCTACTGAAGATACTCTTCCCCTTCTCTGAGAGGTGAACCCCATCAGCTCCCAGCAGACCAGGTTTCTCAAAGTCCCATGATCTAAGTATCCAAACCTCTGGCTGTGGCACCAGCTCTATAACCAGTTTTGATTTGCCAGATTCGACTGGCTCTTTCAACCCCCTTCCCTTTGACAAGAAAGCTGACAAAAAAAACTACCTCTGTTCATGAGTGCCTTAATTCTGCTGCCAGGGCTCTCTAATCCCTCTTGATACTCCTTAGGCTGCTCCTGTCTGTATCACTGGTGCCCATGTGAAACAACAGCAGTGGGTAATAGCAAGTGGACTAAACTAGTCATGGTAGTCTCTTGGTGACATCCCTGACACAAACCTTGAGTAAGCAACACACCTTTGTACAGAGTGGGTCAGGTTGGCATTTGTAAATGGGCACCTTTGTACCTCTCCAAAAAGAGTTGCCTACTACTACCACTCATCGCCTTTTCTTAATTGCACTAGTAAACAAAATTTCCTTGAAATGCAACACATTCTGCACAGAAGAATTTGAAAGAATCATAAAATGGGGAAGAAATGATAGTAGTCTACTGTGAGAGTTATATATTTGAAATCTTCTGCTGGACCTTTAGTCCTGAAAGATATTCTGAGGTATCTTCCTTAGATCATAGAATCATAGAATCATAGAATATCCTGAGTTGGAAGGGACCCTTAAGGATCATCAAGTCCAACTCTTGACACCGCACAGGTCTACCCAAAAGTTCAGACCATGTGACTAAGTGCACAGTCCAATCTCTTCTTAAATTCAGTCAGGCTCGGTGCAGTGACCACTTCCCTGGGGAGCCTGTTCCAGTGTGCAACCACCCTCTCTGTGAAGAACCCCCTCCTGATGTCAAGCCTAAATTTCCCCTGCCTCAGCTTAACCCTGTTCCCGCGGGTCCTGTCACTGGTGCTAATGGAGAAAAGGTCTCCTGCCTCTCGACACCCCCTTACGAGGAAGTTGTAGACTGTGATGAGGTCTCCTCTCAGCCTCCTCTTCTCCAGGCTGAACAGGCCCAGTGACCTCAGCCGTTCTTTGTACGTCTTCCCCTCCAGGCCTTTCACCATCTTCGTAGCCCTCCTCCGGACACTCTCCAACAGTTTCATGTCCTTTTTATACTGTGGTGCCCAGAACTGCACACAGTACTCGAGGTGAGGCCGCACCAGCGCAGAGTAGAGCGGGACAATCACCTCCCTTGACCTACTAGCGATGCCGTGCTTGATGTACCCCAGGACACGGTTGGCCCTCCTTGCTGCCAGGGCACACTGCTGGCTCATATTCAACTTGCTGTCTACCACGACCCCCAGATCCCTCAGATACTTAGCTAAACAGTTCATCTGCCCCTGCTGAGCCCGACACACCAATTTTATCATCCTTAGGCCGTCATGATACTTATTGTCTCACCACCTCTGCGTTTAGTCTCTTGTGTTCCTCCCAAACACATCCCCGCTCTCTCCTGTTTTACTTCTTGCATTCCCTCTATCCTTTTTAAAATACGAACTCCAAATTCAGGACCAACCTTTAGCAGAAGGGCATAATATATCCTGCTATGAATTTTGAGAAATGGTGAAGGTAATTATGAGTCTTATTAAAATGCTCATTTTCTGTAGAAAATAGGCTTTTTTTCCCTCATTGTTTGAAATTTGTTGAGTTTTGGAAACATCCAGTAGCACTAAATTAACCTTTCTTGAAGGTAACATTTAGAAAAACAGTCCATGAACCATAAAGGAGGTGTTCTGGTCTTTGTCCTGTTTTATGACCCTGGGCCTAAATATTAGGGAAGGTCATCCTTTATGTTCTCCTTTGCTAATGCAAAGTTCTATTTTATTATTACTGTTCTGTTTTATTAGTATTGTTATTTTCAGCTTTCTGTAGGGAAAAAAGTGCATATCTAGATCTTCTTACCCAAATGTGGAGTTCACTTGTGAGTGAGGCAGGTAGTCAGAGACTATACAGAATGATCACCCATTTATTTGGCATTGTTGATGCCACATCTGAAGTTCTGTATCCAGTTCTGGGCTTCAGACTCAGAGTTGTACAGTAAAAAGACAAGAGACAGTGGACACAATCCATCTCATGAGAAAATCCCACTCAGTGAATAAAAAGAATATACACAAAAAGAAAGGTTAAGCTGTGGAACAGGCTGCTCAAGGCTGTAGAATCTCCATCTGTAGGTATATCCAGAGATTAACTTGACAAAGCACTTAGCAACCTGATAGAACTTTGAAGCTGAAGGATGAGATGACCTCCAGAGGTCTCCTCCAGCCTAAATTATTCTGCTGTGGTGTGGCCATTCTACCTCTTTTCCAAATTTATTATTTAACGACAGAATAGCAGCCCTGTTACCTACCTCAGAGTAAATTCTCCCTCCCTCCCTCTGGGAACTAGTTAGTATCCTAAAAAAAATTCCCAATTGCACCTTGGCAAGAGTTCAGCCACAGAGGTGTATGAAAGGCTATTAAGATACAACTTGCAGCAGATTGACATCATTATTGATGAGCACAACCCAGGGAGGGGAAAAAAAAAATCAGAAAAGCAAATTAAATCCAAACTAAACTATAAAAAAACCTTTTTCATTGACTTCGTTCTTTTATCTTTTTGTGAAAAAAAAAGTGAAAATGTTGCTATAGCTGTTTGTCCATGTATATGTTTTCCATCATTAGCTACATATGAATTGTGCACAAAGAGAGAAATATGGGACATGCAGCATGATTGTTAACATTTCAAAGAAGATAATTCATCACTATGGGAGGTGTCAGTCATATTCTGCTCCTCCAGATCCATGAGAGTGAAGATCTGGAGCTCAGAATTCAACTAGAAGCTTTCAGCCTTTGACACAGACTGCCTTTATGAAGCAAAATTGAAGGAGTTTAAGTGCTTGTAGTGGATCCCTCTGAGAAATGGTATAATTGGTATGGCACTGGTCCACTGTCTTCCCTCTGCCTGTAGGGTAACTGCTACATTCTCAGATTTCCCTCAAGATGAAAGGACTTTGGCTGGCAGATGCCCTATACATGGAATGCATTGCTGTAACCCAAGTCTGTATGAAAAGGAAAATTTTCAATTCCCCTGGAGTCTCAAGAGCTGTCAATTTTATATCTGAAGAGAAATAAGAATATCTTTCTAGCTACTACTGTAACTCGTTTCCCCTTTCCTTCTATTCACTATCGTTGAATCAGTGCCTGACAGGTGGAAAGGAAATTGCCAAGAGCTGCATTCCTAAGATGGATGTTCATGTTCATCACCATTTTTATCAATGGTCATCCCTGATTGTCTCCTGCTTTGACTCAAAATATTGTTGTCTGAGTATTGCAGAATTGGGCTGTGAAAGTAGCTGGACAGCACATGGAATATTTAGCATATGTTATATTTTATTTTTTATATTTTTATATTTTATTATTAAAATAGAAAAATATTTTATTTTTTCCTGTCCTTCTCTGAATTTCCCTTCCAAACTGTTATGTTTCTATCCAACTGTCCTTCAAAACATACTCTTCTTACTAATTCTTACTCACCCACTATTTTCATTTTAGTTTCACCCATATTTTCCAATCACCTTTTGGTCTTGCTTTTTGCATACTGCAGTCTGATCTCTATTTATTCCTTCTCTTTAGTCCTTTATTCACAGCATTCTCTTTTTATCTCTGTCCATCTTTTCCCCTTCCTCTCTTTGCCACCGCTGTAATTATATTTTCCATTTTTATTTCTAATCTCTTCTCCTATGGGCGAAGCTTCTGTCTAGTGTGACAAGTCTATTTAATATCTTGCCTCCATTTCTCTTAGTTTTGTTTTGCCACAGATTCTTTCTAGAGAGGATGAAAATATTTCAGTTTCCTGCTTTCAGTTACATGTGCATCTGTTCACTTCTTATTTTTCCAGTTCCCTTACTATTAATCTCTCAGTTTGTCATCTAGCTTGTGATCAGTGCTATCTCTAGGTACCAACTAAAGCAAAGAGGTGAACAAAGTTTGACTTTTTGAATATGATGCTTTTTGCCCTGACACATTGTTTTATGCAGTCAAATTATATGGTGGGTTATTTAAATGAAATTAGGTTTTGTTTGACTCTAGCTCAGATTAGATCTCTTTCTGATACAGATTAGAAGTTTTCTTTCAAAAATGCCAAAAAAACAGAGTATCAGAGTGGTAAAAACAGTGATCTCTTTGTGTCCTGGTACTTAATGGAGTGTTAAACAGATCTAATACTGGGAGACCAGCTTCTAAATCTAGTCAAGAACATGTCTCAGATGCACTTCATTGCTAATGACTGGATAATTACAGTGGAGATCAAAATGAAAGTGAGAAAAAAAAAGAAAAAAAAAAGATCTGTAGTGACAAGTTCTTTATTGAAGAAAGAAAGAAAGAACAAGGAGTGCATTTCTGTATCTTGGAAGGATAGGTCTTACTTTTCTGATTTGCTTTTCCTGAGATAGAAGTCATCTATTTGTGGTTTAGGTTCCTTTATTTTTTCAGCAGCTTCCTGGAGTGCAGAAAATGTCTCTTCTCTTCTCTTCTCTTCTCTTCTCTTCTCTTCTCTTCTCTTCTCTTCTCTTCTCTTCTCTTCTCTTCTCTTCTCTTCTCTTCTCTTCTCTTCTCTTCTCTTCTCTTCTCTTCTCTTCTCTTCTCTTCTCTTCTCTTCTCTTCTCTTCTCT
>CM021697.1:18778613-18813780 GCA_011074415.1 Stictonetta naevosa | reverse complement strand
CCCTCCCCCTCCCCCTCCACTTCTTTTTTTCCCAGAAGTACAGTGTGCTTTAAGGAATGATGTTCACAGAAGACAATTAGTAAAAATCCATCACTAAAACATTTGCCAGGTGTTGTGGTTTAATTCAGCAGGCAGCTAAACACCACACAGCTGTTTGCTCACCCTCCCCTCTCCCTCTCTGGGATGGGGGAGAGAAACAGGAAAGTGAAGCCTGTGAGTTGAGATAAAAACAGTCTATTAAGATAGGAAATAATAATAATTTGTACAAAACAAGTGATGCACAATGCAATTGCTCACCACCTGCTGACCGATGCCCAGCCCAACCCTGAGCAGCCGGGCCCCCACCCCGGCTAGCCACCCCTATATATTGTTCAGCATGACATCAGATGGCATGGAATACCCCTTTGGCCAGTTTGGGTCAGCTGTCCTGGGTCTGTCCCCTCCCAGCTCCTGCTGCACCCCCAGCCTGCCTGCTGGCAGGACAGAGCGAGAAGCTGAAAAGTCCTTGGCTTAGTGTAAGCATTGCTCTGCAACAGTTAAAACATCAGCATGTTATCAGCACTCTTCTCATCCTAATCCAAAACATAGCACCCTACCAGCTACTGGGAGGAAAATTAACTCTGTCCTAACTGAAACCAGGACACCAGGACAAGCAAAAAAGATCTGGCAGTGATGAAAGTTGCATCATCTATCTACGGAAAGATATAAGCTGCAGATCTCTTGCAAAAAGCTTCCTTCTCATAGTTTCTTTGTTAATTCTAAGGCAATCATTGGATCTTACATCCAGCCAGTGTGAATAGATAAAGTGAACACAAGAATGCTCTTATGTCTCTGAAGACAGAAGCCACTCTGCATCATATCTGAAAACTCATAGCAGTCATGTAAAGTACCTGGTGTCTAGAAAAAGGGAAACATCACTCCAATTTTTAAAAGGGGTAGAAAGAAAGACACAGAGAACTACTGACCGATGCACCTCACCTCTCTGCCTGGGAAGATCATGGAACAGAGCCTCCTGGAAACAATGCTAACACACATACAGGACAAGGAGGTGATCTGAGGCAGCTAGCATGGCTTCTTCCAAGTGCAAATCAAGCCTGACCAATCTGGTGGCCTTCTGTGATGGAGCAACTGCAATGTCATCTACCTGGACTTCTGGAAGGCCTTTGACATGGTCCCACATAACATTCTTATCTCTCAATTGTAGAGAATTGATTTGAATATGGAATATGGATTTGAATATGGAATATGGATTTCAAGGGTAGACCATTCAGTGGATAAGGAATTAGCTTGAAGGCCACACCCAGAGAGTTGTGGTCAACAGCTCTATGTCCAGGTGGAGGCTGGTGATGAGTGGTATATGCTGCCATCTCACTTATATATGCTGAGAAATTGTTAGGCTAGCATTCAGCAAAGGAGCTGAGGCATAGTGATGCTCAGCTTAGCATACTAAGAAATTCTTATTCTCCTCCTGTGAGAATGGGACATCTAAGTTCTCTTGAACATAAGACAACATGTGATTATAAGAGCATATCACCCAACCTACTCTGAGCTTCTTGCCTTTCTCTCAAACGCATTTAGAGAACTCAATGAAACTGCAGTCCAGAGACTAATGCTACACCTCATACTCAAATCTCAAGATTTTGTTGAGTACATCCAAACTGTATGAAGAGCCCAGAGGCTGCAGACCCCAACTCTAGAACTGATTTCCTTTTTATATAGTCATTGTTAAATATAAAGCATACACAGTTCTAGGAGGAGGATCAGACCAGAAACATCCATGCTTTCAATTGGGTCCTCTAAATTCTCCAAAAGTCAAGTTCTTCCTGCATCCTTCCAGTTTATCCCCATGAGTCTTGCAGTTGAATATACAATGGCCTAGCTACAACAGAAGAGACAGAGAGCTTTTCCATTGAAAATCCCACAGCCAGTTTGTTCAGTCAGACTGTGTAACATCTGTATGTTCAAGCAAAGGAGGATCTAACACTCAGATCTCCCCTCTCTAGCACTCCTAAGTGCTGGAGTCACCTGGCTGCTAAATAAAAATTTCATGTTCAGAGATTCAGAATTTTTCCATGTGTCACAAAGACAGTAATTAATCTTGGAGCAGAGGCTCAAAGAAGCTTATTCTCTGCTCATTCCTCACACTGTTATGAAGGAGATCTATTTCTTTGGTTGTATCTCCCTTTTTGATCAGTCAAGAAGCTGTTCAAAAAGGGCGATACGACCAAAGAAACACAGTTTAGCCACCACTTTCATTTACCTTTGAAATCTTTTGCCTTTCTGATTCTTTCGCCCATCTCACTGGAGGAAACTGAGTGATTGGCGCTGTGTTCCTTAGCTGCTTACTGGGGTTAAAGCACAATAAATACTTTAATCACAATGCACTTTAACTTAAAAATACAGTTCTCTTATTGAGTGCAAGAGCTTGTAAAACACAAATACGCGATCCTGTCACAATTTAATTAGAGTAACCTTTGTTAATTGTGGTAAATGGCTGGAATTGCAACAAATGATTGAGACAAAGGCAGAAAAACAACACGGTAGAAAAGGAGAAAAAAAAAAAAAAAAAAAAAAAAAAAAAAAGAAGCTTAAATATACCAGAAGTGATTTCGGACTCTTCTCTCTTGTAGCTTTGTTTTTTACTCTTTTCATTATCTTTGGTCACTTGTCTAGATTATGGTTCTTAGAGGTGTTGAGGGAACTGGCAGGTCTATTAGTTCCTTGAGTCCATTGATTCCCATTCTTTCTTTAAGGTCACTGTCAGGAAGATATAAGAGATGGCAAAGCTCTTTGGCTTCTGAAGTGCTGGTTTAATACATTCTTCTAGAAGGTGTCCAATTAGATGCTTTAAATCTACAGCTACAATACCATATCAGAATGGTTTTAAGCCTTGAGCTGGCCATTTTATTTCTTCCTCCCTGAGTGGTAAACAAAAATAACTCTTTGAGAAGAATTGAGAAAAGTACATGTGTACATTGTGAAGAACAGAACCACTGATGGCTGTATTTTTCCTGATTACTGTGTCAATAAACTTCTAGAAATGATTTCTATTTCTTCCTCAAACATTCAATGTGCTTATCAATGTTTAGTCATGAATCTAGACCTGATTCTTAAGCACAGAATCATTCAATCATTTCCCAAAGTATTATGTCACACTTTTGAATCATCGTACTGTAAGCTTCTGAGAATATACAGATGTGGAAACATTATAGAAAGAACAGTTTTATAGTTTAGGACTCTAATGACAGAATACTGCTGCCTGATCTTCCATTTAAAAATAAAGTTGCAAATGGCTTACTTACATTGAAGTTTATATTCAAGTGGACTAAAATATTAATCCTAAAATTAAGAGCTAATTTAATAATTGATTAAATGAGCACATGATCTGCTCCAACACACTACGAGATCAGTATTTAATACAACATTGATAATTTTATGTAAAGTCTAGTCACACCCTTCATTAAGATATGTTGACAGAGAAATTCATTTACTTGGAGAGCTACCAGGATTCAAAATGTAACTGTTAAAAATGTTGTATAATACTTTGTAATTTAATAGTGAGTAAGACTGTGGGCAAAGTGATTAACTGGAATTAAGATGTCTGTGCACCTACCTATAAGACTCTCCTACTTTTTATCTGAAAATGAGTATTGCTTTGATGTGAGATAAAGCATTTATCTGGTAGCTCATGGTGTATACTGCACACTATAATTAGCAAGATTAATGCTTTGTTTTAATTGCTTCAAGCTTTGCATCAAACTGCAAGGAAAACTACCTGAATGACCATAACAGGTTTATTTTTCTTGTCATCAATTTATGTTTGGAAAACAGTATCTCATTGAAGAAACTGAAGATGAGAAGAGAAAACAAGGGCCACTTTGTTACCAAATATTTTTGCCTGAGGTAATACTTCAGAAAATACCATGACAACCACAGTTTTATTCATAGAATCTTAAGTAAATGGTAATTTACACAAAGTGAGGTATTCATATATTAGGCGTATCAAGTATATAATTGAAAATTTATTTAAAACAGCCACTAATGACTGTTTTAATTTTTATTTTATTTTTCTTTATTTATTTGTTTTGTTTGTTTATATGACTGGAAATTGTAGTGTTTGGGGAAAGCTCGAGTGCTATATATGTGTATATATATGTCTTATGTGTTTGTGTGCATGTACAAATTATTATAAGACCTCACAATTGCACAATTGAGGCACTAACTGCAGCTTCACAGTTCAAATAAAAAACAGCTATTATTATATCCTACCCCTTTTGGTGATGGCCATCAATTCTTTGGACAAATTGAATATGACCAAAGAGAGTTAAAAGACTGCAATATAATTAGATGAAATTTACATAAGAGCATCCCTCCTCTCACTTAAGCTGCACAAGAATTAAAGAATGAGGAGGCAACGAAAGCTCCAGGAATTTTCCTCAGAAGACTTGTAGATACTCGCTTTTTACAGACCTATGCATTTAAAATAAGGTGAATGGATAAAATCCCCTGACTAATACAAATTCACCCTGTCTGCTTGGGAGGGAAAAGCATCCAAGAGGCTTGTCACATCTATTGTGCATTAAGTGAAATATTTCATGTCTTACATCGGTGTAATCAAAATAGCTATTGCCTAAATGTAAACCTTACTTCATTTATACTCTATCACTTTTACTCAAAGCAGTTCTTCTTTATCTTCACTCTATAACAGGAAATAATACAAGAAAATGTAATTTATTCAGGACTGTAACACTTACCAAAGTTTTTAGATCAATAAATTTTGCTTTCATGACGCAATGTAAAAGGGATTTGCTGTGTTGTATGCATGAAAAATGCCTTGTTTAATAATCATTCTGATATTATGTTGTTCTAAATGCAAAGCTTGATGTAACTGTGCTATTAAAATCTATTCCAAAGAATATCCCAGGGGTGTCTCTTGTCATTTTGACTGAAGCTTGTGCATAAATTTCCAGCTATAGAGAAACATTCTAAATAGCGGTTGTCCTGAAGCAGCTGAATAGTCCTCATGAGTCTTTCCAAGGTTTATAAAGACAGTTTCAGAAATAACTTTTTTCTAGCAAGTTGTGTGTTATATGAATTAAAACACATAATTCTACCTATAATTTAGTGAAGCTGTACACAGAACTCTCAAACCCTAGAGTATTTCAATGAAGACCCCATAGATTAGAATAGAATCCTGAAAGCAGTAGAAATAAATTAATTCTTTCTGAGTTTTTATTGTAATTCAAGTTGTATGCAACCTAGTCCAGCAAGACACACATCCTTATGAAGTCAAGCAATATCTGAGCTGACATAAATTTGGAATACAAATTCTGTCCTAGTATATTTTTAAACAGTTAAAACTACCAAGAATTAACTCTGTATAATTACTCTTCTACATTTTTTGTATGGGATGACACAAATAAGAAACCTATGGTTGTGTTAGCAGTGCTTCATTATTAACCAAAAATGTCAAGCACCCATACTTACATGCAAGTTACGTGCTTTTGACAACAGCGATCATGAAAACCAATGCTAATTTATTTCACCAAGTATCAAAATGCTACTCTGGACCAGTAAGTTTGGGGTGTCCCTGGGTAAGAGGAGTTATCCTCTTTGGAATTCTTCAGAGAGTAGAAAAGAAACAGATGTGCAGCTTTTCCTACAAACAGAGTATTTAGGACAAACCTACGCAGTCTTGTTAAAGACTGAATATATATCTGTTTCCTCAGATCCACAACTATTCTATGAATGCCTAGTTCAAGGAATAGGTGAACTGTTAAAGGTGACTTTTTTTTTTTTTTTTCCTTTTTTTTTTATTTTTGATTAGTATTATACCACTGTTGTTTTGCCTTTCAATTGTAACCTTTCATGCATCTCATTTCTCTTGCCTGTAATCCTATTTCCTTTTTCTTTAATCCTCACACACTGAGATGCACTGCTTAGCACTCTATCAAGTCTTCATGTAAATGCTCTGGTTAGCTGATGTGGATCATGTGGCTGCCAGGATGGTTTGACAGAAGTCATGCATGTTACATTTGGTTCTATATACAGCTGCACACTATATATTATGTTTCAGGGAAAGCTGCTCAGTTCATATAGCCAAATCAAATGAAGTCCAAAGGCATTTAATTACTTAATAATGTGATTACATCAGAGTAAGTGAACTACACATTCAGAATAAATGATACAAAAGATAAATGTGATATTAGACACCAAATGTTAATGAACACCTAAAAATTTCTGAACACTTTTTTATAGCCAATGGACCAACATTACAACTCACCCCAAAGCCCCTCCACGGGTGTGAGGGTGGGAGCCCCTTGCACCCCTCCTGTGGGCAGTGCTGGTGTTCCAGCTCCAGGGCTGCCCCTGCCATCCCCGCACCTGCTGCCCAGTGTTGGTGCCAGTGCACAGCCACTGCCACTGCACAGGCCCTGTCTGTGTGACCCACACTGCTGACGTTTGCTTCCTGGGGTCTCTTCCCCCTATAAATCTTCAAAGATAAATCTCTCAATCCTCTTTTCAAGCTGACTCAATTCTTTTGTGTTTGCTTGGGTTTTGTTTGTTTGTTTTTTTTTTTATTTATTTTTTCCAAAAGTCTCTTGGTAGCCCCCTGGTAACTGCTTGATTCACTTGATATTCATCTTCCTCTTCAACATGACCAGTTTTGTGCTGATCCCCTCCTATGCAGCTTAGTGGATTTGATTCACCCTTGTCTACATCTATATTCTTAACAAATAGTATGCAAACAGTGCTGTGAATGCACCCCCAATGGGATGTACAAACCATGTTTAGTACAAGGCTCGTCTTCAAGTATAACTTTTAAAACTTTGACCATAATCTCTACTGACAGCTTTCTCAGAGCCTGCAGGCTTTGCTGAACTCTTGCATATAAGCCTGGCTTCTCACTGCTTACTTCCCAGCCTTCCGTCTCCAAGGAGGCTGGAGATTATGTGGAGCATATTCTTTAAGCAAAAGAAAATTGATTAGCACAGATTTGTCTGTTGTTTTGAGTAATATCCCTTTGTGCCTCACTTTTTCTCTCTCCTACCTATCAGCAGGAGGGAGAGACAGAGAAGTATTTTGTAGATGAATAGCTGGAAAGCTCTGCAAGGAAACTTGGGGTGGAACTCACAGTCACACTCAAGAAATAAGATTCACAATATATGTCAATCTGATGTGGTCTACACAACCATGTGTAGATGTGGCTCAGACTGGTTGGCCACCTAAAGGTTGAGCCTAAATATCATACATCCAAATACATGTAGTTGTAGAAAGATGGAGACATGATCTATCTCAACACCACTGCTCAGACGACAGTAATTAACAATGACAATAAAGCTTGAAACAGATTGTAAATCAAAACAACAAGAAATTGTTAAAAAAATCTGTAAAAAAGGAGTTAAGAAGAAACACTTCAGGAAAGGAAAAATAAAGTCCACAGAAATTATGAGAAAATTTGCAATGCTCTTTAACAAGATATTGAAGTCAAAACTATCCATTATTTTAATCAAAGTCATGCTTAATTGTCATTAAAAATAACCAGTAGAAACTGAATGATCTAATGGTGATAAAAACAGCTGATTGTAACTTATGAACCCCATTTCTTAACATGTTTCACAGTATCTTATTGATTAACTAGTCTTTTGGTTAACAAGTTTTCCTGTGTTCTCAGGAAACTCTGAATTGACACGAACTCACAGGTCAATCTAAATACAAAACAAACAAGCAAACAAAACAATGCAAAGTGAATAGTTCGAAGTCTCATTTGAAAATAATTTTAGACTTCAATCTTACAAAGAGTTTGTCCATACTTAAATTTGTAAGATCTGAAAGACTCCGAGTTAGTCATCCTTTTTACTCCTTGACCACTAATTGTACTTCCTATTTTAATTGACCATTTTTAGGGGGAATTTTTTTGTTGCTAGTTTGTTTTTTTTAATAACATTGTTCTGGGCTTCCGTGACAGTAGAGTGTTTCTTTGGCTTTTTTATCAGAATGTGCAGATGACAGAGCTAATCCCATTCTGAAACTTTAGTTTAGTTTGAGGAAAAACACCAGACTCTGAGCATTGACATGCTAAATGCTTGAGAAAGATTGGTCACATCTGAAATTTATAAATGTAAGTCATTGCATTTAAATTTGGCATTGCCTATCTGTGTTCTCCTGTGCTGTTATGGAGAGGAATGCAATTTATTTAACTTGTATAAACTTGCAGACCTGCAAGAAAGAACAAATAGCCAGAAGATGTAAAGGTAACAAAATATGTTTTATGCAAACCAATTTAGAATTCGTAAATTTAACTTTAGTTTCTGAAGATGTCAACATTCTTCTGACAACATTTCAAAGAGATTTGGGTCTTATCCATTCGTTATGGTAACTTTTACAAATGAATATAACATTATTATATCTTAGTCCATTTTACATGGACTGCTCTTTGCAGATACATGTAGTATCTTTCTGATACTTCAGCGATCTTTCAGTTCTTTCTGAATTACTTAAGACTTTTCATCTTTTTTTTTTCTTTTTTTTCCTTTTTTTTCTTTTTTTTTTTTCTTTTTAGAAAATATTAGAAAAAATATCTACTGAATTTGTGTTTTGGATCTCCCTTCTGTGCATTTAGAACACAGCTGTATTTAGAGCAGAGTTGTACTTAGCTGAAACGATCTAAAAAATAGCTGTGAAGCAACTACAGGAGGAACTTTTTAAGATGAGAATAATATCCTGGAAGATGTATTGAATGGAGTCTGCAGTAAGATAACACTCGGGTAAGAAGTGACATTGAAAAGCTTGTTAAGGCAAACCTCTGTGTTAAAACTTGGGTTGAAAAATGTGGAAAGCAAGAGGATTCAGACAAATGATATAATTTTGACTAAGTAAAAGATCAAGAGGCTGACCAGCGAGGACATGGATAGATGATGTTGTTGATCCTACAAAAATAGGAAGAACTATTCCAGGTAAATCACACAGAATGGTTTGTCTTTCATACCTTAGCAACCCACATCATGCAGCAGAAAACATAAAATACAGTACCAAGAGACTAACAGTGTCTCTTGTTTATTTACATCAGAAATATTTAACTTTCATGGGACCATGCCAAACTGTGCATATAAATTTCACTTTTTTAAAGCAAGAACACAAAAAATAATATTCTAACAAAAAATTATTTGAGTAGAGCTGAAATGCTATGTTTTAATAAACAAGGTTTAAGCCTTCATTTTTTTTATTTTGTTTTTCTTTACATATAAGTCTGTCTTTAAAAATAGATAGTAATGTATCACACAAATAATGTATCATATAATCATTGGATTTCAATTTCAATAATTGAACACAAAGATAATGAAGATTAAAAATTTATTCCTGTGTCTGTTGTACTTTAAAAATTCAAAAAAAAAAAAAAAGTGAATAAACAAGTTGTGTGTAGCACCAAAAGTCATATCCTCTGTGAACTGATTGCTGTCCACAGTGCACAAGGGTTTCTATGGAATGAAGAATAGTTCCTAGAGAAACTTATTACTTTAGTCCTAGCCTAACTCAGGAATCTCTGCATTGTACAACAATTTTTTCTCCAAAGGTCTCAGTGCCTGAAGTTGAGTCTTCCTCAGAAAGCATATTCCTAAGAATATTCTTTGTGTTAGCCGTCCATTGTATTTAGTAACCCAATAAGTAGTCAGTATCAATTATCTCAATATCTCAGTTAATATCATGCTCAATATCTCTCAGTTATGTAGCTGAAAAGAAGATATTTTCAACTGGTGGCTAAACATGAACAGCATATGAACCGACATCTGAAATCCTCGAACTCCAGTGATAAGTATTCTCCAACAGTTTTTGCAACAGAATGATCGGAGTGCAACAGAAAAGTGAATTTGTTTGTTTGGTGTTCCAATCCAGAAAATAAGTAGTACATTCTTTATCTTCCATGCTAGGCACATGTAAACTCTGTTTACCTGTTAATAGTCTGGGAATGAATTTTCAGTAATAAGTGGCAAGAATTTTTCAATGAAAAATTTTCCATTTACCACCTTTTCCTTATTCAGTATTCCATTGAATGCATTACCTGTGATTTAGAAAAGTCACACTGAGACCTGAAACAGGGTCTTGAGCTAAGTCTTGTGTGTTCCAGGAGACTGTTACAATCACCAGTGAAGACTGATGTCTGTAGTGTCTTTATCTAAGACACATTTTATGTTGTATTTTGTGTGATACCAGTCTATTTCTATTTTTAGAGTAGGGCAAAATATTTTTGGAAAAATCCCATTTCTTCCGATGTATATGAGCAACAAAAGATAGCAAACAAGGTAATTAATCCCAGCCATCACCCTGACATTAATAAATTTCCAAGTGGAAGAAAGAGAGCTACGAAGTTGTTGCTATGCAACCTCTTCCAAATATGCATAAAGCTGATAGTGCTACTGTTTGCTTATTTTTGGAGCCAGCTTTCTTCAAAGCATAAAGAAAAAAATGTAGGCCTGGAATGGGTAGGTCTAGTCCACTGCTACCTTTTGACATTATATATACCAAGGTGACATTTGACATTATGTAGGTGCACTTTGAAGCTGAGCATGCTCCATGTTGAAATTAGTTCTCTGGTCAGAAACTGGAGTACCATTCCAAATTGTGGCACTGACTCATATGACCTTTGAGTTCAAAGCCTAGTGATTTGAATTCATTTCACAGCAGTTACCCTTTCCCAAAGTGTATATGGACAGACCCACTCAATGTCCCCAAACAATTCATTCAAATGCCCTTTATCATTGCAAGGAAACATTTTAGGTTTTGTTTCTTTACTTAAGGGACTTCCCTTGAACTGTCTCTCACCCTCTTTCAGCTCATCTATTTTTTTTCTTTTTTTTTTTTTTTTTTTCTTCTCATTTCCACAGCACAGCTGTATTGCTTGAGAATTCCCACTACTCATCTTGGCTGAGATCTGTAGTATTTCAGAAAATTCAGAGATGGGAACTCAGGAGTCAATGGCTCTTAGCTGTTGGGAAAATGCAAGTATATACTATTTGTTGTAATACTAACCCAGGGTACACTAGGATACTTCCATTATCTCACAGATGAAGGTGTCATTTGGACTTGGGGCCAGCTCAGAGCCAGCACAGATGTGGGCAGCCCCTTCCATGTGGTGATGCTGGGGACAGGCTTCCAGAAAATGTGGGGCAGCCATAGCCTTGGCTGATCCCCAGCCTCAGAGACTTGCTTTCAGCTGAGACCCTGCATGATCTACAGATCACACTGCCCTGCAGCCATGTGCTTGACCATGGGCCCCACTGAGCCACAACCACCTGTGGGCTGACAACGAGGCTTGGCCTCAGCTTATCCCCAGGAAGATGTCCAGTGCCCAGGGCTGGAGCTGGGGCTGCTTGCAGCTGCCTTGCCAGGGTGGGATGAGTCCTGGCTGCAAAGCCCTGTCCTGCCACTCCCAGGGACTCCCACATCTCCCTGCTCGCTGGTGTGGTTCCTGCTGTGCTGTAACAAAAAGTAGTACCTCAGATCACAGGATCACAGAGTGGCTGAGGTTGGCAGGGACCTCTGCAAGCCATCTTGTCCAATTCCCCCTGCTAAAGCAGGGTCATGCACATCAAGTTGCCCAGGGCCATATCCTATCCTGCAGTGTTTTCAATACCTTCAGGGATGGAGATTATTATACAGCCTCTCTGAGCAGCCTGTTTGACTAACCTTACACAGATTTTTTTTTTTTTTTTTTTTTTCCTCTAAACAAATAAATGATGGAATACCCCGTATATTACTTTGTGCTTATTGCCTCCTCCAAATCTCTCCTCAGATTTGCTTACCTTTCAGGCTTCCACTTGTTGCTGTGACATTCACTGCTTCACATGCCTGCCTGTTATACTGTGTGGTCTGGAGCCTTTTGCTTGCTTCACAGCAAGTAATCTCCTTACACAAAAGGATCTTTATGACCCTGGTCTTAAAAGAACAATCCAAGAGCAACCAACCAAGCATTTTCCCCTTCATGGGTCAATGACAACAAAATTTGCCTTTTTTTAAAATTTTATTTTATTTTATTTTATGTTGTGGGCAAGAAACACCCATCTTTAAAACACACCTGCTGGACCAGTTATTTCAGAGAATAAAAGGAGTAAGCCAACCTTACAAATGCTAGCATGGACTGGGGTTTAATACAGGTGCTAAATTGCTGCAAAGCTACCAAGGTAATTCTGTATACTTATTGTACTAAAAATGACTAAAATATCTAAAATCTATACCCTACAGATTTTAAATGTTTCTTACTTTCAGATTTAAAGTCTTTAATTCCTTTTTAAAACTCTTAAGTCCCTCTATGGATCTCTTCCCTTTCCCAAATATAATGCATAAATAATAATTCTGTGATTACGCGTATATTTACATGTGTATACAAGTGTCTGTCTGTCTGTTTGTCTGTCTATCTACCTACCTTGTTATTTCTAATTATACTGTAGACTTTTCAGGGTAAGCATTATGTATGCCTGAGCCAGTAACATTACTTACCAAGCACAGAATTCTGGCAGAAATACTTGTATCCTAAATAAAGGTAGATGTGAAAGTTAGTCAAGCGGAAAGGTTTGTCCTGGTTTATCCTGATGGTGTTTGTGAGTACTTTGAAACAGTAAATTAAATAGCATCAAAAGTTGTGGTAATTGAAAGCAGGTTCCTATCCAGATAAGAATGTAACAATTTTCTTTTTATTTTCAGAGTTTATAAATCTTAATTTCATATGAAACTATAGTCTTACAAAATAAAAGTTGAAATTAATAACTTCTAGATAAAGGCTTCTATATGTCCATCAGTGATAAAAGGAAAACTAGAGATGTTGTTGGCCCTCTCTGGAAGAAAATGGGAGACCTGGTTACCTGGGCTACAGAGGAGAAGGCTGAGGTACTCGATGAGTTTTTTGCTTCAGTCTTCATCAGCAAAAGCTCTAACCACATAAATCAAGTCTTTTAAAAAAAGGGAAAAAAGGAAAACCAGGGAACTACAGGCCAGTCAATCTTCCCGGCAAGATAATGGAGCTGATCCTCCTGGAAACTGTGCTAACACACATGGAAAATAAGGAGGTGACTGGTGATAGCCAGCATGGCTTCACTAAGGGAAGGTTGTGCCTGACAAATCTGGTGGACTTCTACAATGGGGTTACAGCATTGGTGGACAGGGGAAAAGCAACTGACATAATCTACCTGGATTTGTGCAAAGTGTTTGACACTGTCCTGCATGATATCCTTGTCTGGAGAGACATGGCTTTGGTGGATGTGGGTAAGGAAGTAACTGGATCATTGCACTCAAAGAGTTGTGGTCAACAGCTCAATATCCAGGTGGAGATCAGTGATGAGTGGTGTTCCTCAGGGGTTAATTTTGGGACCAGCACTGTTTAACATCTTTATTGGTGACATGGACAATGGGATTGAGAGCACCCTCATCAAGTTTGCCGGTGACACCAAGTTGTGTGGTATGGTTGACATGCTGGAGGGAAGGGATGCCATCCAGAGGGGCCTGGAGAGGCTTGAGAGGTGGGCCTGGGAGAACCTCATGCAGTGCAACAAGGCCAAGTGCAAGGTCCTGCATCTGGGCCGGGGCAAACCCAAGCACAAATACAAGCTGGGTGGAGAATGGATTGTGAGCAGCCCTGATGAGAAAGATCTGGGGGTGTTGGCTAATGAAAAGCTCAACATGAGCCAGCAATGTGCACTTGCAGTCCGGAAAGCCAACTGTATCCTCAGCTGCATCAAATGAAGCATGGCCAGAAGGTCAAGGGAGGTGAATGTCCCTGTCTACTCTACTCTGACGAGACTCCACCTGGAGAGAATGTTCAGTTCTGGGTTCCCCAACCCAAGAAGAACATGGAATTATGAGAATGACTCCAGACGAGGGCCACAAAGATGATCAAAGGACTGAAGCACCTCTCCTGTGAAGACAGGCAGAGGGAGTTGGGGTTGTTCAGCCTGGAGAAGAGAAAGCTCCAGGGAGACCTTATAGCAGCCTTCCAGAACCTAAATTGGGCATACAAGAAAGATTGAGAGGGATTCTTTATCAGAGAGTGTAGTGCTAGAACAAGGGTTTTAAACTTAAAGAGGGTAGATTTAGACTAGATATAAGGAGGAAATTCTTTACTCAGAGTGTGGTGAGGCACTGTAACTGGTTGCTTAAAGAAGTTGTGGATGTCCTATCCCTGTAAGTGTTCAAGTCCAGCTCAGATGAGGCTTAGAGCAACCTGATCTGGGAGGTGTTCCAGCCCATGGCAGGGGAGCTGGAATTAGATGATCTTTAAGATTCTTTCCAATCCAAACCATTTTATGATAGTAATTATTTTTTAAAAAATAACTTTTAGCAAAGGGAAGAAGCTATGGTGCCTGAAAAAGTCCTATGTAGCCTGAAGCAACAAATGTTGCTCTCTAATCTTCAGGGCTCTGGGAAGAAGGAAACTATTCTTTCAGGTTACAGAGCAGCTGCTTCATGTATCTCTCACCCAAAAACCTCGAACAGCCCAAAACATCAAGCTGAAGTTAGAAATTATTTTTATCATGTGTGCTGCAGCTATAGGAGAGGAACAGACTTTATCACTAAAACTCTCCTGGAGATATCACTTATGTTTCTGACATAATTTCACTAAAGTCAATGAGAAAGTTTTCCTCCATCTATGGGAACAGTATTTCTTTGAATAATCTCATGAGAATTCAAGATGTGAACAGGTAGGGGAACAAGTTTTTAACATGATTATCTTATGCATTCACTGTCTGTTCTTCCTGAAAA
This sequence comes from Stictonetta naevosa, assembly GCA_011074415.1. Classification (NCBI taxonomy): domain Eukaryota; kingdom Metazoa; phylum Chordata; class Aves; order Anseriformes; family Anatidae; genus Stictonetta; species Stictonetta naevosa. The sequence goes on along the minus strand of CM021697.1, from coordinate 18,799,029 downwards.
AATAATTTGTACAAGAAAAGAATATTTTCAAATATTACTAAACTTTTGACTGTTTGTTACCATCAGCATAATCTATAAAGAAAAATGCTTGTTTGTCATTTCTAGCAGTTCAAGAAACACCAAACAGATTTTTTCCTTCAAATTGCTGGATAATGGCTCAATCTTATTTTTAAAGTTTTTTATTAATTCTTTAAAAGATGCTATCAAGACCTTAAATTTTCTTACCAATGTCAAGATATTAACAGTAAAATATATTATAAGAACTTAATAAATTTTCAAATTATGCTCTTCAGTTTCCCATTCTTTCTTGCTGTGCAACTGTTTCTGGTTGTTATTATTTCTTTTTAATTAAGGAGTGTACTTAGCAAAAGAAATGGGTGATATGGTAGCAGGTATTCATTGAGCCAGAAGGATTCTCCCTATAGCATATTTCTCTGGTTCAACAGGACATTACTCTATCTGAATAGAAGTTTGGTGTCTGGTCTTAATCCAGGGTCTGCAAGAAGCTGTTTTTAAAACAAGTTTTCTGAGATATTGGTTAAGTCTATAAAAAACTCACATAGCACTAAAGCTGTGAATGCACTAAAGCTGTGAATCTGCTCTTTCTCTGTGGATATTAGTTTTTGTAAGATACGTGTTGATATATAACCTTTGGAGTGTTGCAGTATGCAGAGCACAATTGCATGTTTTTTCTGTGACTGAAATTCATGATAGGACTAAGAGAAGAGAGAAATCTCTTCCCCCATCCTTCCTTTGATGTCTTCTCTGAACTTTTTACATTGACTTCAGTGAAAAATCTAGCTCGTCATATGCTTTTAGCTATTTGCTTCAAGGGTCTTTTCATTGACCAGAATGACACTGGTGTTCCCTAATTCATGGTAAGCATTAAGAATAATGTTACTTCTGCAAATGACAGACAAATGAGAATCAGACAAACCTTTTATATATATCATTTATCTACTATTGCAGGCCTTGTTTGAAAAGCCCAGTGCTTAACAAAATTCTACCATGCAGACTTGTGTCACATTGTAAAGAGAGTATCAGGTTGACTGCACAGATGTTACTGCAACCACTATACCTTTACCACAGAGGATGGATTTACCTTCTCAATGGATTCTGTGCATAATAAATACAGATTTGATGATGAATATCTCAACTTAGGGTGATAAGACTATTTTTCATTATCTGTGTGTTGTCAAAGGACAAAACTAGGATACATATGGCTTTAAGCTACAGAAGATAAATTCCTATGTTAGTGAAATAGAATCATAGAATCATAGAATCATAGAATATTCTGAGTTGGAAGGGACCCATAAGGATCATCAAGCCCAACTCCTGGCACCACACAGGTCTACCCAAAAATTCAGACCATGTGACTAAGTGCACACTCCAAATGCTTCTAGAACTCCAACAGGCTTGGTGCAGTGACTACTTCCCTGGGGAGCCTGTTCCAGTTTGCGACAACCCTCTCAGTGAAGAACCTCTTCCTGATGTCTAGCCTCCCTCCCCTGCCTCAGCTTGACACCATTTCTGCAGCTCCTATCACTGGTGTCTGAAGAGAATAGATTGGCACCTTTCCCTCCACTCCCCCTCGTGAGGAAGCTGTAAACCATGATGAGGTCTCCCCTCAGCCTCCTCTCTGAAGGCTGAACAAGCCAAGTGACCTCAGCCACTCCTCATACGTCTTCCCCTCTAGGCCCTTCACCATCTTTGTAGCTCTTCTCTTGTTACTCTCCAACAGTTTTACATCCTTTTTGTACTGTGGTGTATATATCTATGATTTGGTTGTTTTTATAAATACTTTTTAGCACCTGAACATCTATAAAGACTTGGCAGTCATTCTAAATAGCTAGACCTGTTTATGAAGCATGCAAGGAGATAGTGAACATCATTTGATTTTTCTGTCCCATTGTGCTATTCTTATTATCAAAGTATCTGACCATCTAAGCATTAGAAAAATGATGTATGGGAAAAATTCAATTCTGGTGGAAATGCTGAAAATTTTATTCTGAGCTCAGGTAATAGATAAAATGGTTATGTTGGTAAATGGATTAGAAATTGAAGTATTTCTATTGTGATATAACAATTAAAATATTAGTTCAAATTTATTGTATTTTATGAATGTGATGTCAATAACAGCATATGTCAAAACATGCCAAGGAATATTATGTTATGACATGAAGTGTCATATTCCATTTCATTATGTGACTTTGCCTTGACATAATGCAATAGTTGACATGGTTTAACCATTACATTACATCAAATTAACATAAAAGTTGACATGTTTTGACTTCATTGAACCCAAAATGTTTCATAAGGTCAAAATAAAGCATAGTTACACTAGCTGAACTGCTATTTCTGATACCTTTTAAAAAATAATTAATATACTCTGGTAAAAGCCTTTCATTTCATCAAGTCATCATTTTCATTTTGTTGGAAGACAGCTTTTTCAACAAAATATTCTCTAACAACTGTAATATGCATGTGTGAACCAATAAGTTAAGAATCATCATCTCCTTTGGTTTTATCCAAACAATACACCTTTACAACAGCTGAGGATCTGTCCTAATGTTCCTCTGCCTCCTCTTGTCAGTGGATGTTTTTTCTTTTATCATGATGTAGGTAAAGCTAGGTCAAACATCTGAGCTTTACATTTCATTTGTGGTCACTCTGATCTCCGTCACAGTGAATTTTTTAGTCACAAGCCAGCTGCTGAGAAAACTGTCTGTCACGCTCATGGGTCTTACTTTGATATTTGACATTTCCAGTTCCCCAGAGGAATGCAGTTGTCATGGGTGGTGGTGATCGGGGAGATTGAGGCCATCCTTTAGGTTGCCAAGGCCAGACACATGCTGGCCTTTCAAGATCAGGACTTAAACGCTGAACTTCAAATCACAGTCGGCTGGGAGTCAGCACTGAGAGCAAAGATGAGAGTGATGCACTTTTGATGGTCTGTGCTGCCAAGCAGTTATGGCTTGTTGCATTCTGGACAACATGCAGGTTTGGAAAGAAAAGGTGAAAAGAGGATAAAGAAGGACCCTAAACATTTTTTTTTTTTTTCTTTGTACTGAGAGGGTGCCCTGAGAGCTGGAAGCTCCCTGGGGCTGGGAACCTGGAACCATGTGGGATGTCCAGGCACTGTGCACCTCCCTAGGAATGGGGACCAGCCAAGGCCATGCTGGGACGTGGGCCCAGTTTAGCAGGACTCTGGCTGGACAGGCCTCAGGAGCTGGAGACTGACATCTTAAGATGTAGCTGAGGCAGGGACTGATGGCCCTGAGGGAACTGAAACTGGGGCCTGGGCCTTGACAGGGTGAGGGGAAGGCCCCAGGGTGGGCTGGGCAGGGACTGTGGCCTATTAGTGGCCGCAGGGCCCTGAAACTACAGTTCAGTAATCTTGGGTTACTGCAGATACCCATCTTATTAATTATAAAGATGGTATTCCATCTTCATCAACTGATTTATGGAGGAGAAACTGAAGCTTTCAGTCAACTGAAACACTTTTTCTTTTACTCAAAAACTGACTTGTGTGGAATGACTTGGACAAATTTCAGGGACAACATAAAGAAGGCATTCATTAGTACCCTCTAGATGTCCTCAACAGTGATATCCAAATACTCTGAGAAAAGTCCAGCTTTGGTCAAAAACCTTCATGCACCAACACATACATTATCCTCACAATTTTAATTGGAACACAATTTAATACAATGCAGGAGACAGCTAGAGACCTCTTCATCTGACCCTGTGGCTCACCTGGGGTTCAAAGATCACACTCTGGATGTCACTGCTTCAAAAGAGAAGGTGGAAGTCTAAAGAAATAAGGGTTCCCAGGGTGTGTGACAGACATCAATAAAGACATTCAGTACTGCAGAACTCAGGTTTTGTTTGTTTATATTTCTAATGAAATATAAATATAATATTTAATATATCAAAAAGCATTTCATACAATCTCTCTATTAATGTATTGCAAAATGAAAGGCAGATTTCTGAGAAACTGAAGTAAACTAATTTCTGATTTTAATTGATGGTAATCATATACAAACTCGTGTCCCATGAAAGTGAATCTTTTTTACTTATTTACAGCAAAGGTAATTGAGCTTCATGCAGAGAACTTGTGAGGCTGGCAAGATCCTCTTTACAATGGTACTACACAAGAGACATGTTTTTACATGTTGGATGCAGAATAGCTGTTACTTCTGTAGAAACAAATATGTACTATTTTCCTGTACAAGTAGGAGCTCTGGAAACTCATCCAAAGTTGCTTTAAAAGTGTAATATTGATCTATTTATAACTTTCAAAATTGAGTTGACTTTAATTGCAGTGATTTTAGTGCCACATAGAGAAAAAATGACTTTGAACAAGGCATGAATACCACTTCGTTGTCAATAATTCACAGTTTACAACTGAAATTTACTTTTATATCTAATACTCAGAATAAACACAGAATCTTTAGAAAAGAAAAAAGAACAAATTTGAGGAGTGGATACTGCACATTATTAATATGATACGAAGAAACTTAGACCTCTGGGAACTATTTTTCAACCCTAAAAATACCAAAAAGGTGGTATGATCTAAGAGCTGTAAAAACAAAATAAATCTAAGAGCTTGGAGCTGACTTTCTAGTGTACAAGAATATAAATTGCTGCTGCTGCTTGAGTTGACATTTATTTACCATTTTGCAGCATGAGAAAGAGACTCAAGATTAGAACAGAGAAAATCAAATTATATTCTGTTCCTTTGGCTACTGGGAGGACTGTGTTTTAGAGATAGCTTTAAAGGTACATAACCACAGGTAAAGGCCAGTACCCCACCAAATGTAGCTTATTCTTAAATGAACTGTTATAGGATTACTGATCCAGAACTAAAGAAATCATCCAATTTTGTTTTCTACTAAATAACCAGTAAATTATAAACAATATGTAGATAATGATGTCACTTTTGGGGCTGATGAGAAACTTCATATTAAAATCCAAAGTCCAGGTAAGGATGTAGCTAAGAAATGAAGCAGTTCCATATTTGAAATAACACTTTTAAATTAGATAAGATTTTTCACAAATAGCACTTTAATGAAGCAAGGATAATTAACGGTGTTTTGAGTAGACTGTATTTCCTGGCTATAAAGATTCATTGCAACTATTTATAACGTTAATAACTTTAAATGTGTTTTATTAACAGTACTTTAGGTAGATTCTATGTAATATCAAAGTAAATATTCTGACCAAGTATCTTGGGTCTCTGTGAAAATCAGGGGGATGAGAGTGTAATATAAAAGGAATAATGTTATTAAAAGCAGGGCTGCTGTGTAGCTTTGATTTCATACTAAGAAGATAGGTATTAAAACATTTTTACCCAGGTTTCTGTCAGACCCATGAGAAATAATAGTTTTCATCGGTGTTTAACTTACAGTTATTTACCCAAAATATACTGTTTACTTTTATCCTGATGGAAAATATATTTTCCTTCTTACAAGTTTTGCTGTATTTTTTTTTTTTTTTTTTTTGTCAAGTCCCTATAATCTAAATTGCCCTGAGAGAATGAGAGAAGACAGTGTGTGAGGGGAATTTGTTAATAAAGCGTGGAGGTGGAAAATATTAATTAAGTATAAGAGAACTGACATGTCATAGAATTAACATGAAAAATGAATAACATAAAAATGATGTATAGTATGAAGTAACTAATGTTTTGAATGGGGATCAGTGCTAGATAATCCCATTTTCTAGTAATCGTATCAGGAAGATTCAGAAAAAAAGCATAACTGAAACTGGGAACCGCAGAAATATATTTCATCCTTTATACTACCACATGTTGAAAATAAGATGAGTATTATCTAACTGTGGTAAACCTGAACTGGAAGACTGGTTTGTCCCTTAGAAATGATGTGTCTTAATTTTGTTGCTGATTTTCCTTAGCAACTGCAACCCTTTCTTCTTACTTGCACAATAGGAAATACCTTTCTGTGCCAGCATGCAGAGACAGACACTGCAGCTGAATCAAGATCCTCTGCTTGCATTCACAGAGAGACTCACTGACATCACAACAGCTTTCTACAAGTCTGTATCTTTTTCTATTGGAAACAGTTTCCTGAATCATGTTTTATGTAAAGAGAACAACTTTACAGAGATACACTCTGTAGTGCATCTTAGAAGAGTAACTGTAAAGCCCTGAGAGAGGGAGCACAATCAATTTTATTGTCTGCTTGTCAGAAAATGTCTTGGTTTTGTGTTTTACAACTCTGCCACATGCGATGCTTATTTAAGGTTATAAAACATGGCAAAAGATAAGCATCCTGGACTGACTGCATTTTTTTCAGTTTCTGAGGAGAGTTTCTGGGATGCAGTAGCTTCTTTAGTAGCTCTGGCAGAGCAATTATCTTTAAGCAGCAGTCATTCTGATATGGGGCCATATCACTAGATCACTAGATCACTAAACATAGGCACTTAGTTTAGGCACAGTAATAAGAATTACTATGTCTGGATAAGACTAAATACCCCTTCAGTGCAGAACCATATCTTTAATAGTAGCCATCTCTAGAAAAAAAAGATGTATATAGAATGATCCTTTCCTAGACATACACCCTCAGTTTGAAAAAGCTGTAATGCAGATATTTCCTGAGGTGAAAGTTGCTGCATATTCTTTATAACATTCCTCAGCACACTTTTCTTCCATGATTTTTATAGCTGTATAGCTATAAGTATTTGTATTTTTGACATCCATGGCATCTCATCACAATGAGTTCCACGGGTACACTGAGTACTGTGTAGTGAAGTACACTTTCTTTGTTCATTTTGAAGCTTCAGTTTACTTAACAGGAGGTTATGAAGCACTACCACAGGTCAATATAGTAGAGAGATGGCTGAAAATACTGTCATGTATCAAGGTTTTAGCAGAGGCTGACCTCCAGTGGGCTTTCCTGAGGACTGATAGCAGGAGGACTAATTCAACAGCATCTATGTTTGTATAAACCTTGCCTATTTATGGAAAAGAAAAGCAGGTGAGATCAAAGAAGCTGAGAGAAGGTAGCAAGAAGGCGCAAGAGGTGTGAATTTGTATGAAGAGTTTGGCCTCCTTCCACTTCCCTGCTGCTACAATTAAAGCTGAGCACCTGTGTTATGAAGTTGAGTAGCTCTATGCTACTTCGTTTAGGTCAGTATCTACTTCTGTAAGAGCCTTTCTGTGTTCAAGGAAATAGACTTTTCTGTGTTACTAGTAAATAGCAATTTTATCAAAAGGATTGTAAAGGTTGCTATAGAAGCCAGAAGAGTTCAAAATTTCAAGTAATCTTTTGAGTCAAAAGAAGACGTATTTTAGAACACCTGGACTTAGAGGTTTCTGCCCTTTTTGTCTGACATCCAGTAATTCCTAACATTGGCCAGAGCTAACATAGGCTGGAGCTTTGGATAAAGTGAGGAACAGTAAAGTCACATCTAGGATTCCACTCCTTAGTATTTTGTTTCTCTTACAGATTTCTTACACAGTAGTTGTTTACCTGAGCTATGATACTGAATTAATAGTTTGTCTCTATTGATATTTTGAGCACCAGCTTTTTGAAAGCTATACAGTGAACTCCATTAAACTCAAGAGGCTGTTCCTTCAGGAGACCGTCAATATTGCAGTTCTTGCACTTTAGGCCTAGGCTTTTAAATGTAAATGTTTTGGCTTTCTAATGGTATCAGTGACAAAGCAAATCCTGCCACGGGAGTACTAATTTATCCATTCCTTGGTGTGTGCTCACCCAGGTTCCTCAAGTACATCAGCTCACTGATATTACTTGGGTTTGTGTTTTTCATGTGTGGGAGTAGTGTAAAGGAACACCTCATCTGATAGCATTAACTGTGTTTTATATTTTTATTACAATTTTGATGATTTTCAATGTGCAGAAATATTTATAATGCTCAACTATGTATATTTAAGTTGCAGACTTCTTTTCTTTTAGGATGTTTCATTAATTTCCATATGTACTTCAGGAAAAATCTGCCTAAGGGGTATAGTAGGGTTAGTTTATGAATTTTAGTGAGGTTCTTACATAGTTAAGTTCTGGTTACCTCTCTAAAAGGAGAGAGAAAAGGGGAAGAACAACTTAAAGGAAGTCTGCAAACAAAAATATGTTATCGAAGTCTTTACCATTCTCTACCATATTGAATCTTATTTTTATTTCCTAAAAAACTATCTTGATTCATGATTTTTTTTTATTTTTTTTTTTTTCTCCCAGATCATTTACAGTAATATTACCATGGAATCAGATATTACTTTAAGTGTAAATAACATTTATGAATTTAAAACCAATGCATTTTCGCATTTATAGATTGAATTTTTGACACATGCTATGCACATCTAATACACTGTCTGTATGCATCTGAATTATCTGCATATAGAGAGACTAGAAAAATATTTCTTTACAATTATGAAAAAAATCTGAGATTTTATTTGTCTTTTCTATTTTTTTCCAAACAAAATTGTGTGGAAAAATAGTGATGTTGTTAACTAAAAACAAACAAACAAACAGAAAAGCACAGAAAAATATATGGCTGCAGAAAAACTAATCCCGTTATTTGAACATGTTAAGGAAATTGTCTATACTAATTATCCTCTGCTAGTACTAGTTAACCATCGTACAATACTTTTCATCTTCTAAGCACACTTTATTAATAGTGTTTGGAAGTATCTGGAAGCTTTTGCTATTCAAATTCATTTTACTATTAAGACATCTTTTAATAATGGGGACAATTAACTGGTGGTAGAAATTACTTTGGGGTACGATGTATTCTCAATCACTTGAAATCTTTAAATCAACATGGGATGACATTTAAGGAGATATATTATGTCTTACACCACAATGATAGCTTGATGCAGAAATTATCACATGATTTGACTGCTGTAGAGAAGGTTAGACTATATTATAGTAATATGTCCTTCTGAGTTTAGATATATTATTTAAAAATAATTAGTAATAGTTTATTTTTAATTTCTAATTAGGGTATTTGTGACAAAGTGTCTAGGATTTTGCTGTGTTTCTGAGAAGAAAGTTCAAGCCAGATTAGAAGTAAATAAAATTCAAGTTTGAATTTTTGAATGTTTTCAGAGTTTAAATTTCTACCATATCACTATTAAAGTCAGTGCTTGAAAGTAATTATTTGTATTGATTTTTTTTTTTTTTTTTGCTCATTATGACACTCTAATGCCTAGCATGTTTTTATATTAATTTTGAGTTATTAGGTATATTTTAAAATAATTTTATAAGTTTCTATCACCACAACATATATAAAGCAAGTTGATTCTTATGAGTACGATAGCTTCATTTTTAAGGGCTTGATCAAACTGATCCAACAAATGGCCCAAATCCATGAGGATTCCCAAAAATGGAAAACAATGACACAAGTCTCCTAAGACCATAACATGGGATTCCAAATACACACAGATGCCAATCAGCTCATTGAAATAAAAGAAAATAAATTAAAATAAAATAAAATAATTCTATTTTCAGAGAGAACACTGTTGACACAATTCCCATGTGTATCATGATTTATGCTAAAAATGCCTTGTGTTCTCATTTTTCATAGAAGACTATAAAAACACAGCAACAGAGTGCTAGCGATTATTCATTCCTGAGACCTAAAAAATATTATTTCTGGCTACATACATTTCTTCTTAGCTATAAAAAGGAAAAAAAAAAATATGTGTTTTACCTTGTCAGTGGTTTCTCACAAGAATTTATAGGTTAGGTCAGGTACCAGCTAAAACTAATTACACCTGACATTACTGGTATAGTATTCAGAGTTATATAAATTATATTTCTAAATGAAAGCCAATGAGTCCCACAGGTATGAAAACAAACATTAAAATGTTTACAGTGCCTATTGGAAAGAATGATGATAGGATAACATCCCTGCTCGTGATATTACAGTTATGTTTGCCTAGTTTCCAATATAAGCCTCCTTTTAAAGGTTTGTCTTCTGACTGTTAAATCCAAGATAGAAGAGGCAAAGAAAGGCTTCAAACAAACAAAAATATATATATTACCTGAATTCTGTGTGGGAAGAAGAAGTAAAGAAGAAACAAAATTATATGGGACAAACTTGAGTTATAGAAAAAGCACTTTACTTATTATGAAGCTGCTTTGAGTTGTTATTTGCTCCCAAATGGCAAGTAGAACTTTCTAAAATGGCTTGAAAATGTATTTTTTGCTCTAATATACTTTTAAGTGCCATTACCCTCTTTTCCTTTATACAATTTAAAAAAGCGTTAATACATGACTTAGAAATAAAAGATAACATGTTTTACTCCAAATGTAGATATATTTTTAACAGTAGGTTATTTTGTTCCAATTAAATGTTTCCATTTGAGTTCACTTATATACCACAAAAATGTCACATATTCTTACTCCCATTTGCTAATGGACATTGAAACAGAGGTATATTGTGCTGGCTTAGAGACTGTCATGATGATTTTAATTGAAGTTCCTGCATAGTGCAGACTAGAGAATTTACTTACGTAAAGTTTCTTTGAAGTACAACTGATGGAAAATTCACCACAACACATTGGATTGTTGCCCTGCTTAATTACACTCGGGGATAAAAATCTACATTTTATTACTACCCTGAAATTTGATTGGCCTTTCAATCTTGTATTTCTTGAATTGTCAATATTAGATCTGGGCTCTGTTTTTTCAGACACCTCTAATTGGTATCATTCTGTTTATTCACCAACATTTTTTTTTTTTTTTCTTCATGCCATATTCTTTATTTCAACTGTTTAATTGAATTTTGAAGCAACTTAATCAATGATTGGAAAGATAGCATATCCCATTCTGTAAGCAAGGCTTCCATTCTTTCTTTTCAATTTTAATTTTATTCATACTGGAAAATACATTGCAAATGACAAGCTTATCAAGCATTTCAAGATTCTCTATATTAATAAATTGTTCTCTTCACTAGTCTTTGCTTACTTTAAGCATTTTATTCACTTTCAAATAAATCTGTAATTAACTTGCATTTTCTTCAGATCAGTGATAAGTACACAGACCACTGCATGATTAGTACCATTTAATCACTGGTTATGCTACAGTACTCTTTACAGCCACCTTTTTTACACCTACAAGTAATTTTTTAACTCAGTTAAGTGTGCCAACTTTCTAAAAAAGACTGTCAAAAGGTTTCCTACCTGTCATGTTGCATATGTTTAAAACTTTTACATTAAAATATAACTTATTTTGGATCCAAATTTTGTTAATATATATTGCAGTTTCATTAAAAATGATATTTATTTGTCGGAGTATTTTCTGTAAATGTTGATCACTTAATTTCCTATTAAATTAGTAAGTGACTTACATTTTTTTTTTTTTTTTTTAAAACACATCTCTGTCAAGTTTTTTGCAAAGTCCTGTGCTACAAGACTTAGTGTTGTTAAACGTTAATGTAGAAGGGATTGTTCAGATTGGCTAAACATCAGCAGGTAGATGTTTAGCCACAACCAGCACACCTGGTTAGCTTAGCTATCTACAATGTCTGTGTAACGGGCAGCACTGGGAACCTTTAAAAGGAGGTATTCCCAAACCATTGCATTTATCTGTGACTGATCATGTCATATCGAAGTAGATGGGATACATGGTAGGCTGCACTTGTTTACACTGAAGGCAATCTGTGTATGAAAGCTGAATAAAGCTGAGTGAGTCCTTGAGGTATCCATTCCTTGCTCCCCTTTCAGATTTTCAGTTTGTCCTAGCTGTGGGTAGACTTGGAAAACCTGAGCTTGACACTTCTCTTTATGACAGAGTAGTAAGACAGTCAGTGTGTGCTAAAGGAATAGATGCAATAAAGACATGGCCACAATCTGCTAGGAACTGGGACTGTAGCACAGTAAAACAAAAAAGTGTAAGCATTGAAAAGTGCCACAGTGAATTAAACAAATTCCACCAGTTTGAGTAATTCCTGAAACAAATCTTTTTGGATTTCTCCAGACATAATGGGGTTCTGTACACCATTTATGCCACCTTGCACTGAATTTGTGTAGTTTCATCCTGATTCACTGTGGAGAAAGAACAGTTCATTTACTGAAAGTAATTTTTATATTTGCTTGAAAAATGTCTGTGGATATGTCATATTTTTGTGCTCTATCTTAATATTTGCACAAACTTATTTAGCCCCAAGCAATGTGAATGTAATAAAATGAGCTTTCTATTAATATTTTAATCAGTCATACTTGATCAGTTCCCATTATTGGAATGGGAATCTGGATGGCTTAAATCATTTAGTAATCTGATCAATGAGCTGAGGGAAAGATTCTAGATGTAAATAGTTTACAAATTTTCCTTTTAATACCAGGCAATATGCTTATGAGTAAGGAAGTCCTTTAAAGAAAAGAAAGCAGAAGGAGGAGTTAGATACATTACAAGGCAAACAAACCAAAATACATTATCTATTTGTTCATTTGCAAATTAGTGCCTGCCTCTGTTGCTGTACCAACACATACACAAATGCAATTGTTTTTAAATTGTGGGACAGAAATGCACTCCAGAGTGGGGTTTTGGTCAGGAGACTTTTGATCTTGAATATTCCTTAAGAGAGAAACCCACAAACTACCCTTATCTTCCTGGAAGTTTACGTAAAAAAAAAAAAAAAAAAAAAAAAAAAAAAGGTAGCCTATATAAAGCTTAGTGTTTCAATTAATATTTTTGAAGACACTACTTCCAAATAAAAGCATATAAGCTTCGAATGACTTCCTTCTCTCCAACCCCCACCCCCCACCCCACTCAGGAGAGGAAAAAAAAAAGTCTTTTTGCAGTTTTTACTGATTTTCCTTAGGCAGAAAAATGAAAATGCAAGACAAATATTTATTATGCTTCAGATAACAGACTATATGCATGTAGTGTATTTGTGCACATAAAATAGGCAAATCGGTGTCTTCAGTAATATGTAAACATTTGGTTTGCAATGTGCTGAAAATAAATGATTTTCTGTTTTCTATTTTAGTAGTAGAATAATTTTATGACCTTTAAAATCTTCCTATGCTTTTTATCAACTAAGAAATATCAAGATTTATACTTTGCAGCTGTGCTTCATGTGATGTTTTAAAAGATCTGAGAGAGAATTCAGTTTTTCCAGTAACTGCTAATTATATTTTACTATAAAAGTATGAATCTAGTCTGTCAGAAAGACCTTTAAATTTAAGGTTTCTGTCCTATGACAAGATTCATGTTGGCAAATCCATTTCTATTCCTCCTGATACCATTTATAGCATCAATGTCTAAATTAAGAAACATCCAATAACAGAGTGAGGTCATCACTAGACATGAATTCCTAGATAGAGGCAGAGACATAAGATGAATTATGGGGTCTGCTAGAACCAAAAATAAAAATTCCAGTGCTGTATTTCACTTGGTATGATCATACCATTCTTTTCAAAATGAAATTAATGGCATTTGCTATTTAACAAACATTTTCAATGAAAGACTTAACAGTTAAGAAAGGGAAAATTATATAATATTTACTATATTGATCTAAACGCCACTGTGCTTAAAAGTATATTAATAATTAAATGAATTATTTCACTTTTCTAAGTATTTAAGAAGGAAGACAAGGGTACAGTTTGGAGCAAATATTTAGCTTAAGTGTACATGAAAATTGCAGCTGAATTTTCCTTCCCTTTTCTAAGCATTTTGTGGTGATCTGTATTGCCAGTTAAATATGTAGTGCATACTAATAATAGCACTTTTTCCACCAGTTAGTTAAAATTCTACTGCTACTGGACCTATCTCTAGGGAAGACACTTTATTCAACAAAACCTGAAGCTAACTCATGTTAAAGAGATAACTCCACTCAATCTATCCACTGTATTTTTCTCAATAAAAAAGAAAATATGCTAATAATTATCTCTTGAGAATAAAAATTGAAATAATCACTTATGAATTTACCTACAGCTGACAGCTTTATTAATCTCTGTAGCTGCTGTCATTTGATAAAGAACAACATATAATAAAAACTCTGCAAATTACCTAATTAGGCATTCTGCAGCAGAAGCTCTGCTATTATAACAACCAGTAATCAAGAAAAAAAAAATATATCATTTGTCTTAGAAAGAAATGGCTCTTTGAGAATCTTTCTCATTTATGATGATCTAGCTACAAACCAATGAGAGAATAATGATTCATTGTCAACAGCAATATTCTGGCATGTAGCTTTTATTACTAAGAGATGAAGAAGAATCCTTGTGCTTGGCAGGAAGTTCATCTTCCAAAAATACCTTGGTGCATGTTTGTTACAGCTTGAAGAGAAATATATCCCAGTATCCTGTAAGCAGCACTGTACTATATCCTGTAAGCACTCTATCAGGAAAACAAGGAGGACTTGGATTACTTTATTCATAGATCTACATGACTTTCTCCATTCCTTTGTCTTTCTAAGGAGAGATGTATCTAATCTCAAAAGATCTGTATCCAGTGGGAAGCAATTCCTTCCAAACACTAATCATGTTTGAATCAGTCGTGTATCTGGGATAATGGGAATGGGTTTTATCTGATCAGTGGTAGACATCTTCAGTTGACCTATTCACTACAGGCTAGAGTAGAACAGGATTTAGTTCATGTCATCCTGAAAAAAAAAAAAAAAAAAAAAAATTAAAATAGGTCCTTGAGGACCTGTGATTAAAAATATCTACATCTTTCAGCTGACAGGAAAGGGAGCTAAGTAGCTAACATGGCAAACACCTGAAGCCAGCTGTGGATGCCTCTAAAATGTTTTCTTCCAATGTGTTTACTGGTGGTATGTGTAGCTTTATCTCATTATTAGAGTCACAGATTCTGTAGTCCTTTAGTCTTGTGAAAATATTATTAAATACTGTGGGAATGGAAAAGTAATAAGCTTTTGAAACTTTAGTAAGCCTGCTTTCTCAGTCTGGCTTTTGAGTAATGTGTCTTCTGCAGTTGGAAGTAAAAACTTTTTTTAACTCCCCCTTCTTTCTTTCAAAGACTTACAGGGAAAAAGAGGGGAAACAGGGAGGGTAGAACAGAAATTGTCCTGGGTCTGGTTGGGATGGAGTTAAGTTTCCTTTTAACAGTCCATATAGTGCTGTACTTTGCATTTGTGGCTAGAACAGTGTTGATAATGCACTATTGTTTTGTATATTGCTGAGCACTGCTGGCGCTGCACTGAGGTTTTCTCCCCACCTTCCCCAGAACAGACCAGTAGGCTAGAGGTGGGCAAGGGGCTGGGAGGGGACATAGCCAGGACAGCTGACACAAACTGACCAAATGGATTTTCCATACCATATGATGTTGTGCTTGGCAATAGAAGCTGAGTGAAATGAGGAGTGGAGGGACATTTGTGGTTATGCAATTTGTCTTCAGAAGCAACCACTGTGCATGCTTTCCAGACTCTGCTTTCTAGGATGTTGCTGAACAATTCTTGCTGATGGGAAGGAATGAATAAATTTCCTTTGTCTTTTGTTTCCGTGTAACCTTTACTTTTCTTATTGAATTGCTTTTATCTCTACCCATGAGATATTTAATCTCCCTCTGTCCTGTCATATAGGGAGAGTGACAGAATGGCTGAGTAGCCACTTGGTCTGGAAAACATCCAGCATTAACCACACCAAAACTAAAAACTGTGTGAGAACGTTTCCTTTCTAGAGATGCTTGTTTGTCTTCAAGGTATGGACAAATCACTTTTCCTCTGGAAATAATTAAAGAAGTTCCAAGAAAACTATGTAACAAAGGTTAGAGATGCATTTATTTATTTATTGTGAATTTGAACTGTTCAAATAAGTAGGTATATACTCACTTTTTAATATCTTCAAGAAGTTTCAGCCCCATATTTTATTTTATTCTTTCTCTGAAGTATTTCCTGTACATTGCATAGTGTAATTTTATCAGCTAACTGTTGTAGGTTATCATAGGCTATCATGATGCTCTTTCCTGTCCTAAAGCTTATGGCTTGAATTTTTAAGTTTATACTTGTACAGAGCATCCAGTAACTGATGGATGTATAAATTTTCAAATTCCAAATTGAGATGAAATTTAAGATTAATTTTTAAGCTTAACAAGGAAAATATAAAATTAATTTTATTTCACAAGAATGGCTTTAATATTTGATTTACTTTCACTAATGTGATTTACTTTCAGTAATGCAAGGCTTTAATTGTTTCCAGTCTACATATTCAAGGCAGGGGTTGGCTCTTAATGACAATAACATTCAAAGCCCAAATTTAGAATATGGACAATCAAATGGTTAATTGTTCAAAAAGAAGCAGATCATGCAATTCATTCTCCTCACAAAACTAAAACAAAACATAGTTCTTGGAAGTACACTAGTTAAGAAAATATTCTATATATATTATATGTCCAGTTTATTTTATTCTTTGGACCATACCTTAAAAATATTCATCTTCATGTCTTGAGGGACTGACATGATTGATTCAAACAACTGGGGGGCAACTCTAATAACCAGATTTCTACAGAGATTCCTGTCTGAAAGGAATCTGTGTAAAACATATGAAAGAGAAAGACATGTTATTGCAGGCACAGCCAGCTCTCACTGAAGAGAAGTTGTCATTCAGAAGTCTATCATTTCACATACAAATGGCTTCTCAGTGGTTGTTACTAGATATGCACATATTTATGCTTATTTCCAGGCAAAAATCCAGCCTTTTACACCTATTTTTGCAAGCACATACATTGATAAAAAATTGACATTTATTACCTGAGTCTGCTTGAAACTTGACTTCTCATCAGTCTTTCTGATAAGAAGTCTTTGGTTCTTCCTTTGTTCTCAATGATCTTATCAGATCTCTTCAAGCAGAAGACAAAGAGAAATGCTGGAAAATCTGAAAAAGCCATCATAGGATGGCTTTATGTGCTGTAGCACCATTTTCAGATGTAAGGAATTTATTAATTCACAGAATCACAGAATGGATGAGGTTGGAAGGAACCTCTGAAGATCATCTAGTCCAACCCCCCTGCTGAGCAGGATCACCTAGGACCATCCTCACTGCACAGGAGATGCACAGTCATTCTGCTTGAGATGCTTCATTCACTTTTGGTCATCTTACAAAGCTTCTAGAAAAGAAACTTTAGTAAAGCTTGTAACTGTGATATTTAGAAACATTAACTTTACATAACATTCAGTAAAATATATAAGTATAATTTAAAAATAACTAAAAACCCAGATGGTATACAATATTACTTTCTCTCATTATTTCTATTATTTTTTCTTCATTTTTGATAATTTCATCTGTCCAGTGTTCTTTGTCTTTTCATATAGAATCACAGAATAGTCTAGGTTGGAAGAGACCTCCAAGATCACCGAGTCCAACCTCTGACCTAACACTAACAAGTCCTCCACTAAACC
Source organism: Stictonetta naevosa (assembly GCA_011074415.1). NCBI lineage: Eukaryota > Metazoa > Chordata > Aves > Anseriformes > Anatidae > Stictonetta > Stictonetta naevosa. Next base: position 18,781,692 of record CM021697.1, on the reverse strand, counting down.
ATATCCCTAAGCTCTACATCTAAATGTCTTTTAAAGACCTCCAAGGATGGTGACTCAACCACTTCCCTGGGCAGCCTATTCCAGTGACTAACAACGCTTTCAGTAAAGAAGTTTTTCCTAATATCCAACCTAAACCTCCCCTGGTGCAATTTTAGCCCATTCCCTCTCGTCCTGTCACCAGGCACGTGGGAGAATAGACCAACCCCCACCTCACTACAGCCTCCGTTAAGGTACCTGTAGAGTGTGATAAGGTCGCCCCTGAGCCTCCTCTTCTCCAGGCTAAATAGTCCCAGCTCCCTCAGCCGCTCCTCGTAAGACCTGTTCTCCAGACCCTGCACCAGCTTCGTAGCCCTTCTCTGGACTCGCTCAAGCACCTCCATGTCCTTCTTGTAGTGAGGGGCCCAAAACTGAACACTCGAGGTGCGGCCTCAACAGAGTTGAGTACAGGGGGATAATCACTTCCCTGGACCTACTGGCCACGCTGTTTCTTATACAAGCCAGGATGCTGTTGGCCTTCTTGGCTGCCTGAGCATACTGCTGGCTCATATTCAGCCGACTATCAACCAATACTCCCAGATCCTTCTCTGCCAGGCAGCTTTCTAACCACACATCTCCCAGCCTGTAGCTCTGTTTGGGGTTGTTGTGCCCCAGGTGGAGGACCCGACACTTGGCCTTGTTGAACTTCATACAGTTGGCCTCAGCCCATCAGTCCAGCCTATCCAGATCTTCCTGCAGAGCCTTCTTACCCTCGAGCAGATCGACACACGCACCTAACTTGGTGTCATCTGCAAACTTACTGAGGGTGCACTCGATCCCCTCATCCAGATCATCGATAAAGCTGTTAAAGAGGACTGGCCCCAGTACCGAGCCCTGGGGGACTCCACTAGTGACCAGCCTCCAACTGGATTTGACTCAATTCACCACAATTCTCTGGGCCCGGCCATCCATCCAGCTCTTAACCCAATGAAGCGTATGCCAGTCTAAGCCATGAGCAGCCAGTTTCCTGAGGAGAATGCTGTGGGGAGCAGTGTCAAAAGCCTTACTGAAGTCAAGGTAGACCACATCCACAGCCTTTCCCTCATCCACTAAGCGTGTCACCTTGTCATAGAAGGAGAAGAGGTTCGTCAAGCAGGACCCAAGCAGGACTTCATAAACCCATGCTGACTGGGCCCGATCGCCTGCTTGCCTTGCATGTGCCACATGATGACGATCAAGATAATCTGCTCCATGAGCTTTCCTAGCACTGAGGTCAAACTAACAGGCCTATAGTTCCCTGGGTCTACCTTCTGGCCCTTCCTGTAGATGGGCGCCACATTTGCTAGCCGCCATTTGAGTGGGACCTCCCTCCCCTGATAGCCAGGACTGCCGATGAATGATGGAAAGCGGCTTGGCCAGCTCTTCCACTAGTTCTCTCAATACCCTCGGGTGGATCTCAGCCGGCCCCATCGACTTGTGTACATCCAAATGCTGTAGCAGGTCGCCAACCATTTCCTCGTGGATTGTAGGGGGCACATTCTGCTCCTCATCCCCTTCCATCAGCTCAGGGTACTGGGCGTCCAGAGAACAACTGGTTTTGCTGCTATAGACTGAGGCAAAGAAGGCGTTAAGCACCTCAGCTTTTTCCTCATCTCTGGTAACTACATTTCCCCCCACATCCAGTAAAGAGTGAAGATTCTCCTTAGTCCTCCTTTTTGTACTGATATATTTATAAAAACATTTTTTGTTGTCTTTAACAGCAGCAGCCAGATTGAACTCCAGAAGAGCTTTGGACTTTCTAATTTTATCCCTGCACCACCTCACAACATCCTTATAGTCCCCCTGAGTGGCCCACACTCTTTTCCAAAGATAATAAACCCTCTTTTTTCTCCTATGCTCGAGCCACAACTCTCTGTTCAGCCAGGTTGGTCTTCTTCTGCGCCGGCTCGTCTTCGGACACGTGGGGACGGATTGCTCCTGAGCCATTAAGATTTCTTTCTTGAAGAGCTCCCAGCCTTCCTGGGCTCCTCTGCCCTTCAGAACCATCTCCCAAGGGACTCTGCCAACCAGTGTCCTGAACAGCTCAAAGTCAGCCCTCCGGAAGTCCAAGAGAGCGGTTTTACTGGACCCCTTCCTTACTTCACCAAGTATCGAGAACTCTACCATTTTGTGGTCACTCTGCCCGAGACAGCCCCTGACCACCACGTCTCCCACCAGTTCTTCTCTTAGAGAACAGAAGGTCTAGTGGGGCACCACCCCTGGTAGGCTCGCCAACCAGCTGCATCAGGAAGCTATCTTCCACACTCTCCAGAAACCTCCTAGACTGCTTTCTCTGGGCTGTGTTGTGCTTCCAGGATATGTCTGGGAAGTTAAAGTCCCCCACAAGAACAAGCGCTGATGATTTTGCAACTTCTGCCAGCTGCCTGTAGAACTCCTCATCCGTCTCCTCGTCCTGGTTTGGTGGCCTATAACAGACCCCCATCAGGATGCTTGCCTTGTTGGCCTTTCTGCTGATCCTAACCCATAGCGACTCAACCGTATCATTCCCAGCCTCAAGTTCAACGACATCAAAACACTCTCTAATATAGAGAGCCACTCCACCACCCCTTCTGTGCTGCCTGTCCCTTCTGAAGAGCCTATAGCCAGACATTGCAGCACTCCAGTAATGAGAGTGGTCCCACCACGTTTCCGTGATGGTAACCAAGTCATAGCCTGCCTGCTGCACAATGGCTTCCAGCTCCTCCTGATTGTTGGCCATGCTGCGTGCATATTTAATCTCAATAAGTTTGTATCCAAAACATTTCTGATCCAATATAATGCACAATACATTATGACAAATATAATGTGAAATGTAATATTAAAATATAATATAAACAAAATATTAATTTAGGAAGATTTTATTATGTGATATTTATGCTGTGAAAAAGTACTTAAACATGACTTTTCTTTTTCATACTGTAATGCATTGGTAAATTTTTGGAACAAAAATGAGTGATAATGGGTGAAAATAAGTGATAATGGATGATACTTTTTTTTCTTTTTCTTTTTCTTTTTCTTTTTCTTTTTCTTTTTCTTTTTCTTTTTCTTTTTCTTTTTCTTTTTC
>CM021697.1:18750646-18763023 GCA_011074415.1 Stictonetta naevosa | reverse complement strand
TTTTTTTTTCTTCTTCTTTTTTTTTTTTTCTATAGCATTTTTTTTTCAAGCAGCTTTCTGTAATTTATCAGTTAATACATTATGTTATAATTAGCTGGTCACTCATGGTCATTTTGTAAAATTATGAGCCTGGGAGGGTTCCACTTCGAGAGATGCAGTTACTGATTAAAAACCTTAAGCAATAATATCTTTAAATAGCCACTTTTCCAGCCCCAGGACACACTTGTGACACAGCATAGTGCCCACAGTGGACCTTTTATTTCTTATTTGCTTCTAGTCAACTTATTTGCTTCTAGTCAATAGCTAGCTCTTTTCTTCAGAGCATATAACAGTAGTGAAGTTCTATTGCTAACCAGCCTTATGTTGAAGTTAGTTGGAGTTACTTTAACATGGCCTTCTCTTGGAAAACTCTTTAGTAGAAAATTGCAGTTAACAGCATAAGGAAAGTTTTCAAGATGGACAACAACAGGCAATCCAATTTTCACTTTTAAATGTTTTTTCTTGAAAATGTATTTTTCCCAGGTTCTACATATTAGTAGTAGAGAGATCTAGTGCTTGCTTGATTTCATAACAAAGATATTTATCAACATTTGTTTTCAGGAGAAGCTGTCATATGTTCTGCTAATTTTCCTCCCTGTTCCATGGCAAATGTGGTCCCCTTAGGCAAGCTGCCAGTCCTATATGCTTCAAAAAGTAGCAAAAAAGTGACTCTTGTCTGCCATGAGATTTAAACAGGTGGCTGTTTGCCTTTGTTCTTCTCTTGCTGTAGAAAATATCTTAGAATGATTCTATAACAGATTGTTTCACTGAAGGATGTGACTTACATTTCTAGCTACTAGCGTGTGAGTTTTGGTGCAGTGAGAGGGACATAGTGGAGTTTAACATTCCTCAGACTGAAAACTTGAAATGTGATCATCCACTTATGAAAAATGACTGAAACCAATGATATGAACAAGTTCATTAGCAAATTCATTGACACATTTTTGGATCTAAATATATTAATTTTATTTGCCAAACATTAAAAAAATAATATAGGAAAATGGACAGCAAAGTAGATCCTCTCAGATGTTCCTTAGACTTTCCAGCATTATCTGTTGTGCCGTTTACAGAGGTTTGTTTGCTCATGGTTAGGAGACATTATTTGTACAGTTAATGTCAAAGCAAATAAGCTGAAATACACTATCTGCAGAGTACTTGAATGTATATTTAATCTTTTTCTACTGATTTGAAACAGTTGTAGATACCAAGCATGTTTATTTTATATTCTCTGATTAGTCAGATGATAAGTTCATTTGTCAGGAATGCTGAATGAAATGAAATGAACACCAAAAAGATATGCTAACATCAGTAGTGATAATGAAAAAGATAAGAGTAGCAAAGAAAAAAACCAAAACACTGCTGTATTATTCTTTCATATTATACTAGACTATTTTTTTTTTTTTTTTTTTTTTTTTACTGAGATCAGTCTTTCTACCACTGAATTCCAGGGAAAGCTGATCTCACTGGGAGAAGGGTGAGACCTTAGCTACTCAGAACAATGCTGTCTTAGAGGTTTACTGATATTATTATTATTATTATTATTATTATTAACAGATAGTTTAAGGAACAAACAGCAAAGGCTTTTGCAGTACCAAATAAATACAAGCTGGGAAGAGATATTTGCAGTAATTTGATAGATGTCTTAGGATGGAGAGAGGAGTGTGTCTGAGGTCTGCTAAGCTTTTTGGTAGGAATGGTTTTCTGTACATATTTGGAAAGACTGAGAGTATTATTCAATGACAGATTTATGGGAATAAATGAAAGTGCAGTGTCTGAGGAATTAAGGATTGTTCTGGAAGTGATGTCACAAGTCGGAGTGTAGAACAAGAAAAGAATGTGAAAAGAAAGGGAAGAGAAGGTATAGATATGCAAGATTAAAGATATATAAATAACAAAGGGACCAAGTGAAGAGACAGCAGAAAACAGGTGAAAAACCATGACAGAATTGGAAAAAATGCAATCTAAGAAAAATAAAATAAAATAAAAGAAGGAGCACAAGAGTCCAAATATGTTTTATCAGAGGGCTCATTGATGCCGTTTGCTTGCTGGTACACCTCTGCATCACTTTAAAGAGATAGAGAACATCTTGGATGCAGTGCAGAAGCTTCTCTCTTCCTCGCACCACCAGATTATGGAATCCAGATCAGTAAGGTGCCTGCAGCCCTACCATGGAAGTGTTTGAGACAAGAGCACCATGGCAGGAGAACATGAAACAGACCCCGGGGTGAATTTCATGCTCTGGTCAATGACCTGGTCAGATGTGAACACTGAAGTTATTAAATAGCTATTCAATAAAATGAATTTTGCAGCATGTTTAAGCTGTTCATACTTAAAGTTTAAGATAACCATCCAGTAGGACAGCATGAATCGAAATGGAAGGTGTTATATGTCAAATCCTTTCATAAGTCAGAGTACCAAGCAGTATCTCCACTGAGAAATAAAATGGCCAAGACCTGAATTTTGGCACTGAACCTAACTACAAGGGCTGTGCTTAGTGCACGGCTGCCTTCTCCAGATGGGTGGCTAAATCTAAATCGCCTGCTGGAAATGCTTTTGTGCCAGTAACACTTGGAGAGCACTAGTTGGCTTCAGCAATGTAGAGACTGCCTAAACAGTTAAGATAATTATAGGACCATGCCCATGCTCTGGCACTGTTTTTTTTTTTTTTTTTTTTTTTTTTTTGCTTGGGCTGGCCTCTAATCCCGAGCTCATTCCAAGCTAGAGCAGGAACAATGGTTATTGTGTCATGGTGCTACCATGTATCAGACTCAGAAACCTGTCTAGCGAATCGGGCAGCAATATTAATATACTGTTTGTTTAGATGTTGCTTACATTGTGATTTTTCTATCTTTGTTTTCAAATACACTTGGCTTTTTTTTACCCTGAATTGCAACTGCAAGGCTTTTCAAGGAAGATAGACATTGTCAGGTATTTCATCTGGGAAGAAGCTGATGTTGAGCCCTAGGGGAGCACAAGGCAACTGAAACACAGTAAGGAAAGGATCTGACCAGACAAGAGGGAGCAGTCAGTCCAAGAGAAAGTGCTTTGAGAGCCTGGGCAGACACTTTTTGATACCTCAGAGAATCTAGACCAATGTTTCATTTCTTAGCAGTTTTACTGCGACTCTTTTCTTGACTCACAAAGTCAGGTGGTACTGAAAATCACTAGCACTCTGCTAAATCTGTCCCCACTTTGTACATGTGGATATGAAAAGTACAGAGCATACAGAAATACACTTTTTTTTTTTTTTTTTTTTTTTTTTTAAAGATGTATTCTTAGCTCTTGTAAAATCCTGGAAGTTTACTCAGTAATAAGTGTAAGGTACTTGAGAGCATCCCTGCTCCCAGAGGTTTGGCTGATGTGGCTTGGGGCCAGCTCAGAGCCAGCAGATTTGAGGGTGGCCCCTTTACTGCGGTGGCCTGGGGGACAGGCCCTCAAATGCTGTGGGGCAGCCATGGCCAGGGCCAAACCCTGGACCAGCTTTCCGTCTGAGCTCCTGTGTGCCCCAGCAGTGTGCCACCAAGCTAGGCCCACCCATTGACCAACATCCCAGCCTGTCCTGTCCTTGGGGACTTGACTGATGGATGGGGCTGGGCCTGCCCCTGGCTGCCCTGCTCCTGACTGGGGCCAGGGGCAAGGCCCTAGCTTTCAGATCCTTTCTGGCTGGCCCCAGGGTGAGCCCCCACTGCTCAGGACTGCCCCGACCTCAGAGAGATGGTAGCTCTCATGTACACTTATAGTAAGTCTGACATTTTCACTCTTGAGGATGTGGGAAGCTGTTTTCATTGCCACATTGCTCCCATTGCTACATATGTGATGCCGTGAAAGACTTTGCAAACAGGCAGTTATGCCAGGAGGCCTATTGGAATAGCTTGGTATTTTTATCATTTTTTTTTTTCTTTTTTATCATTTTTTCCCCTCCCTCCTTTCTACTATTTCCTTTTCAGAATTAAAATTTAAAATTTAAAAGTCTCCTGGGGAGATTCATCCATTATAACATCTGATCTAGAGTCTAGAGGGCTATTTTTCTATATCCAAATATTGCTAAAATTTAAACTTCTTCAAACATAAATGAAGAAGAGAGAAGGGTGTGTGTGTGTGGAGGGGGACACTTTATGGGAGTATGACCTGAGTTTGTGAGTGTAACCATTTCTGGAACCTGACTGGTAAAAGGTTTGTAGGATCTGAGATATTTTTACCATGATTCAAAAAATGTAACCTTTTCACTGTTTCTCACTTTGGTTAATGTGATATTTTCCCTTTCAAAATGAATAAATGTAACAAATGACCTTTAGATTTAACTTGATTAACTTGATTATTCATCATTAAAATGTTGTCTGTCACCTTCCATATGGAAAGTATGTAAATTTACCCAGAGTGTGGGGATGTGCTGTTCATGCTGAAACAGATAGCATTTATATTACCATTATGTTATTTCTGAGTTTACCTCTACACTGGTTACACAAAAAATACTTCCTTAGGAATTATATTATAATAAGATTTTGCAAACCAGTAATTGAGAGTTTCATACTGAAATTTACCATCACTGAAATTTGTTGAAGAGGTTATCGAGCTCACTAAATGCTAAATGCATGCATAAATACAAGTTAAAATGTAATTTTATATTTTACAGTTGGTACATACTCATTATTTTGCATCCAAGTCATACTTTGTTCTCACAACACTTGACCTATTGATAGTTATTTCATTAAATTTTTACAGAGCAACTAATAAACTTGAGCAATTTACCTTCAGTCAGGAAATGTCTCATCAGATGTATACTGTTCCTGACAACACTTTTAAAGTTTTAAAGTTCATTTTTAATACTTCTAGAAATATTAACATGGATTTTAATGTTTGGACTTCTGCTTGGCATTTTGAAATTAAGAGGTGTTTTTAATATGTTAACAGACTAGTAATAAATAATGGATGAGTATAGTTGCACTTTGAAGTTCAGTGGAAAAATAGTTAAATTTAGTGAGGAATAAGTTTGCTGTTGTCAGAAATACAAGGATGTCAGCAAAAGATGGACACCTGTTTTTCTGTTACTGAAATGAAACCCAGTAAAAGAGAAATTCTTCCTTCAGACCATAAAGTGACCATGTAATTAAAACTCTGTGGTAGTTTCTATAGGCAGGTACCTTTGGTGACACTGTTATTCCTTGCACAGCTTGAAACAACAAACAACTATAGAATTCACATTTATTTCAATGCCCCTTTCACAACCCTTCCATCCATCTCCCGGAGGGGACCCTGTGCTCAGAGATGTGGCCCCTCAGGCTTGTCCTCTGTCTTCTGAGAAGCCAGTGGGCCCATCTGATCTCTCCTCAAAGTACACATCTAATTGGAAATTAGGAATGCAGTAGGCTATTCTCCACATTTTAGGGTGGAGTGAATTGCTGTGTCTCTGTATAGATCATTGAGGAAATCTGAACGATGAGATGCCTCTCTGTGTGTATTGTCTGTTGATAATACTAGAACCTTTGAAGGAAGATATAGTAATATAATTGAGACTACTGGGTTTATATGTCCACTGTCTTGAAGTTAGACAAACAATTAGTACTTTCTGTTAACAGTTGACTTTAGTGGCCCTTTTTCTGTGATAATTCCTCTACACTGTAGTGAGGGCAACAGATTATGCTGTTAAATTACTGATGTAACTTCAGATATCTTTCAGATAATGTGGCCAGTGTGTGTAATGAAAAATGTAATAGACCTTGATTTAATATGTGTATTCATCAGTAGAGTCCATCTGTGATGCTTTGTAGAGGTGTACGTGCAAAAAAAAATTATTGCATGTCTTTCACAAGTAACTGCAGGCTGTTTCAGATTGCTTAAAGTGATTATTAGTGATCTGATACATTTTACTGTCAGTAAGAAGTTTCTAAAAGCCGTTGCATACAAGGTGTCACTGACTAAATCAAGAGTGTCCTACTGACCTCAGCAGTTTAGAAAGACAGATTCAGTCTGAGAGGACATACTGCAGAAAAACAACACCTGAATTTAAATGACTGGGCAATGGGGAACAAAATTATTTTGTAAGTATTTGTTTATTTTTTTTTTTAATAGTTCTAGCTAGCAGTGTATTTGCATGACTTTGTACAGCAAGCACACATATGGCTGAATGATTCCACTTCCTTCTGAAAGAATTAAATACTATAAAGTATATCTTACTGGGTATAAAATGTTTCAGAGGAGATAAGCATAAATACATAACTTGATATAATACAGTGCTTACAGTCTGGAATTTTTATTTCATTTTAGTTTATTTGCTTCCCCCTCTTCCTTTTTGTTCCCCTCATTGGATTTTATAAGCCTGAAATATTTACCTTCTGCCTCTACAGTCTGCAGTCTGTGGCCCATTGAAACATGATACTTCTGAACATTCGTTGTGAAATGGCTTTCAGTTCCTAAAATCTCTTCATGTTTGCTAGCATCTATGTTCAGATGACTCTGGCTTTAACCATTGTTTTGAATTAAAATATTTGTAATTGTAATAACAGAAATATATTTTATAAAGCAATAGCATTTTTTTTACTTACATGTTATTTACTTATCTATCTTTTCTTCCCTCTAGGCAGCTTTTTCCCTGGCATGAACGATGGCCTGCATATATATATATATATACTTATATAATATGGTTCCAATAGACTTTAAAAAAAAAAACTTTAAAATAAAAATAAAACAGAAATCAAGTTACTTACCAGGTGGCACTTTTCTTTGAGACCTTAAGTGGAGAGACTGAATTCTTACTCAACACTCTCCTGTAGCTCCATTGTTTTCAGATTACGAGTAAAACTAAGTAATTAATTCCTAGCAGGGGTACTATGATCAGTGGCAGAAGTATTGTATCAGGTGACCTTGAACATACATTTCTCAGTGGACAATATTAGCAGGAACTACAGTATGTTTATCCCTTCCACTTTCACAACTGTTTTCATCCTTTCTCCACACCAGCAATGCTTCTGTTTTCCTCTGTGTAAATCTATGAATGCTTTGAGAAGACGGATCACTATTCTTACAGCAAAACTCCAGACTAACGCAGGAAAAAACTATAGTTATTCAAACAAAGTTCATCTAGGTAGTGATGACCATCAGAGAGAATGGCCAAGGAAAAATAATGGGATAAGCACATATGCTCTTTCCCTGAAAGATGCTTTCCAGTATCTGACTGTGTTCATGTCAGAGTAATTGGTGAGCCTGATGTGATTTCTGTTTGCTAACTTCTCAGCTGATCTTTCTTTCAAGTTCTTTTTCAGTCTTCCCTTGAATGTATGCACATTTCTTTTATGTGCAAAATAAAATGTTTTTTATTCCTTCGGCATTCCTTCGGCAAGGAATTTTGGCACACTGCTCCACTGGTCTGATACCTATTCAGAGAACATTTTGTTTGTTTTGAATTTGATTCTTGCTAGCTTCATAAGATGGCTCATAATTCTTTTGCTGTAACAGGCAATGAATACTCGATCCCTATCCACCTTCTTTATGGTACTGCTATTTTGTAGACCTCTATTACATCTTTGTAAGGCTCCTCTTGCCCAGGTTGAAGGGTCACAGACTAAGCCATTTTTCATATGGAATGGTGAAGTTGTGCCATGTCTCTGGAAAGCCTTGCTGCCTGTCTCTGAATCTTTTCCAGTTCTAAAATAACATCCCCTTTTTCATCACTTACCTATCCATCATTTCAGTGTTCTATGGCCAATTCTTTAATACTATGCTCTGTTAATGTTTTCATTACATGTTTTTTCCATCCTTCAACGTTGGTTGATCAACCCTGATTTATCTGAGGAAGCAGGTGACAGCAATGAAACTGTGGTTACTCAAAAGGATGCAGCAAATCTTCAGGTTCAAAGAAGGGCAATGAAGCTGGTGGAGGGCCTAGAAAACAAGTCTTATGAGGAGCAGCTGAGGGAAATGGGGCTGTTTAGCCTAGAGAAAAGGAGGCCCAGGGGAGACCTTATTGTGCTCTACAATTACCTTAAAGGAGGCTATAGTGAGGTGGGGATTGGTCTGTTCTCCCAACCACCAAGTGACAAGATGAGGGGAAATGGCCTCAAGTTGCACCAGGGGAGGTTTAGGTTGGTTGTTAAGAGAAATTACTGAAAGAGTTGTGCAGCATTGGGATAGGCTGCCCAGGGAAGTGGTTGAGTCAACATCCCCCAAGGGCTTCAAGAAACATGTAGATGTAGAGCTTAGTGACATGGTTTAAAGGTGTAGTTTAGTTCTTGATAGCAGGTAGCTGCAGGGGTGACCTCTGTGAGAAGTGCCCAGAAGCCGTCCCATGTCAGATAAGAACCAGTTCCAACTAGTTCCTAAAGCACCCACTGTTGCCCAGAGCCAAGCCAGTGAGCAATATTGGTTGGGTCTCTGGGAAGGCAGATTTAAGAAAGGCAAAAACCTGCTGTGTCACAGCACTTAGGAGAGAGAGGAGTGAGAACCAGCCCAGCTGACACCAAGGTGGAATAGGGCAGGAGGTGCTCCAGGCAGGCAGCAGAAATTCCCCTGCGGCCTGTGGAGAGGCCCCTGGTAGAGCAGGCCGTCCCCCTGCAGACCATGAGTCCCACATGGAGAAGATCTCCAAGCTGCAGCTAAATAGAACTGGACCCAATATTGACCTCTAGTATACAGCACTAGTTATTGGTCCTCCAACTAGACTTTGTACCACTGATCACCACCCTCTGGGCCCAGATGTACAGCCAGTTTTAAATCCACATCTACTAGTATGTGAATTTTCTTGGTCGATCTGTGGTTTAGAGATTTGCAGCATCTACATGATGGTTTTGATTATCACAGTGCCATAACTGACCCAGGCTGCCCGTCACCCTCTTGGGCACCCTCCTCCAACCTGACCTGCTCCTGCTCCCTGCCTGGGGACAATAGGATGGACACCCATGGTGAGGCTCCTATCCTGACATATCCCTTGCATCTCTGTATGCCTGGCCCCAGGGAGCTGCCAACCCTTTCCAAGCCTTCACATAACCCTTCTGATAGATTCTGCAAGACTCACTGGAGGGATTTTTGCTGCTGTCACATTAGATGAAGGCTTTAACAAAGTTTTCATTCATTTCACTATTTGCTCTTCAAACCCTTTCTTGGCCTGCATAGTTGTATCTAAGCTGTCAAAATTCATGAGGCTTTTATCTATTTTTTTTTGTACAATATTTTGATAATTACTTTCTGTTTTCTAATAATATCTTTATTTCTAGGCGGAGTAGCCATGCTGGCTTAACATATTTTTCTTTTTCAAATCTTGTTCAGCAGGTGACATGCACTGTTGTTGTGTTTGCTATATCTTACAGACATCTGCATGCTGCTGGGAAGGGTTTTGTCTTGGTTTCTGTTAGGACAGTTATTTTTCCTCATGGTAGCTATGTTTTGGATTAGGATGAGAAGAGTGCTGATAACATGCTGATGTTTTAATTGTTGCAGAGCAATGCTTACACTAAGCCAAGGACTTTTCAGCTTCTCGCTCTCTCCTGCCAGCAGGCAGGCTGGGGGTGCAGCAAGAGCTGGGAGGGGACAGACCCAGGACAGCTGACCCAAACTGGCCGAAGGGGTATTCCATACCATCTGACATCATGCTAAACAATAGATAGGGGTGGTTAGCCGGGGTGGGGGGGCTGGCTGCTCAGGGATGGGCTGGGCATTGGTCAGCAGGTGGTGAGCAATTGCATTGTGCATCACTTGTTTTGTACACACTATTATTATTATTATTATTATTATTATTTCCTATCTTAATAGACTGTTTTTATCTCAACTCACAGGCTTCACTTTTCCGTTTCTCTCCCCCATCCCAGAGAGGGAGGGGGGAGGCTGAGCGAACGGCTGTGTGGTTAGCTGCCGGCCGGGTTAAATCACAACAGGTTTAATTGTCTTAACTATCTCTTTTGGTTTCATTTTAAGAACCTTTGTCTTTTTTACATATCTTTCTTCTCTGAAGTAGAACACAATGGTAGTACATCTTTAGGTCTTTGTTGTTTCTGTCTTGAGGTTGAAACTAAGTATATTCAGATCAATGTTACACAGTGTTACATCTGCTTCATAAGATTTCATAAGCTTTCATCTGTAAGATTTTGAGCCATTCTATATATTACTCACTAACAAGATTATTACAGCCTTCATTTCTTTTGGTAATTCTTTGGGGAAATAGCATGTTAGTTTGAATGCCCTTAGGTTGAGAAGAAAACTGAACTTAGCACTCCAACTTAGCACAAACTTACTACCAATCAAGCTATTGTAGAAAGATACGTCGCAATTCCCTCTCCAGCTGTCTATAAAATGAAAAGAATGATCTTTGTTGCATCCTTTTGAAAAAAAAAGAATGTGGAACATCCCTTCCAGAAGAGCATTATGGGTGGAGTGTACTGGGGAAAAAAAGATGCTTTTGTGAAGCTGTGACCTAGCATCTGCAGTGTAACAGTGTTTTGTGTGCATCTGTGTGCTCATTGTTTCCTCCCAGCTTGCTCTAAGTGCTTTACTGCTCCTTGCACTAGCTACTTCAAATAGCCATTTAAATAGCCTGTAGCTGCTTCAAATAGCCATTCCTACCTTTGTCAATACACTGAGCAGACATTTTAATATGGATATTGAACTCTGGGTTCTGGAATCTGTGCAGAGGTCCCAGTACCTAAAAATCAGCCACTTTTGCACCTGCAGCCAAGTATTTCAGGGTTCAGCTTTTAATTTTAAACTTCAGTTTAGCCAAGAAGTAATTGAAGTATATTTTTGTTCTCAAGACAAACATAACTCAGCTCCATTACGAACATTTTAGACAAGTTTTTACACTCAGGTATTTTCATTTGTGGAATGTGACTGCTATAACATTTGAATCGGGATGATCAGTAAGTATCTTCTACCCTTACCTTCCCGAATGTTGTGGTATATTAAACATTGCTAATAGCAATAGTTAAATAGAAAATAGGTTTCTAGGATCTCAGAAATGCATACCATGCTGTATAAACTGGATTCATTTCCTGGCGAAGATTCAGTTGTAATATTTCAGAGAAATCTACATTATCAACAGCACAAAAATGCTGCTGCAATGGTATATTCATACCATGAAACAGATTTATCAAGAAAAACCATACTGTGGCAGTCTGGTGATTTTGATTTGAATTAGTGACCTTATGAACCACAGTCCAAAATCAAAGCATTAGTTTCAAATGCTGATGGCCTTCTGTAAAAATCCAAATGTAATTTTACATGTATAAAACTGTTAGTGTAGCTATAAACCCAGCTACAAACTTCCCTCAGTCTTAGACAGCTATATTTTTGAATTAAAATCTGAAGCATGAGACTTACCAGAGGAAAAACCCCAAAGCAACCAGACTCTTTTTCCTACACACGGTATTCCTAACTATGAAATACAGAATTAAAACACAAAAGATATTCCTAACATTAATGACTCTGACAGCAAGGGAATGTGATTTAAAAGCTTCTGAAATGTGTTCTCATTAACAGAAGCCTGAAGTTATTTACTGTAATTTAGTGTATACCAAATTTTGGATAAGGCTATGTTTGAGGGTAGAAACTGCAATAAAATGTTTAATAGCTTTTGCATTTCAGGAAGTGCAGCAGAGTAGTATCTATGTACACTGTGTTTTCCTTCAGTGGCTTCTTTCAGTCTGATCACCACCATCAAAATTCACACCTATCATGATCTATTTGTGTCTTTGTTTGTTGATGTTTTCATCTTCCAATCCTCTTGTTTTTATATTTTCATCTAAGCATGTATTTGGAAACATTTATAGGATACAGTGCTCTGAACTGTGAAATATTATCTTATAGTTCTTCATTCAGTCTATGCTGAATTATTTGTTTACTTTGAATTCTAAGGCCTTTTTTGCAACTTTATAAAATCTGTAAAAATGCAATGTCTCGTTCCATTCAAAATGTATTGTCTTTACTTCAAAGATCATCACAGGAACTTTTGTAATGATCTGAGCACACTTCTTTGCAACTGAAGTATTCTGTACTCTGTCTTAATAACTAAATGAAATTTCCACTTTTGAAGTCTGTATTTTCAAACACTTTACAAAGAAAAAAGAACAGACTCCTTTGCTCTAATTTATGCTTAATGATGTGAAATATCATCTACCCATAAGTAAAGAAGTGTTTGAAATGGAGAGAAACAGAACCTAAATGTTTAGTAAACATTATTCCTTTTGCAAGAGGGAAAAAAAAATGCAGAGAATTTAAATCATTTGCTCCAAAGCATGTAGAGTCAGTTTCCAGTTAGTGCTGGAAAACATACTACTATGCCTCTTAAATCAGTGTTCAGTCCATTGGCTTATTTATTTATTTATTTATTTATTTATTTATTTATTTATTTATTTATT
>CM021697.1:18732557-18742772 GCA_011074415.1 Stictonetta naevosa | reverse complement strand
CTGCTGTGTCTCTTTAGGGTACTAAATGGTCATAAAGAGTTCAGTTTTAGAAAAGATAAAGAGTTCAGTTTTAGAAAAGTAGCTTTTCTAAATCTTCAAATTTGGGTTGCATAGATGCAGAGATTACCCTTAGCACCCAGAGACTTCTGGACTAGACTTACAGACAAGAAACATAATAACACGGAATGTATTTTAATACAAAACAGGCCTTGACTCAATGAAGGGAAAAGAGGGAAGAAAAAACTCATACCAACTGGGTACGTTGGAAAGATCTTTCTCAAAATTTTTCCTTTTATTCAATAACCTACATACATCAATTAACAGAACAGATTAGACAATGTTCAGTTCACAGTTTTAAAGTGATAAGCATTACTGCAGACAACTGCAGCTGCACCATAGCACTGAGATTTTGGATTTGTTTATAATTTACCTTGTTTCCTTCAGAAAGTCTAAAACAAGCTTTTGCAACATAGGCTAAATTTCTGTACTGGAGAAGGAGTACCAGGAATAAAAGCTGTGCAAAGAATAGCTAGATGTGCCAGCTGAAAGTTTTGTCTCGTCATGAAAAAATGAAAACAGCCTCTCTGGATGTATGGAAAGCTACTAACATTTTTATTCTTGCATATTCTAACTTCTATACTGCAGTACAATACTGACCGCTATAACACTGCTTAACCAGGAGCATCCCATAATGATTCACAATTCAATAAAAACTTGCAGATCACTTGTAATGTGCCCTTGCTTCACGTTAATTTTATGTCTACAGGTAAACTTACAGGAAGGTGAGGATTTTTGTCACAGTAGGAAGACTCTTGGGAAATTGAGGTAGGAGGTGGGAAAGTTAACATTTGAAAGTATATACAGAGGCCTGCTTATGTAACCCTAACACTAACCCATCACCCTCCAGTGTGTTGGAAGAATTGAGGGATATGAGAACCAGGAAGAATTTGGACTGACTTGATCAGCACTTATTTTACGTGCTCTTGTTGCAGTACTTACAGAGCAGGCAGCTATAGCACCACAGGAGAACATACAGCACTTTCCTTTCTCCAGGCCATGTTGGCTTCAGCAAAGTTTTTTCGCCATGAATGATCTCACTGAACCATTCTGTCCTGGCAGTCAGTGGACAGAGGCTGTAGCAGCAACAGAGTCTGGAGCCTGAACTTTTTGGTTGCTTAATGCATAGCTCTTGCATGGTGGAGCATAGGGAAGGAAAAATGCTTAATTAACTCCAGGAATGTCATTTTACTATCAAGCTAGGAGATTGGATAAAAGTGAAAAGCTCAACTATTGCACTCTTTCCAAAGAGTTCTGGGATTGGATTCCCCTCCTGTAACAAGGAGCTTCTCCACACTTCTGAGGGTGGCCTAAATGTGTTGCAGGGAAAATGAAGCTGATAGTACACAAAAGTAGCTCTGTCTGCCTGAACTAATTACAGTGTGACTGCATCATTTGGAACAATTTTGGTGGTCCTCTGATTGATTTTGGAACTACTTAGAAGAGAAAAACAAACAAACAAAAAAACCTTTTGTAACATAACCATGGGATTTTTACTGACTAGATTTTTTCCCATGTTGATTACAGAAAGTGCAGAGCACTGTGAGCATATCTAATAGCAGGACACTCACACTCTTGAATCCTTTACTAAATCAGAGGTGGCACTAGGTAGAATTAAACCATGGTACTTTCTTCACAGTACTAGGTAGCTGCCCCATGATTTAGTCAAGGTATAATTTAGTAGGAATCCATGTATCACTATTCTGCAGTAAAAGCTCTTAAAATGAATATTCAGATTAGCAGTAGATTCAGATTAGATTAGAACATTTGGCAACAACACATAGGGATACGTCTTCTGTACAGTATGTGTTTGTCAAATTTAATGGTCATAGGGTCCTCAATCCCTCATATTTATTTCCTGAAGATAAGTTAATCTAATCAGCTTTTCCTTTTGGAAGGTAGAATTGTCTCTGTATGATATTTTGCAAAACAAGATAAGTATCTGTCAAATGAATGAATAAAAGAAAACTAAAAAGAACATGATATTGAGGAGCAGTTGGTAATTGTTGTCAATAAGAGGGTACTTTCAATGCACTTGGATTATTTTATTTTATAACTAAGAATGGGAGGAATATTAAAAAGGTTCACTTTGGCAGTTTTTGCATTTCTTCCAAAGCATAACGTCCTCTTCAGATTTGCTGCCACCTACTCACAGCTCATTCTCTATCTGACACTTGAGTAATTGTTATAAACCATTTCCATCTGTGATTTACTTTCTGTTTCCTATTGCAGTTGACAGTTAATGTATCTTGTCTGCTGTTATGAAATTAAAAAAAAAAAAAAAGGTCTGAAAATGTTAAGAACAAACACTTGTAAAGATGAGGGCATGAAGAAAAAAGCTTTTAAACTTTCAAAATTCACACATTTTTAAATCTCTCAGCCCACGATATTATCAGTGCTAGGATGCCTAAGTATTTCTTTAAAAAACAACAACAACAAACAACACTGAGAATAGAATAGCACTACCTAAAAAATTATATTCATCTAGCTACAAAAGTGACATAGGAATGATTTGATGTTACAGATTTCCACAGGCTTGTTAAGCTTACTATGCATTTTGCTTCAGACTTCCTTCAGCTGAATCTACTGACAGCAGAAGAGTTATGGCATGTGTAAGTTGTTTCATGTAAAACAAACAGCAAAATCTTAAGCTAACAAAACTTGATTGCCACTGTAAGGACAAAGTTATAACAAATAAGGCAAGGATAGGTATTGTTAGTTCTGGAGATACCTGTTGAGTAGAACTTTGCAACTGGAAGTGGTACAGATCAGGAAGTCACACACCTCACTCAGAGAGTGGAGAAAATAGTGAGCAAACATGCTATCTTGCAGAAAATTATACATTATTACTATTTTATGCCTACCATAAAATATACATCGTCTTAATTTCCAAAAGTGCTGCCTTTGAAAGAGAATGAAATATCTATGCAACTGTTTCACTTTCCAAATGCTGACAGTTTGGTAATATTAGGAATGAATTTTACCTGTCTCTCAGCTAGTTTAATTAGATGCATTTTCTAGTACAAAGGGTATTTTTAATTTCACCATGACAACTTTTGCTGCACAGAAAAGACATACAGCTCACTCATACCTAGATACATCCATTATCATTGTAGTCCAAATTAGTGATTTAGAAAACATGGTCCACAACAGGAAAATCACAGTGGCTGCAGTTTTGACAGATAACAACAAAATTAAATTGTGTTGAATGAATATAGTTTCAGATGGCAATAAAACACAGAATATGTGGGGTACATACAGATGCCATGAGTGTACATGGGAATTGTGAGCCTAAAGTGATTTATAGTAGAAAATACATATTATATTGATATCATTCTTTTAGGTGATTCCATGTTTAAGCATCTAGCTAAATCAAAATTTTATGAAGAGTATTTCTGGTGGAAAGCCCTTAGCTCTGTACATTTTAAAATAGCTTTTAATGCACTTGAACACTCTGTAACATTCAGTAAATTATGTTCTTTTTAGGAAAAGAAGTAACATTTACAGCTGTGCCAAACTCATGCTGTCTTTCGTAAATCAATCTTTTTTTTTTTTTTTTTTTTTTTTTTCCTCCTTTATATTTATATGTATTATAGAAAATTTTGGATTATTATGTAGGTTATTGAGGATAACTTTAAAAAATGAGTAAGCAGCTAATCACCACACAGCCACTCACCCACTCCTCTCAGTGTAATGGAGAAGAGATTTGGAAGTGTAAAAGTGAGGAAACTTGTGAGTTGAAATAAAGACAGTTCAATAGGTAAAGAATAACCTGAATGTGCAGGCAAAGCAAGCTAAAGAATTCATTCACTGCTTCTCATTGGCAGGCAGATGTTTAGCCATTTCCAGGAAAGTGGGGTCCATCATGCGTAATTCCCAATGTCTGCTCTGCCCCCTCTCCCCACCCTTTTCCTTCTTCTTTCCTTCAGTTTGAATTACTGAGCATGAAATCATCTGTTATGGAACATATGGAACTGTTGGGCACTTGGATCAGCTGTCCTTGGCTGTGCCCCCAGCTTCTTGTGCACCCTCACCCTACTTGCTGACAGGGTAGTAGTGTGA
This sequence comes from Stictonetta naevosa, assembly GCA_011074415.1. NCBI lineage: Eukaryota > Metazoa > Chordata > Aves > Anseriformes > Anatidae > Stictonetta > Stictonetta naevosa. The sequence continues at coordinate 18,738,653 of CM021697.1, read as the reverse complement.
GAAACAGAAAAAAAACTTGAGGTTGTGTAAGCACTGCTCAGCAACAGCTAAAATACTGTTGTTTTGTAAATACTAGGTTCATCACAAATACAAATCATATCACTCTAAGAGCTAATATGAAGAAAATTAACTCTATCCCAGCTAAAACCATTGCAATGAGAAAATGTGATTTAGTTCTGTTTTTTGAGAGGGAGACTGATTAAGCACTTTGTCAAGTCAAACATCAGTGGAAAGTGTGTGGAAGAGGCTAGTGGAGAAGTGACAGGGCTATGCACATAACTCATTAGACGTAAAGTGTCTTCTCTGTGTTCTAGAACTTAAAACTACTAGATAGTGCTGGGCAGTTCCCAAAGACATCAAAAGGAATTTAGGGTATGCAACAGGTCACAGTAGGTCCATAACATCTGTCTGGTTTCTGCCTTAACATTCAGAAAAACTTTCAGGTTTTTGTGACTAATGTGCTTAGTTTTATTATTTGCTCATCTTTTCATCCCCTCCATATCAAATTTTCAAAAATCCTCTAAATAAAGCCTCAGCTATAATGTGATAGTCTTCACTGCACTTGGATTATTTTATTTTATAACTAAGAATGGGAAGAATATTAAAGAGGTTCACTTTGGCACTTTTTGCATTTCTTCCAAAGCATAGAGTCCTCTTTAGATTTGCTACTGCCTGCTCATAGTTGTGGTTAAACCATGGTTGTAGTAAATCCACAACATTCAGTTTGATGATAACTCCTCTTCTGCCAACCAGAACATGTAGTAATAAATTTATCTTGGCTTTATTTTTCTGACTTTCACAACTGTGGAGAGACAGCTGCTCCATAAGTTCTTCTGAGATTAATTTAATTAGGCTTTTTAAAGTCACAGAAAGAAAGTACAAGAAAAGACCAAAGACCTCTGAAAGCATCAATTAATTTTGGTGCATGGGATTCTCTGTTTAAGAGAAATGTTGCTTAGATGACTCAGAGACATCAGACTTAGGAGTGCTATTGTTCTAAGTTTCCTTATTTTGAGAAATAAGAGACAAAGAGAGGCACTTTTAGAAGATGAATCAGTCCACCTGTGCTCTGTATGTCTTTGTGTAAATGTGAATCTCTTTCCACTGATATAAGTGTCACTTAATTCCTAGCTTAGACCCCTAAATTAAGCTCCTAAAAGTTTGGTAGGATAAGTCCAGACTTCTGCCCTACCTGGCATGTCCTAAGCACTTTCTGTTACCTAAACTGATTTCATTCAGTCTTTGTTAAAGCAAACTCTTGCTGATCTTCCATTAAGTGCCTAAAAGTAGGATACATGAATCCAGTAAAATCCTTTATTTGAGAGCACAGTAGAAACCACAACCATAGTTCTGGAAATGTCTGTCATGACAGTAAAGTGATCAAAAGAGAGACAATGATAGCTGCAGGATGACCATTTTCATTAGAAGAGTTGCTCTAATTATTCTTAGATAAAACCCTTGTGGTAGTTTTCTTCATCCTGTTTAAAGTATGAATCCCTCTTTGATATCTAGTGGTGAAGATAGTTACTATAATGCAGATTTTTCTTTCAAGTAAGACAGAGAATGAACTTCTTAGAAACTATCCAAACACCAAAATGCAAAGCTGATGAAACTGAACCTCAATCCCAGTTCTGAACCTGGAAGGACTTAGCCCTTAATAAAGTTAGCAATCTATTAATTGATCATTAATTAACAAAACAGGATACATAAGCTATAATGAACAATATCCTCAACACTGGAGTTCACTGAACATGATGCATTTCAAACTAACTAAATATTTTGGCAGTAACTAAGATATATCAAGTCAGCTGTACCTCAAACCAACATCAGAAAAGAATATAAAAGCAAGCATACTGAAAGCACAGAACACAAGAAGAATATACTCATTAAAAACTCCACGGTTTTGTAGCTGCATGGTATCTACAAAACAAAAGTAAAGCTAAAAACAAACAAACAAAAACTTAAAAATTCAAAGGACCAAACTTCATGGGAAATTATTAATTGAAAATGATATCTGCAAAGTATAAGCAAGACAATTAAAATATTTAGTGGTGATTTGGGCATCATTTCTGTAACAGTAGCAGATTATCAAAAATGAATACTGTATGGTTATAGAAACTTATTTGAAAATGTCTTGTTAGATGCCAACATTTTGTTTGAGATGAAAGGAGATGTGCTTGCCCATTTTTCATAGGACTTGGAAAAGAAAGAAATATACATACAGATTGTGTCCCTGCTTCTCTGTATCTTTTTTAAATTATTGCTGCCCCAAAGAAAGGGAAAGACACTGAGAAAAAACAATCTTGAAACAGATAAACTTAAGGGTAGAAGAAGTTCAATATTTTGATAGCAATGAAGTGCCACAAATAATACTCCTAATTTTTCTGGTTACTCACTGAATTTTAGGCTAATCCCACATCAGTCCCCCAAAAAAGAAAAACCTCAATAGTTATGTGCAGCCTTAGTGAATTGCTATATTTGACAATGATTTACCTGCTTTCACTCTGAGTCAATAGCTGAGAAAGAAAAGGGAAGAGGAGATGGAAGAGTGAAGTTCTGGTCATTGTGAAGAGCTAAAACTCCTCATGGTGTAAAAAGAGAGTTAGGCTTTAGCTTTGCATGTGTGATTTAAAAGAGAAATCAGCCTGTTCCTGGAAGTAAAAACGCAATTTTGAAAAAGAAGGCTTATAGTAGGTTTATAAGTAGTTGTTGAGGGGATAAGTATTTTTCCTCTCCCCTGAGAGAACAATAATCAGTTTGAGCACTAGTAGGTCCAGTGACCCCATATTTATGTGCACTTTTCAAGGTTGCTTGTAATTCTTATGCAAGAGGGTCAGGAATTACAAATCTAATCTTTTCTCTCTAATATTCTTCCTGACATTCTCAGTTGCACATTTGCAATCTTTGTGGAACAAAACAGAATGAAATTCAATTAAAATTAAAAACAACAACAACAAAAAAGTATTTTTAAAATAATGATTTGTTACATCTAAGCTGGTAGTATTGGCTCAAATCTGCATCTGGAAAAAGACCACAAACCTGTCACCTTTTTTGCATGATGATTTGAATTATGGTTATCTATTTCAAAGTTTGCTCTGTATACTTGGACAAATTATCTCAAATAGACTAAATAGTATTTTTTCAGGTGTCACATCAGTGGAGCTGAATACTAAACAATGCTTCACTGAGCTATGATTTTTATTAGCCTCAGTGCTGTACTCTGATTTCCCAAAAGCCACAGCATTTAGCATTTTTCATGATTGAATCATCTAACTGAATGTCAGGCAGGTCATAGTTTTAAGTCTCAGCAGTGTTTAAATTAGTTAATTATGGCTTAGTTTGAAGTTTTTTGAATGGGTCATAGTATCGTGAGATGAAAATTTCATTGCTAATAAGGACTTGCAGATGTGGTATCATGATGTCTCACATATTATTTTATTTCTTAATTGTGTGGTGTCAACATTTTATGTCCAGGAGTACTTAAAAGTTTGTATATAAATATGCTTTGGGAACATGATCTTATTCCACAGAACAGGATATCACATTCATAAATAAATACACATCATGACAATCATATCTTCCTCCAAATATTTTCCTGCATCCAGGCATTAATGAATTCACAAGTGCAATGACAAAGATCTTGTCCCAGCTCCTCAAATCTACATTTAGAAATACATAATCATTATGTTTACTACACTGTTATTGAATATCACTGAGATGGCTATTTTAAAAGTCACAAACTTATGACTGGTTTCCCTATATCCTCTTGTTAGAAACTATTAATGAATGACATTTCTGCTTTTTTTGGTCATAGTTTATTTATGAGAACAATTGATTCAGAAATACATAGCAGCATCAAACTTTAAATAGATTACATGGTCCATGCTTCATAAATCACATTGGTCACACAGTCTTAACTTTCCAAAAAGCTGAATATATATATATATTTTTTTTCTCCGCTAAGAACAGTGGATGTCCCATTAATAATTACATTAAAAAACAATTACTTAGCTTTTGTAGGATATTAAAAAACAATTACTTAGCTTTTGTAGATTATCTATGGACAGATTTTAAAGGTAAATTTGTATTTAGAAATTTTTCTTTCCCTAAATGTGAAGTATATCAGCAACATTTCACACCAGGAAACACTACTCTTTTTACAGCAGTGCTGTTTTCACAACAGTACTTTGTAATCTGAAAACCAATGTGTTTATGTTCTTCACATATTATCTGTTGTAGATGATGTGCTGAATGCAATATGTTATATATTTATTCACACATCGTTTTGGGGCTGACAATTGTAGCATATATTTATCTTCTCATACTTCAGCAATTACCTTAACCCTGACCTCCATGAATATAATTTTTGCATTAATGAGAAGTAGCTGTCTCTATGAAGAACCTGAACTGAGTAAACACTCTGAGCTGTGTCAAATAGTGGAGATAAACAGCTTTCACTATTTATTTATGGCTGCTGGTGCTGAAAGGAAAATTCACACCTTTTTGAATATCTGTTTATTTGTAAGCAAAGGTCTACTGTGAAGACCTGAATAGTGAGGGAATATGCATTCTAAAAATTTTTTCATTTCATAGACTGTGATGTAGTTACACGAATTTTTTATTGTTGAAAACTTGCAGCTGTTATGCTCAGTTTCTGGTTCTGGATGGGCACTGTAAAATAATAATAAATTTGCAAGTACAACAGAATTCAACAAGCATCTAAAGTTGTATTTAACCCAGACATTAGAACTGATCAATATTCAAAACTTTATCACTTCTTTTTCAAAAATTATCAATGGAAACCTAAAAATCTTAGAACTCCTCACAGAACAGAAATTCTGACAGTTTACCCAATTTGTAGGTGTCTGATTTTTGAGATAAATAATCTGTAAAGGAAAAGGATACATTGCCTGTGATGAGCCCCAAGGAGTTTCTTAATGCTTTTGCAGAGTTTCAGGCATGTGCATACTTCAGGGAGTATGCACCACCAAATGTACCTGTAACCTAGTAACAACTAGAGATATCAGTCAAATTCAGACAAAAGAAAGTATTCAGTGCCTGATGAATTTGTGTAACATGTTGTGAAGAGAGTCAGCATTAGCTGCTTTAAAAAGAACAAATTCTTGTCCAGTACGTCCATTAATTTGTAGTGGGAAGAATTAATATCAAAGATGCAATTTCTAATTTCCCTGACACAAAGAACATGGGGAATGGAGCACAAAAATGGGTTAGACTTATATGTTGTCCCTGGATAGTTGGTTCTCCTGTCACTTTCAGAGACAGAATACTGGCCTGGATGGACCATCAGCATGACTAAATTGGGCATTTCTTGATACATTTAACGACAAACTTGAATTAATTCTATTAGGTCCTTCTTTTGAGGACTGAGAATTGTATAAAATACTAAAGCAAAAAGCATCATGCCTATACAAGGACAGTAAGGAAAAAATACAATAAAAGATTTTGGTACCTAAATATAATGTTTGAATGTTCCTTGAATAACCTGTAATGTCATGGTGACATATGCAGCCTTTCAGAAATATATATTTATACTTAATTAACTGAGAACAGAAATACTAATTTATGACATGGATAGCAAATCGGGTGAAAAGTTTGTTATGTAATACTTATCTATTTATATTATTTTATGTTGGACAGTGTTCAAGATAAACTCCAGAAGAAATCTGTATAAAAATTTATTTGTTGTACTTGAATATTAAAATTGCTAGCCAGTGTAGTATTTTTCTTAAGTCTACCATCATTTGAAATTCTCCTTTTGTTCAGGCCTTGCATAGAAGAGTTAAATTGCTTGCTGCAAAACAGGCAAATTTGGGCTGCATGTGTTGAATATTGAAACAACACTCTCATGCATGTTCCCATGCAAATAATTTGCATGAAAACATTGACTAATAAGAGGCTGTTCTGAGAAATCAACAAAAAGTGGTCCAATGACTTGGCTCAAAAGGCAAAAAGAAATGTGTTCAGCCCGGCTAAACAACTTTTCTTTTCTTTTCTTTTCTTTTCTTTTCTTTTCTTTTCTTTTCTTTTCTTTTCTTTTCTTTTCTTTTCTTTTCTTTTCTTTTCTTTTCTTTTCTT
>CM021697.1:18704935-18732157 GCA_011074415.1 Stictonetta naevosa | reverse complement strand
CTCTACAGTACTAATTTGTACACATAGAAACCCAGCATCAATGGAAAAGGTAGGAATTTCTCCTAGATGGGCTACTGTGTTGAGGATGTCACATCTGCTTCAAAGTGGGAACTGTGACTTTGAATTTGTCTAGTCCCAAGAGGGAGTTGATCTGAAATGTTTTCGATTTCTTGTCTCTCACAGACAAATAACAGCTCCATCAGCTCCATCTCAGTATCAGCTAACACTGGTGTTATCCAGAAAAATACCTAGAATATGAAATTATGAGATCTCTTAAGAGGATGGAAATGCAAAAAGAAAGTGTAGAAGTCCAAATGTTTTGTGCTGAGAATTTTTTTTTTTTTTGGCTATCTCCTCATCCCCTTTGGGTAATGATGGGAACTCATTCTTTCTGACATCTTTAGTTAGCTAGCATTGGAGGAATATATCTTTACATGCCAGTTAGATATAGAACTCTCACTGAAGCCAGTGGTGATTCTGGAGCTGAAATGCTTATGACTCATAATGATTGACAACCTTGCAGGTTGCCTGTTTAGCTTGTATATGTAAAGGTATATCATAGCATTCAGAGTCCTTGGAAATATTTTGAACAAATGTATAATTATTGTTAACTTTGGCTCTAATCATTTCATTGTGTTAAGCTTCTGAAATGCCTTGACTTGGACTTGGTTTCTTAACGAGTTTAAAGCAGCAGGCAGATGGCTTTTCATCTATTGTTAAATTTAAAGGGCTTACTAGAACTAATTATTTTGAAATTGATTCCTATGGTATTATGCATTATTTCAATGAATAATGCAGGACTGGCAATTTATTGAGTGCCATAAATCCAGAAATAACATAAAAGCAGAGTGGATACATATTTTAAAAGCACAGCTTGGGGAATCACATTAGTTCAAATCTACAACCCTTTTTATAATGGTGCATATTTTTAAATATGATCAGATCAGGAGATATTTGATGAGAGTTTAGGGTTTATTCTATGTATTGTCATGATGGCTAAGATACTTAGTTTCTGAAATGTATTGAATCTTGTACTAGATTCTGTACAATCTCAGGAGAAAAATACACAGTCTGTTCTCTCAAGGACTTGCAAACCAGTTATATACACAAATGCAGCACCCGGGTAAAGTCACCACACAGGTGACAGAATGAGAAGAAACAAGACACGTATGGCTAATGGGATAGGATCAGGGTGGCAGCAGCCTGTTTTTTTTTTTTTTTTTTTTTTTTTAAGCACCTCTCCAAAGAATGGTGTAAAAATTAAAATGAAAACAGTCAATGAAATAGCTCTGCAGTTGTTTCCAACCAAGCAGATTCCAAGCTTGAAGAGCAGTTAGAAAACTGAACAGCAGAGAAATCCCCTACTAAATACATGGAGAGACAATAAAATTTTGAAAAAAAAAAAAAAGTGCATTTTTTTTAGACGAAAATATGGCTTCGTATAAGACTTTTTAGTGTAGGGCTAGTGACACTCATGAAGATGCTGTTGCACAGTCTTTTTGTATTTAACCCTCTGACAACATAAAGCAGCATTGGTTGTATCTGGCACTGCATTTGGCTGAGTTGTGGACTTAGCTGTTTTTACAGTTGCAATAACTTTTAAAGAAGTAAATTTTCTGCTAATGGCCACTACTGGAGGAAAAGTACTGAACTAGATAAACCTTTAGTGTGCTGCAGCATGACTACTCCTGTGCTCCATTCAGATTTGTCTACTACAGATTTGTCTGTAGTATTGATATAAATCTTTTACTACTGATTCTTGATAACCTTTTCTGTAAGGCAAATCCTATCATACAGTAAGAAATATACACAACGGGAAATACTTCTGTGAAATGTGTTCATCTGATTCGTGTCAATGTGGAGCAATGCTGGGGCCGCATGATGAGGTGTGACCTTCTGTCTTGCACATCCTTGTATAACCATGAGAGTGGGGGGGGTGGAAGTGCTTAATGTATATAGTTCTTTCGTTCTGCAATGATCGCCTGACAGGACCGGCTTAGACCCGTTTTGTTGCTGGTCGTGAAGTGTTAAGCAGAAGTCTGTAGGGGGAGCATGCATGGGGTCTGGGGTCAAGAACATTCAAGAAGATTCCAGAAGATGAAGAAAGCATGCTCGGAAGAGGACACGCCCACTAATGAATATGTATTAGTAGAAGGGATATAAACCAAGAAGGGGACGTGTATGATGTGCATCTCAGTGGAGCAGGGACTACTGGTGCACGCAGTGCTATTTGCTTGCCTTTTTTCCTTTAATAAATTGCTAACTTTAATTGGAATCCTATCTGGGACTCAATCATTTATCACACTTCTAAAAATGATGATACTATAGAGCAAATACAATTGACAAGATAATAAAGCAAACCTTGCATTGTATAGTGAATCAGAGGAATCAGGTTAGCTTTGGTTGTAGAAATATGCTGAAAAGTTTGTAAAAGAAATTGAATATCTTTTAGCTAATTTAAGAATGTGAAACAGCACTCTTTTAAGATTACCAATTACTATATTGTATACTTAATAAATTCACAGTAAGGTTCAGAGTAATATTCAGCACTTGAATTTACAATGAGTATGAAGAACCCATACAGCTGCTATGTATTGCAGCTATGTTCAATCAGGTTAACAATTCATAAACCGAAGAGTTCATAAACCGAAGAGTGTGCAAGTAGGACTCGACATTATGGCTGATTCTTAGAAACCAATAATAGCTGAAAAGTAAAGAACGAGCATTTAAAACATACTGTCATATAAAAGTTCATTATGCTAAAGCATATAGATTTAAGTATAGAAGTAGTGTATAGTAGATATAATCACAATTAGTATAAAATTGAGCAGCCATAGCTCTGAGAACATTTCAGTATATTATTTTATTCTTAAGTATAAATAATAAATAATTAAGTATAAATAATAAATACATATATTGCTCCACCTACAGAGATATTCAAACTAACCTGATAAATTCCCTGGCATGTCCAGGCACTTAAAGTGACTATACGATGAGTTTTGGGTATTAGTCATTTATATCAAGAGTAGGGCTTTGTTTATTGCAACAGGTTTAATCTATTAAGTTCCACAAACAATAGACAAGTCTCTGAGTAGTGTGACCAATTGAAATCAGTGTACTGAAAAATATAATTTGAAGAAAAGTGTAAAAATTTTCCCATGCAGTAGCACAAAGCCTGTGGCCTCCACAAGGAATAATACAGTAATTGGTGAGGCAGAACGTTATCAGCGTAAGGTAGAAGCAAAGAAAATATGGAATTATAAAGGTATTTTATTTTTTTTAGGAATGAAAATATTCACGTTTGGTTGATGCCAGTTTACATAGCTCAGATAATTGAAGCAGTGTATCTGATTTTAATTAGCTGAACTATATAGTCTACATACTAATCAATAGAAACTGGATGAGAAAAAAAAAAAACAAAACCAAAACAAACAAACAACAACAACAACAAAAAAGAAACCCACAAACTTTTCATAATTTTCTGTGGGTTTTGCTTTTCTGTAAATAACCTCATTCAGTGCCAAAAGGTACTACAACTTCAGAATGTCATGTCTATAATGTTTGTTTATATTCAGGACTGTTGCTTTGCCCTGATCTATACAAGGTGCTTTTGGAAACTCTAGCACAATCAATTGTATTCATTTTTATAATGTCTAGAACCCCTGAGGGTTTTGGGGTAATTGTTGCAAATATTTCAAAAGCAGTTTTGAGATTGACAGACATAAGACTTTATCATTTATTACATTTGAGCAACTCCTTTCAGCTGCTAAAGAAGAAAAAAAACAAAACAACAGGGCTGCTAAATTTGTCTTCAGGTGGAATATGAGGGATAATTTGCAGTAGAGAATTATGGTATCCTTAAGGTATATGAAAAGTTAGATCGTATAATAGCGACTGAGTCATACACTTACAAAGAGGTAAGTGCTTAATCCTAATGTCAGTTGAACTATCAAGTTAGCCACATCCACTCTAAATAAATTATGAAACCAGTTTTGAACTCTCTTGATCTATTATTAGTATTATTATTAATTTTGTTATCCTGAATATATATATGGATATACAAGACTTCTTTAGTTTACCTAGAATATAAAGGAAATTATTGGATTCATTTCTTCTGCGTTCTTATTTTCTTGACTTTCCCTGAAATTAACCTTTACTCTACTGCTTTTTCCTGATCTTTCTTTCCAGTTGAGTTTCTTTATAGACCTGACAGTCTAAAACCTCTTGGAAAGCCTGCTATGTACTGCATGCCTTCATTCACCATACAGGATAGTGACTGTCGTGATCATAATTCTAGTAACATAGTCATACCAACCCTGGCAACACTGCCACCTCCCTTTTTGGTGGTGCCACCAAACTCCAGAGATGTCAGCTTGCAGATAACCAAGATCAACCCAGCTTTGTCTTGTTGACTCTATTTCCACTCTTAATGAAAAGATAGTAATAAGCTGGGTTCAAGAACCGTATTTATATTGTGGTAAAATGTTTGTTGATTTGCAAAGGGTGTGATAACACTCCACTTAACAAAGGGTAGTGTTTCAAACTATGCTTATGTTCTCAAAAGGTAGTATTATATGTCAGTGTTCATTAATAAGAGTTTTTTAAATAGATATGCTGACTGAAATAAATTGTCAAGACTGAGGGTTGTAGGAAACTCCATGAGGTACATTTACAGCTGAGAACTTTCTGAGAATGGGAAATGCAGAGGGAGGTGCCAGTTTCTATTCTTGGGTAACCGATGACAGGACATGTGGGAATGGCACAAAGCTGCACCAGGGGAGGTTCAGACTACACATTAGGAAAAATGGCATTACTGAGAGGATGGTCAAACACTGGAACAGGTTTCCTAGAGATACGGTCGATGCCCAATGCCTGTCAGTGTTCAGGAGGCAATTGGATAATTCCCTCATCAATATTCTTTAACTTTTGATTAGTTCTGGAGTGGTCAGGCAGTTGGACTAGATGTTCTTTGAAGGTTCCTTCCAACTGAACTGAACCATTCCATTCTATTTTAGGAATTGACAGGTTAGGTTTATAAAGATAATCAAAGTACTGAGTTGGAAGTTTTTTTTTTTTTTTTTTTTTTTTTTTTTTTTAAAACTAAAGGATAAAAAAAAAATAGAAAAAAATTTTAACAAAAACATTTTCATGCAGAAAGGTTGAGCCTTTTTCAGCAGCTCTGGGAAATGTAGACCTGCTGGAACCAAAACCAATCTTGAGACTCAGTGAAATTCCAAAGTGCCAAGAAGAGCTTGGATAGAGTCCCAGCAGGGAAAGCTGCCTTCATTCTGAAACAAAGCCCAGGACCTGGGAGAGCGGGATGGTCTTACTCTCACATTCTTGGTTTCTCAGCTTCCTAGGTTTACAGGGACAAAGCACCAAAGATTTCAGACAGCACACAGTATCTTTCTATCTTCTCAGGTTTCCACTAACCTGCAAAAAGGTTGCTGAGGTCCCAGTGTTATGATGTGATAAGAAGCTCAGCACATGATGTGACCAAATGACCGTAGACTTCCTGCTTCTTTGGCAGCTAACATGATGAGCTGTCTGGAAACTTTGGCTTGTTCCTTCATCAGCAGTTCTCTAGTTCCCACTCCTCTGCTTTTTATTCACAGAATTCCTGTCTGAACCCTTTTTTAAAGTCAATATTCTGTCTTTAGCCCAGGAGTTTCTTTCCCCTGGAAGGCTGTGGAGAGCAAGATAGCTACCATCCTGTAAACTCCCAAACTGCAGTATTTGCTTTCTTAAAAGCTATGATTCAAGATTTTGCTTCCAATTGAGACAAAGTAAAAATCTCAAACACATGATGTTTGGCAGAGATAATTCAAGGTAGCAACTCAACAACTCGTGTGGGTTGTCTAAAAGTTAACACAGCAAATTGCACACTGCTGGTCTCAAAAATCTGAGTGCTACAGCACTTCACATACCATGAGATCTTCTATTTATATAATATCTATGACAGTTCTAAAGCCTCAAATGTAGAGTCAGAAATGAACTACATCTTCTGAGCTATCAACTGCACGAAAGTTGTCCTACTAGCAGTAAAGCAAAATAAGCAGGTAGTAGTAGTGGATAATAACATTTTATAACATAGAGAGTTAGCAATACAAAGGGGCACAGCATGGGAATGAATAATAAAAATGGTTTTACTGTAAGTATTGCTGCAATTGAACAATGTTTTATATTGCTTTAAATTACATTGAAAAAAAATCACATGTACTAACAGATAGGAATATGCATGTTGAAAAGTGTCTAGTTCTAAGTCACCATAAAAATTCAGAAATTCTATAAGGTGCTGTGCTATGGGAAATGCTTTAATTCTCTCTTATGTTCACGTTACCTGATTTGTGTGAGCATCAAAATCAGTATAGAGAATTCCATTGTCAGACATCAAACAGTTTAATAACCTATCTATCTCTTCTTATTAGAATTCCACACGGTGCAGTTTTTTAATAAGCATTCACTGCTAAGACCAAGCAACCTACAGATTTCAGCTAAATTAACTAAAGTTTTCTGGAAGAAGCTAGTATAAATTACTGCTTAGACAGAATTTGTTTGTATCCATGATTGACAGACCTTTAATTCATTTCTTATGTTCATACATTCTTGGATTTTTTCCCCCTTAATTCCTGGAATGTGTCTGTATATGTAAAGATGTTTTTTCCACTTCATTAGAAATAGTCAAGTAGTTCATAAAGGAAATAAAGTTTTTAGCAGTTTGTCCAGTTACCACCCCTGTCCCAAGTTTGTCTTTAATTCAAACTATCAGACAAAGCTTGTTGCAGAAGTCCTGAAAAATATTGGTTGTTTTTTTCTTCTAACAAAAAAACAGCATTATAGTCTCTATCAATATTTTCTACATGTACATTTTTTATGTCTATTTTGCAGTTTTAACTTCTTAGTTTGCCCTGAGGTTTATACGAAAATTGTTTTTACAATTACGTGCTATTTTAGAGTTCTGACTTTGAACAGTATGTAAAATGGAGATCTCTAAGCAAATATTTTTATAGTGTTCATGTGATCAATAGAAAGAATAGTTATTGATACTTGTTGTGTGCAGTCACATATGAACGCTTAGTGTGTACTAAAGGAAGTACTCACAGAATCACAGAATTACAGAATGATTGAGGTTGGAAGGGACCTCCAGAGATCATCTAATCCAACCCCCCTGCTCAAGCAGAGTCACCTAGAGCATGTTACACAGGATCACATTTGGGCGGGTTTTGATAAACACAGGATCACAGGGTTTTGTCCTTTCCAGAGGAGGACACTCCACACCTCTCTGAGCAGCCTATTCCAGTGCTCTGTCACCCGAACAGTAAAGAAGTTCTCCCTCATATGGCGATGAAACCTCCTGTGGTTCAATTTATACCCATTACACCTTGTCCTATCTGGTCACCACTGAGAAGAGTTTGGCCCTATCCTCTACATGGTCCCCTAAGGTATTTGTAGAGATCGATGAGATCCCCTTTCAATCTCTTCTTCTCTAGGCCCAACTCTCTTAGTCTTTCCTCATAGGACAGATGCTTCAATCCTTTAATCAACTTTGTGGCTCTGCACTGGACCCTCTCTAGAAGTTCTATATCCCCCGTACTGGGGAGGCCAGAACTGCACACAGGTGTGGCCTCTCCAGAGCTGAGTAGAGGGGGAGGATCACTTCTCTCAACCTGCTGTTCACACTCGTCCTGATGCAGGCTAGGATCCCATTGGCCTTCTTGGCCACATGGGCACACTGTTGGCTCATGGTTAACTTGTTTTCCACCACGACTCCCAGGTCCCTCTCTGTGGAGCTGCTCTCCAGCAGGTAAGCCCACAACCTGTACTGGTGCCTGGGGTTGTTCCTCCCCAGGTACAGGACCCTGCACTTGCCTCTCCTGAAATACATGTGGTTCTTCTCTGCCCTATGTGGTTCCTCCAGCCTATTCAGGTCCCTCAGAATAGCTCCACAAGCCTCTGGTATGTCAGCTACTCTGCCAAGCTTTGTATCATCTGCAAACTTGCTGAGGGTGCACCACTTTGTCTCTTCTAAATATATTTTTTTCCCCACTATTAACAAATTATGTATGGATTTAAATATGATATATACTTTCTTTTGTTTTTTTACTTAGCCTTCAGAAGGGTTGTGGAGAATTAGGACTAGGTATTTATTCCATTCTCTTTAGCCTTATCATCTATTAAGATGTTGAACAATTTAAGGAACAGCATTGCATATAGGTCCAATATCTATTTCTCCATCAGGTTACCTTCATCACATTCATAACATTATCTCCTTCAATTTTTTTTTTGTTAATTTTATTTTTTTTCTCAGATAATTTTTCTTTTTCCAAAGATGGTTTAGCAGTCCAAGAAAGTTGAGTTAGGCTAGAGGCCACTGTTGTAACCACTGCCAGCCATACAATTAACACTGAAGAATTCCAATGACCTGAAGTTAAGTTTTTTGGGGTCTTCTTGTGCTGTTGTGCCATCAGAAGACAAAAAGGCCTTACTGAATTTTGTTTTGTAGCTTAATCTTGTGACAGAGCTCAGTGATCCATCTCCAAATGATATCCTCAAGTGTAAAAAATACTTAATGATCCCTTGTATCCTTGTATATGTATTATTCCACGTATACATCTTTGTACTGAGACAAGGGAAGGAACAAATAGGAAGAAGTATTTCAAATTTTATCTTTCGGGTTGGAATTTCCTTATAATTGAATAAATACTGTGATTGTTATTCAATCATTTCTTACCAGCAGTTGAACTTGTAATTGTAAGTAAAATAAAAAATACTGTGAAATTCAAGACTAAGTCAGTGAAGCATAAAGCAGGAAAAATTGGTAACATAGGTGCAGATTTGTGGAGAGGTTTCAAACAAATGGAAGGAAGCTTAAGGTTGATATAGAAGTTTAAAAATTTTGTCCTAACAAAAAAGTTGGACAGTGGCCAAAATAACCACCAGGAGAAAGAAAGAGGTAAATTTATTTGATCAACATGATAAAATTAGTCTGCAAATAAAGTATACCAACATGGATGAGAGTCATCTCACGTAACTACAACTGTCTAGGAGAGAGGTACTTAGTCAAAAACAATGAATTGGGGTCTTTCAATAATCAGCACAAAAGAACAAAAGCTTAAAAAAATAAAAAATCCTGCTTTTTTTATTAATTGAACTGCCCTGTGGAAGTGTTAATACCAGTCTGCTGAGGACAGAAGTATTCTTCATGACTGGCTCACAACATACAAATATTTTATGAGTGTAAATCCAGCTAAAGTTGTAATCACTCAAATTCTCATCTCACTTTAAAATTATCCACTTGTAAGAGGTTCCCACTGTTGTAATTCCTTGCTGAAACACGATTCAGTTCAGCTTTCCTGCACATTCAGAAATTCCAGACCACAGGTCCAAAATATGGAATCTGAGAACTGTTAGACCCTTCTGTGAAAGTAGATTTGGCAAAAGGCAAGAACTGACTTCCTATTTATAGCGATGGATGAGGTAATGAATTTCAAATATCCATGAAAATTTATTGCCAAAGAAGATTGTGGAGATGTTGCTCCTGCAGCTAAGGAGATGGTTAACAGCTGGTTCTGTTAAAAAAACAAACAAACAAACAAACAAACAAAAAACCTTCTCATATGAAAAAAAAAAATCATGAATGAAATACTGAGCTATGAAACAGTGACTTAGAAATTCATTAATATTTCAGATAAGCACTCAGGATTCGATTAGTTCTAAACATACTATTAACATTTATCCTTTCTGTTAAGAGAAGGATTGTGCTCCATATACATACACACAGTTTCCAAAAGGAATTTCTTGAATAAGTTTTATGACTACAGTTGATGGAGTATTCTGGGTATTTGAGAGTTGCTAATCATTTTAAAATAAAATAAAATCACTTATAGAACATCATATTCTGTCTTACAGTGGAAGTATCCCCTGTTCTGCATGCTGCAGATTGATTAAAAGAGGAGAAAGTAATATTATTCCGAAGACCTAAGAACTGTCAGAGAAATGTGAACAGAGCCAATAGTGACAGAGCCATCCTTGACCTCAGATTCTTTTACACATTCAAGTATACTTTTTAGTCCATTTCATAGTGATTATTTTTATGCTGGCAAAAGGATGGATATCTCTGAAGAAAGGGCCATGTTTTGTGATAGTATTTTAGACTGTATTCTTTGCCAGTCACTAGGCATAGGTAAAACTATTTTGTGCCTATAAAAAATTCTGGTGACAACTCTTTAAGTCACTGGGTTGCCCGTTGGTGCTTTCCATCAGGTAACATGACCTTGTTATCCAGCCACCAAGAAAAATACTTTTTATTTTTGGAAACAATTTCCACAGAGACTTTGTAAAAACATAATTCTCCTACTGACCACATCTCTGTATCTGCAAATGGACTTTTTGAAATGACATATTGTCTAGTTATCACATGTGCTTTCTGTCTAATTACAAAGTGTAGCTTTACCACATGGTGCAATGGTGTACCTGCAATGGTCCAGGCAGCTTTACCACCTGGTGCAATGTCAGGTCTCAGGTGCAAGGCAAGTTGGACTGAAGTAGTCTGTAGGTGGTAGGTTGTCACTGAATGGGCTGGAATTTCATCATTTGGCATTTTTTTCCTATACAGTGGTCCAAATATAAGTCCATGTCTAGAGATAGGGGAGGTAAAAGGTCCTGGAACTGGTACTGCACTCAAGGCAAAAATAAGAATATAGATAATGAACAATGTATTGAATATGACCTGTGGAGATGTGTGCTATGTTCCTGCAGCTACTGAACAACTTCAAGGAAGACACTATGCTTCTGTTGGTTATCTGTAAAATAGAGGTGATGTTTTGATATCTTTTAAGAAAAAGTGGTGAATAAAATAAATCTACCACGATAAAACATTAAATTCTGAACCCTGACCATGTACATTTTCATGACATTTTCATGTCAGTTATTTTCATGTCATTTATTTTCATGTCAGTTATTTTAAGAAATGCTGAACACAGCATCTTAGCCAATTTTCTAGTCTTTTGATTACTTTCTGCTTTCAAAAAATGTTCCCTTTATTTTTCTCCAATTCATTTCATAGAATAGAATCATAGAATATCTTGAGTTGGAAGGGACCCATAAGGATCATCAAGTCCAAAATCCATTTCACCTTTCAATAGTCCATTTCACCTTTTAATATGTTTTTCAGTGTTGTTGTGTTGTTCAGTACTTCAAGCAGCTGCTGTATTCATCCCTAAATGTGGTTGTATTTCAGAGGCAAATAAGTAAGCCATATATATGCCTAACTGAATTCACAGTTGAGCTGTGAGACTTAATTAAGAGTTCCTTTGTGCCCAGTCCAGGAACAACAAACAATGAAAAAGATCTTTCCAGGATGTTATTGTGTATGTATTCCCTCCTATGTTGTCTTAAATTAAATCCCAAGTCCTTTCAAGTCTACTGTTCTCACAAAATATTTTACCTGATATTTAACAAATTCAACCCAAATGATAACAAAAACTTTTCCACTCCCCACTGAAACATAACCCTGTGATGTAGATATTAAGTAGATGGGTCCATACTTCCATATAATCTCTTCTCTCATCTTCCCTCCATTATATGTGCACATTTAATCGCATTTGCTGTGAGTGGATCCATTAACTTTAGCTATCCTTTACAATTACAAAGCTTCTTCACATCTCTTGTGAAAGAATGTAAGGTTCTCTGTAAGGTAGGCACTCAGCTACACATCTCATCTCTCAAGGGTACCTTTCTTTCTGCAGTACAAATCAATGTACCAGCATTCATACCCTGACAACTCTATTTACCCTACATTGACAGTGACAGCTGTCCTCAACTATGAGTTTAAAATTTCAGTAACAAAGCCACATAAAACCAATGAAATTACGGTATCAAGGCTCCTACTCATGAAAGTCAGACTGCAGCACAAGCCTGTTCATAAACTTCTGAATGTTGTACCTGTGCTGATAGCTAAGGTCACTACCTAGTATCTTCTGTATATTATATATTCACTATCATTACTGTGTATAGTGATACACTGAATGGATTAGACACATTCCAAATGAGGTAAGGGACAACATCTTGGTCCAAAAGAAAATAATCAGAGGCTTTCTTGGATGTTTCAAAACAGAACCAAAAATACAACACTGTTTTTTTTATACAGGCCTTGCAGCTGGATATGCCTAGCTTCCAGTGTTTAGTTTATCTACAGCCTGCTGCCCATTTCATCTCTATGTTTTCATACACATTCTTCAGTATACAATGGTCAACTACTGGGAAGAAAGAATTACTATTATTTATAAACTGTTTTGCAGAGCTATACATGATTGATGCACAAACAGCAAGCCTGGTGCTTGCTGCTGTACACAAAGTCCATTACACCTGTTGCTAGCTGTTGATGTGGCCAAGTTACTAAGTAGAGAAAGCTGAATTCCACAGTCTTTACTCACTCATACATTCCTCAGTCAAACAGGAAAAGTTATATGTTGGTTTTATTAGTTGTGAGGGAACAGTTTGAATTTTAATTTTGTTTAAAAGAGAAAAAGAAATCCCCATGATTTCGCCTGGGGTAATACTGTATGCAAGTAAATTGACACATACTTGAGAAG
This sequence comes from Stictonetta naevosa, assembly GCA_011074415.1. Taxonomy (NCBI): domain Eukaryota; kingdom Metazoa; phylum Chordata; class Aves; order Anseriformes; family Anatidae; genus Stictonetta; species Stictonetta naevosa. The sequence goes on along the minus strand of CM021697.1, from coordinate 18,719,564 downwards.
AGTTAAATCTGTTATCCTGTAAGCTTGTTGGACAAAGCAAAGGATACTGATTTTAATTTCTGAAGAAGGACAAAGTTTCTAAGTTTTGAAAAGTCTCTTCTGTTGAATCTGTTGGTTACTTCACATAAGAACTCTTCAAATTATTTTCTATGGAGAATTTTACATCAGAAAGTTTTTCTTCTTCCTTCACCTCAGGCCACATAATACATGTTTTGTTTCCTGTCTCAAATACAGAGATTGCAGTTACATCAAATCCATTGTCTTATTTGAAATACATATTTTTGATGATTTTTCAGGCAACTTTGAGGTCCTTGCATACCTTATGTACTGAGAAACTGAGATGAAACTTTTAACTGTTTAATTTGGACACTTAATTCCTGTGAGGGTTTATTGGTACACACAGGACCAAATTAAAAAGTTTAATTCTGGAAAGTAAATTAAAATGCTCCATAACTTATTGTTTGGATGGGATGATAAGCCACTGAAGAAAATCCTGTGAAAAATGTAGATAGTAGATAAGCCAATGATTTGGAAAATTCAGCAACTTTCTGCATAGGATCTCAGCATAAACATATGCACTCTTAGATCTGTAGATTTTAATTACATTTTAAACTTTGAAAATTAGTTCAACTGCTATCCTGAAAATGTGAAAGAAAATTTTGAAAACATAAGAATGGAGCTTCTTGAGAGTGTTTTTTTCAGTGTGTTTGAATAAAATATTCCAGTTCTGCTGATTAGGCTTTGGTTAACTGTTTTGCCATTACAAGTTTTAAAAGTAAAAATATAAATTTACTTAATATGTAGATACACAGCTTTTGTTCCTAAGGTTATGCTGTTGATCAAAGTAGTACTGTGCAATGCACAGTCTACAAAACACAAATGAAAATAAAAAGATTATTCTGCCTTTGAGTATTAAAGATATGATAAAATATTTGCCACATGGTTAAAATAATAATAATTCACTAAGCTTGTATTTTAAAGATGATATATATTTTCTCTTAATTCTAAGCTCTGATTGTGGTAAACAAGATAAATGGAAAAAAGCTTCATTTAATAAAAACAAGAAGAAGATGCAACTTTTCACGTTAATATCTTCACTAATAGATATAGTGAGTTCATTGATGATACAAACTGTTCATCATAATAATAATAATAATAAAAAGGAGATGAATTACTTTAACATAGAATATTAATTTTCTGATAATGTATGTTCTAGCATTCTATGCCCTCTTGGAGAAACCAAATGAGGGACTGTGTTTTTGTAAAAGCTAATTACTTCAACAATTAATTATACACATGTAAGTTAAAGTATGAAGCATGTTAGTTTCCTTGCTAGATGGGTACAAATCAAGAACATGCTTGGATATATTTTGTGAAGGTCAGGATAATCCATAGGTATTATATTTTAGCTTACTGAAGACATGAATACGATTATCTCTAATAAACTAAGGCTATCATTAGCTGAGACATCCACAGGTAATAAATCTAGGGTAATTGAGTCAAGCAAAACAAATCATATTCATTGAAAGTACGTTTTGAAGTGGAGTATTCAAGATTACTCTGACAGTTGAAAACTATGGGAAAATCTACTTATTTGTTCTTTGTAAAACAGTAATCTTTACAGGAAGAAGAGAGGATAGTTAATAAATCAGAGAAAACAGAAGTCTTCAAGGCACCAGTTTCTCAGCAAGTTTAGTTGGACCCTGTTTTGAGGGCAACTATAAATTCATCAAAATGTAACAGTTTTTATGCAGAGGCAATTGATAAGACAAAAAATCATTTAATCATTTTCTGATTAACTCTAACATTTTACTTTTCCTTAAGCTATATAAACAGCTGGAAGTTCTTAGCATTCACATTTTTTTTGGCATTTAATAGTTGCCAAATATATGTATATATTATTATTTTCTTCAATAGTTATGGAATATTTTACATTAGGTATTTTAGAGGTAGGCATACCATCCAAGAATTGGAGATTTTAGATATAAATCCAAACAATCTTTGTGTTAATATGAAACCATTATTTTCAGTCCAGGTTGTATTCTTTAGACTGTATTATATGAAGAGCTGATGGAAATGATCAACTTATTAATTCTTGTGTGGCCTATGTGGTTCAAAGCTATGGAGAATTAGGAGGACTAAACTGTAAGAAAATAAAAAAATAAAATACTGGGAAAACTACAAGTAGTTTCCCAAACTACTCTGTTCCTTTCCCTTTCATGTCTTTCAGTATCTGGACATTCTTTCTGTCCTTTCCCACCCTAGAAGTTACAAAGGTGTCTTTGGTTTATTATTTGTATTTTAACGGAACTGTGCATCCTGTCATTCTGACATATGCTTTTCTTCTTCCAAACTATTTTTTTTTTTTTAATTATTGTTATTTTTGAACTATTGGTTCTAAAAGTGAGTAGTCACTTGGAAAATTGAAAATTTCACTTGGAAAATTTCACTTCAGGCCAGAATTTAGACCATTCAGTTGCAGTCACAATACTTTGTGCAATTTTTGTTCCATTCTTCATTTCCCCAATTTCCTTTTCAATCTCTGTAATCTAGAACTTAATTACTCAGGATGCATGATGTTATCTGTTTGTTATCAAACTTTTGGGTGCCAAGTGGTCAAAAATTTTTGATTTCCATGAAACGTTGTCTGATGGGACATGGATTGCTGTGGTATCTCTGATGACATTTAAAACTTTGGAACTTGGAAGAACTCGGAAGAACATAGAAATTAGAAATAATTTGTCTAGAGATAATGCTTTAACTCTCAAATTTTGTCTCTTAGCATCTGATTTGAATTTCAGATTAATATCTGGTGTTTTCTTTTAATGGACCATTTGTTGCATTCCTAGGGATGCATGTTAGAGGCATTCTTTGGTTGCCTCACAGATATTAAAAGGCAAATTCATATAATTCTTGCTGAAATTAATGGGATTTCTATTAATTCAAATGAAAATAGATGTACAGAATTACACAGAATGGTTGAGATCAGAATGGACCTCTGGAAGTCATCTGGTCCAAACTTTCTGCTCAAGTCAGGTCACATACAGTCACATAGGTCACATAGAGTCACACAGCATCACTGCTCAGACACCATTATGATGGTGCCTTGGGTAAATTGCATTCATTCCAGTGAATTTTTAGTTGTATCAATTTTCTTTTATGTTTATTTCTTGGTTTGTACAGTATAGGTGCACCCTTTAGTATATATGACATAGAGGAATATCAAGCTTTTGACACAGCAAACCAAGACTGTTAAAGGTACACTCGTACTTGATTATTTCATTCATATTAAACACTTTTTGAATTTCAGGAGGAAGACCTATATAGCCAGTGTGAAGTCTCATTCCAAGGAGTCATGTGGAGATACAACACTGAAATTATACAGAATTAAGAAAGAACAAATGGAAAACACAAAACAAAGAAACCAACCTTCACTGTTTTGGTAACATGTATAAGAGAAATATTCAAGATTGTGTGTAGGGATTCAGATAGCAGGAAAATAAAACTGATTTCATTTTAATATATGAAAGAATTGCATATGAAGCACAGAGGAAGAAAATGAGATGGAAACTAGTAAAAAGACTTGCTACCATTAAGGTCAAAAAGAAGAATTAAGGGCAACAGTCAAGGGATGTAATTAAGTATTGTAAGATGAGAACAAGAAACTTGCATAGAGTATGTAATGCAAGGGAAAATTAGTGAACAGATTAAAATAAGTGACTGCCATAATAAAAGCAGAGGGTGAAATGCCATTTTGCTACAATCTTTTGGGGTGACTGGATGGAAGAGTTAAATGAGGTGCTAGCAAAATGAGTTAAATGAGGTGCTAATTTAAGTATTTAATTTTCTGTAACTCTTCTGAAATTGTTCTTAAACACCTATTGCCTTTGCAATTTCTGAAATGACCTTAAATATATCACTGCATCAAATTCTTAAACATATGTCCTTAAAAACTGTTCTGACAAACAAATTCTGAATTCCTTATCACTACAACTGTAGTTAATATGAGTGACATGATGCTTTTACTCTTATTATTTTATCTGATAAATGAAATAGGGCTGTGTTTACAGATACTGGAATCCCATATTTAATTGCTAAATGTTCCCATCTGATTTCAGCAAGATCCCAGAATGGAAGACAACTATACAACCTTTTGAATATATACAGGTTACCTAAACGATTATCAGCTTATTTAAACTCTTCCTAGTGTGTATTTTAATACAACTCTTTGTTGTTTCTAATCCCTGAACAAGATATATTTATTTGTATCCTTTAAAATTAAATTTTTCATAGTTTCAGGGACAAAGAATGTTTCTGTGATAAAATAAATAGCTTGTTAATTATGCTCATTTCAATCTCCATTTCCTCAGGTTAACTTCAAAAAAGATTACAGCCAGGATGAGGACATTTGTCCAGGAACTACTGTAATAAGGCTACCAATTTATAGGGCACTGGACAGCTATCAAAGAGTAGACAATATTATTTATGCTGACATAACCTATGTTGGAGCCATGAACCTGATGTGAACTGCTTTTCAATCTGTCAGTTCTCTCAGCCATGTTGTCATCATGTGCTGTCTCCTGCCTGCTTTCTGTTCATTTCCCAAATTGATAAGCATCCAGGAGAACCTTTAATTTACTTGCAAATGATTTTCTTCATGTCTTGAAATGATGTGTTTACACTTACATACCTTTACGAATCAGTCACTTCTGATATGCCACATTTTGAATGGCTTTCGGGTATCCTGTTCCTGTATCCTGAAGTGTCAGGTACTGTTGAGAAAACTCGTAAGTGCAATTGCCAAAAATTGGCATCTTTTGACTTTCCCATATGGCCCTCTAACTTTCACTTCTCCAGATATTTAATTTTAGGGAGGAAATAAACAATTCTCCTTTCCAAATATTCTGAATATATAGCCACTACATTGACTGATTTTGATCACATTGTCAATCAGATTAAATAAATGCATGTAAAAATATACATTGCTTATAGGATTTTTTCTTATTTTTGTGATGCATTTCAGGGGGGAAACTGCCTGTCTGAGCCAACAAAACATACTCAGCCCAGCTTAAGGGCATTATAGGAAAAATACTGTGAAGGACCTCCTTCATCAATGAGACATCCAGATGACTAACTTCAGTGCTCTAATATCAGATTCTAAGTCTAAAACAATCATCTAAGCTCTCTAAAATTGTTGGAGAGATGCAGACATCAAAGATGGGTAAATGAAATATCTATGGAATTTTGTCTCTCCATAAAGTACGCAAGAACCTTTGCAACTATTTTCTGTTTTCCTCCAAAATTCCAAACTTTCATAAAACTCAGAAGGTACAATGAATCTAATCCTTTATGCAAAAACCTTTGACACTGTTGTATTAGTATATAGGTTCCTATCCCAGCTTCTTTTTCTCTTTCGTGTTACAGATAGGAGCTCAGTTCTCCGGTTTAATAGTTTTGTCTTTGTGACTGCTGGAGTCTTCTAGTTTTAGAGACACACATTGATTTATAGGGAATAATATCAGGCCACTATCACTCATTGCAGAAGACAGCTCTCACAGAGTCACAGAATCGCTGAGACTGCTGAGGACCTCTGGAGCTCTTCTTGTCCAACCCCTCTAGTCAACCAGCAAGGCCACTGGTAGCCAGCAAGTAGGTCCTTTTTAATCTCAACCGTTCTTCAAGCAAGGACACCTATAGCAGGCTGGACAGATGGCTTTTGAATATCTCCAGAGATGGAGACTCTACAAACTCTCTGGGCAACCTGTACCAGTGCTCACTCACCCTCACAATGAAAAGGTGATTCCTGATGTTCAGCTCGAACCTCCTGTGTTTTAGTTTGCACTCGTTACCTCTTATCATCCTAATGGGCACCACTCAAAAGAACCTGGCTTCATCTTCTTTACACCCGTCCTTCAGATATTGATATACAGTGATAAGATCCACCCACTAGTAAGAAGTGCCTCAGAACTGGAAGTTGCGTGAAGATGACAGAAAGCTTTCTATGTCAAACTACCTCTCATACAACAGACAGGAAGATGCATCTAATCTGGAAGAAAAATTCATACAGTTATAAAGGGAAAAGCCTCATGGAACCACTTTGAAATAAAGCTCTACTGGCAAGTTAATTTTGATGTTCATTTTTGCTCTCACATCCCTCCACATGAAGTACAACTATATTTCTCTCTGTCACAGAATGTTTTTTGACATGCCTTACCTATGGTACTTCTAAAGAATTGATTTCCTTTCCAATGCTAAGTATATAAGGAGATTAGAACAAAATTTTAATAGAATTTACACTTCTAAAAAATACAGTATGGTTCTGTTCTGCTTTGCTGTGAACAAGATGTATGTGTGCAAAATTTTTATTTTGATTCATGTATGGCTTCAGCCCTATGTAAGCTCAGATATTATACAACATATTTTCTTTATATATACTTTATATATATATATTTTATAGTGCTTATTGAAAATTATCTACCCTTAAGAACAATATTTTTTATATATTTTATATTCCTTCTTTCCCTCTGGATGAAATTCTGATCTTAGCTACATTAAAAGAACTTCAAAGAGATCACTAAATATTTCTAATTTTGTAAGTGTATCCTCATCATTCAGATATTTTTTTTTTTCCTCCCTCATCATTCAGATAATGGTTTTGTTTTGTTTTGTTTTGTTTTTCCTCTCTCTTCTTAGCTTTTTATGCAATATATATAATTTCTCATATCATTTTAGGGCTTCTTGAAATGAAGAGAAATCAGTCACAAATAGCACAGAAGACTCCTGCTCTTACAGAAAACTCTTCATGAGAACATTATGCAATGGGTTTTATTGTTCTGTGGTTTGAAAACATTAAGTGAAATGCAGACAGACAAAAATCAAGCAAGTTTTTTTTGTTTGTTTGTTTGTTTCTAAATAAAATAAAGTTACAATTTAATCTATGTACAGCAATTTTCAGAAAACTGCAGTAGTTTTTGTGGATATGCACACACCCTGAAATTTAAATAAAAACACAAGTTAACAAAAAGGCATGTTTTAATATATAAAGTTTTATACGATATTTGAAATAAAATTAATAACACTGTCAAAGACTAAAGTTCCTTGTGTATCTAGAGCAAAAATTGAAGAGACATCTTTCACCTACTGATCTGCACTTCCTATCAGCAGTGCCTTATTAAACTCTGCCTGTAGAATTTGCAGGGGAAGTTTTCTGCAGCTGTACATGGTCAAAATAATTTCAGCAAAAGTTAAAGGAACTCTTTCTCTTACTTTCTCCTAGTTTTGAAGTAAAAGTGAAATAAATTACCTAAAATATTTATTTAACCATTGAGACTGAAGATGTGGTATTGAAACATACTGTGACAATCTGCAATCATTTAAAAATTATTTCCATATTGAATGTCAAGTCAGAGAAGAATTGATAAATACAGTGTATATTTCTAATGTCCATTCCACTCAATGTCATTGTTAAAAGTTTGGCTTTCCATTTGGATGCAACTTCTACTAGAATAAATAAGTCTACTTGCAGTGGTTAAACCATTACTTGTAGTGTGGAAAGAGAAGAAAACTAGCCATGAAAGAGATTAAATCCAGGTATGTTTTATCTTGCTATGTTTAATCATCCCTTTGATGTGTATGAAAACTTTAGTATCTGGACTACTTGGTAGTGTTTTAGTATCCATTTTGACTAAAGGTTTAACCTAAGATAGATTTTATGGGCAAAATCAAACTTATGGACAGTAAGGAAAACAATCTAAAACCTGTAAATATTGCAGCCCTCGTAGGATTTTATTGATAAAAATCTGTCGACAGAAATTTTACAGTGTGGAAAAGATATTTAGCTCTAAGGAAGTGTTTGTAGACTCTTCCTTTTTTTTTTTTTTTTTTTTTTCCCCCCTCAATATTTATAGTATTTATAAATCATATTTTACTAGAGCAATTTTATTACTATTATTTAAAATTTTGGTTTAATGTCTAGTTATTAAATATGAAGAATAGTCTTATACATGAATTCATGAATTGCAGGGCTTTTTTTTTTTTAAAAAACAATTTATTACAGTTGCTTATCCTTTAATGCAATAGCAAATTTGTTTTCATTTGCACAAAACAGATGTTTTCAGTTCTTGATATGAGAACTAAATCATCGTTACTGTATTGTAAGATTACATTTACTGTATATAAGAAATTAATATTAATCTGTATCATTTTCAACCTTGGGAAAATCAACTCTAGAGTAAAAAGTCTATTTTGAAGTTTAAGTTCCTGGTTTTATTTTTAAATGAAATGACAGGATCTTGCAGAAAAAGAATAGAAGTGGCAAATTCAGAAAGTAGAGAGAGAATAGAGTTCTTAGTTCACCTTTGAGGAGGGAGGCAACAAAACAATTTCTCATTCTGAAATGACAGATATCTTTTCCAGCTATATCTGTGAATGTCCTTTTAATCTGATTTCTTTTCTTTGCTGTTGCTTGTTAGACGAATTGTATTTCAGTTTGTCAGGTGACCATGTTGACTCTGCAAATTGTGTTGTCTCACAAAGCAAGAGGAAAAAAAATGCAGTCCTATATTAATTTCTGTAGGCTCAACATACAGTCATTTCTCATCTCACAAGTGTTTTGTGAGGGCAACATTGCTGCTTGGAACTCCAGTGGAAAAACAAAACAAAAACAAAATAAAACAAAACAAAAGTTTTGTTCTTTGGTTTGCCTTTCTCCACCTACAAGAACAGTGATTGATTGCCACTGGAGGTTCATTAGAGAACAACAGATTTGGGCTAAGTTATCTTTGCATAGAGAATGATTTTTGATGGAACCTCCTCATAAATGACAACTCTCAAGAAGATTCATTCAGTTTTCCTTATGGATACATTTTTAAACAATGACTTCTTAGCACATCAGTGTCAATTAAGTATTACATCATTACATTTGATTTTATAAAAATAATTTTCTTCATATTCTGATAAGAAATAAATGTTCTGTAGTATTCTTCTCATTTTACTATAGACATTTAGAATGCAACTGTCTTCACTTAAACAAGTCTCTTAAGCTCCCCTTTTAGCAACTGAGAATTGTAGGACACAGTTCATTCAACCTATTTTAGAAAATTAGTGTGATGAGCCATGCTATAGAAGTACCTTTTCCTTTCATTCTCAGAAAAGGACACTATTAGGTTGACTGCAATAATTTTCATAAAATAAATTCTCTCTATGACATGTAAAGTTTTAAAGGAAATTAAAGACAAGAACTAAGAACTATAGAGCATCTCCCATTAAATTCCTTGTGTCTTGGAAAGAGCATTAGAGGTTATGATGATCAGTTTTGTCTGACTCTCAATATCTCCAGAAAAATTGTCCAATATGGTGTAGGGGGACTCTGTACATTTAGGAAAGCAATATCATATTTAAGCCCCCCAAAGTCCATGTTTATGGTCAGAAGCTTCCTCAAACATTTTTCTTGTTTTGGCGTAAGGTGTACTTGTAGACTATTCAAGCAAATGCAAATATCTTAATTTTCATTTCTATATTATAACATTTATTGTATTGCTGGATATATATATTTGATTCTCCTTCAGCTAAGTGAGTTTTTTTTTTCAGTTATTTTCTAAATGCATGGTAGCTGTCGTAATGCAGCCATTAAATTGAAGTATATGAAAAAAAGGAGCTCATTCTATTAATTATGTCACATACTAATGGAAGGAAGCTGCATCTTTACTTCTTGTTTGTCTCACACCTCTAAACTTTCTCTGTAAATTTCACAACATGATAAGTTCAGTGAAGAGAAAAACACCTTTCCCATTAAGTCCAAGATCTAGGATCTTGGTCTTAATAATCATAATTTGTTATGTTTAACTCTGTAATTATAAATCCACTTAAGAACGTACTAAAGTGTAGGCTCCATTAACGGCCAGTAAGCCCAACATGAATCTCATGAAGGTTAATTAAAATAATATCATTAACTAAAATTAAGTATTTTTTATGAAATATTTATAAATACTGCAACTGCAGTTCTGCATAAGACAGAAGATTTACTAGGGTTAGTAGATAAAAGAAACACAATTCAATATATTAAGCTGAGAGCTATATAAATAAATAATCACATAAATAAATAGGTTGAAAAAGTTGATGACCTGTACTGTAAGCTAATAAAAACAAAGCCTTTTCAATACACTATACTGTATTGAAATATTTTAATTTCTGTTTCTTTGTTTTTCCCTCTTCCTTAGTTGCACAAGAAATAATTTTATAATTACTTTTCGTATGCAAATTTTAATTATATGTCACAGAATCACAGAATAGTCTAGGTTGGAAGAGACCTCCAAGATCACCAAGTTCAATCTCTGACCTAACACTAACAAGTCCTCCACTAAACCATATCCCTAAGCTCTACATCTAAATGTCTTTTAAAGACCTCCAGGAATGGTGACTCAACCCTGGGCAGCCTATTCCAGTGACTAACAACCCTTTCAGTAAAGAAGTTTTTCCTAATATCCAACCTAAACCTCCCCTGGTGCAATTTTAGCCCATTCCCCCTCGTCCTGTCACCAGGCACGTGGGAGAATAGACCAACCCCCACCTCGCTACAGTCTCCTTTGAGGTACCTGTAGAGTGCGATAAGGTCTCCCCTGAGCCTCCTCTTCTCCAGGCTAAATAGTCCCAGCTCCCTCAGCCGCTCCTCATAAGACTTGTTCTCCAGACCCTGCACCTGCTTTGTCGCCCTTCTCTGGACTCGCTCAAGCACCTCCATGTCCTTCTTGTAGTGAGGGGCCCAAAACTGAACACTCGAGGTGCGGCCTCACCAGAGCTGAGTACAGGGGGACAATCACTTCCCTGGACCTGCTGGCCACGCTGTTTCTTATGCAAGCCAGAATGCTGTTGGCCTTCTTGGCTGCCTGAGCACACTGCTGGCTCATATTCAGCCGACTATCAACCCAGGTCCTTCTCTGACAGGCAGCTTTCTAACCACACATCTCTCAGTCTGTAGCTCTGTTTGGGGTTGTTATGCCCCAGGTGCAGGACCCGGCACTTGGCCTTGTTGAACTTCATACAGTTGGCCTCGGCCCATCGGTCCAGCCTATGTCTCCCTATTTAAACTAGAATGTGTAGTCTTATGCGATATCCCTAATTATAATAAAGATCTTTTTATCAACCATAATAGCAGAATTGATCTAAAAATAGCTTCTGTTCTGATGCTAAAAAAATAATATCACAAAATAACAGAAAATCCCATCTCTTGCAGTCCCCAGATTAAACAATGATAAAGTTATCTTCATTATGCTGGAATCTCTTGTATTCCTTTCAACATATGTGAAGTATTCTTTTTCTTGGAAGCTTTTTTCTTGAAATTCAATGCACAATTAAAAATTAATGCCAAATATTAGATTAATAAGGCAAAATATTGACATAAACTGTATTTTTCTAGATCCACACATAGAGACATCAGCAAGCAGATGCTTGGTAAAGTGCATCATAATTGTACTGAAAAAGTTAAGACTGCATATTAGGTCCATCCATAACGAAGTTATTAAAAAGTTCAGATAGGTAAACCTTCTAATCCAGGATATGTAGAGAAAATCTGCAGAGGCAAGGAAGCTAATTTTTAAATGCTAACTCAAATATTATGCTGGCAAAAGTTCATTAAAGGAATGAATAAGGCTAGACTGTGCAATCATGTCAATGAACATTGTTGTTCACTCATGTAAATAAACTTTTTTATCACAATGTCATCACCAGAGAAACAGCAAACAATTCTGGAACAAAAGTGTTCTGTAAAATGTATATTAAAATAAATAGGTTTTGACTTGATTTAGAAATCAAGTTTCCACTACAGCAATACACTCAGCAAAATTATAATAGTGGGAAGAATACATTCACTTTTGAGGCCTTCCACTATATTTTTCTGTACAAAAAAACTAATTCAGTACCTGTAGACACACAAAATGTGTCAGCAGAAATAGCTGACAGAGCAGGTAAATAACTAAGAGTTAGATATATAATGATAGATAATATGTTAGACATTTATTATTATTATTATTATTATCATTTTGTGTAGCATTGAAAATGACATGGGTAAATAATTATATCAGTTTTGTATCAAGGTACCAATGAGGCTTTTAAGGAAGGCTAATTATCTAGATCAGTCTATTATCAGTTCAGCAGTAAGGTGTTTCTAGCTTTTAATTCCAATGACATAGAAGTTATATAAAATATTTCTGTTAAAGAGTGAAAGGTTATGAAATAAAAACAAATACATAATTCTTTCAAAGGAAAAGTGTTCCACAAAAACATATGTAGTATAACGGAATGTTCATAAGGAGTCATCTGAGGGCTTAAGCACTTTGGTTACCCCTTAACTGAATAACACATCACAGTTGTACATTGCTAATGTAGTCAGTGTGCCAAGATGGGAAATAATTCTTAGTAATATAGATGATTTACTTTCCCCAAACACAGGTTGGTAGTACCAAGGTTAGAAATACGGACCATCTGAATACTAAAAAGTCTGACATAACAGTATTTTTTATTTATGTAAGATACCATGGTTGAACAAATGGTATTTTAACAAAAAGGCAATTCGACCTTTGTGTTATTATAGCATTCTTGAATAATGTTCTAGTCATAATCAAGTGTGAGAAATACTATAGAAATACAGAAGAGAAGAAATAATGCATCATGTATAGTTCATCTATTCACAGGTAGTTTGTGTACTTTAATGGTTATTTTGTCAGAGATGTATATAACTAAATGTTTTACACCTAAAATCCCTTCAAGTCATTTTTGCAAGATCTATATTATTGAGTAATGACACCAGGAAAAAATAATCTTAGCGCATGATATTGTAAAACTGTGTACAGATATGAATATTCATTTTTCCTGTTGAAGTGAAACTAGAATAATGTGAAACTAGGCATTCATACAATGCCAGGTTTCCAAATTTAAAGGATTTCAACTTTTAAAATTAATCATCTTTACATTGCATTACCATAAAACAGTGCTTATAAGAGAAATTACAGAAAAGAATAAGAAAAATGAGCAGAGTTCTTGAAAACATGACCTCTGAAGAAAGGATAAGATTTGAAGAAAAAAAATAAAAAGACTGGAAAGGATATAAAATAGCACTCTTTGATATGCAGAAGGTAGTTACAAAGAGGAAGGGAATAATCTGTTCACTGTGTCAGCCTTGGATAGAACAAGAAATAATGGTCTCAAATTAGAGCAGGGGAAATTTAGATTATGTATTAGGAAAAGATTTTGAACCATAAATCATGGGAAAGGACTGTCTAGGGAGACTGTGGAACTATCTTTACTGGAAGTTTTTGAGAACAGACTGACTACTTTCAAGGCTGGATAAGGTGAAAGTGATCCTGTCCTGGGACAGCACAACAAACTATTGAAGTTCTTTTTGACACCTATTTTTGAATACTTCACATGAACATAAGTACAATGTAACGGAAAAAAAGCCTAACCTGTGACCGAGTTGTGAAGAATGATGATGGCTGCACCCAAAGAGAATTGGTCAATGGTTCTATGTACAGGTGGAGGCCGGTGATGAGAGGTGTCCCTCAGGGGCCTGTCTTGGGACTAGTGTTTTTCAGTATCTTCATCAGTGACATAGACAGTGGGATTGAGTGCACCCTCTGCAAGTTTGCAGACAACACCAAGCTGAGTGGTACAGCTGATGCAACAGAAAGAAGGGATGCTGTTGAGAGGGACCCGAAAAGGCTAGAGTAGTGGATCCATGTGAGCTGAATGAGGTTCAATATGTCCAAGTGCAAGGTGCTGCACCTGGGTTGGGGCAATCTCAGACATGAGTACAGACTGGGAGAACTCATTGAGAGCAGTCCTGTGGAGAGAAACCTGGGGGTTCTCGTGGACGAAAGGTTCAACATGAGCCAGCAGTGTGTGCTTGCAGGCCAGAAGACCAACTGCATCCTGGGTTGCATCAAAAGAGGAGTGGCCAGCAGGTCGAGGGAAGGGATTGTCCCCCTCTACTCTGCCCTTATGAGTCTCCACCTGGAGTACTGCATCCAGGTCTGGGACCCCCAGAATAAGAATGATGTGGAGCTGTTAAAGTGAGTCCAGAGGACAGCCACTAAGATGGGCTGCAGCACCCCTCCTGTGAAGAAAGGCTGATAGAACTGGGGATGTTCAGCCTGGAGAAGAGATGGCTCCAGGAAGACCTCATTGCAGCCTTTCAGTACTTAAAGGGGTCTTATAAAAAGGATAGAGAAGGACTCTACTTGGGTAGATAATGATAGGACAAGGGGGAGTGGTCTTGAAATAAATGAGGATAGATTTAGACTAGACATTAGGAAGAAATTCTTCACTGTAAGGGTAGTGAGGCACTCATTTCCCAGAGAAGCTGTGAATACCCCACCCCTGGAGGTGTTCAAGGCCAGGATGGATGGAGCCTTGGCCAGCCTGATCTAGAGTGTGTCACCCCTGCCTATGGCGGGGGGGTTGGAGTTAGATGATCTTTAAGGTCCCTTCCAACCCAAGCCATTCTATGATTCTATGGCTTATGGTTCTGACAGTGGTTTACTGACTAACATTATACTGTGACTGACTTACTACAATGCTGTGAAATGAATGGCTGTTGTGGTTTAACCTGGCCGGCAGCTAAACACCACCCAGCCGT
>CM021697.1:18620485-18689650 GCA_011074415.1 Stictonetta naevosa | reverse complement strand
AGAAAGAAAGAAAGAAAGAAAGAAAGAAAGAAAGAAAGAAAGAAAGAGAGAAAAGAAAAATTCACCATCGCCATATCTGTGACGTTATGACCACACGGACACCAGGGTCCTTTTTGGATCAATAACTGCTGCTACTTTATTCATGACATAACTTCATTATATATCTGTTGCCTCTCCATATTGAGGACAGGCTCCCTTCTTATACCATTCCCCCACAGCAGTACTTTCCCACCAACTATTCATTGGTCAACACCTTTGCCTGGCAACCACAAACACCCAGCAACCCCCATGCCCCAACGGCTGGAGAACAAGCAATCTGAGACGGGCAAGGCTGTCACCCTTCTTTGTTCCCTCTAAACTCTTTATATTCCTGATGGCCTCATCGTTAAGAGTCTGATGTTATCACCAACCATGGGGCTTGTCCACCCTGATGGCCACGCTCCCACAATATCTATCTTTTGAGTAGGTCTTTCAGAGTTAGCCTGCATCTTTTTTGGGGGGGCAGTTACTCCTAGTTGCTGTCTTGTTCACAAAAGGTCCTTGTGACCCAGATGATACCTAACATGTGTAGGAAAGGATTAGAGACCATCTGCAACTTCAGTCAGCTGAAACTCACTTTGCAATTCACCCCAATAACCAGTCTATAGTGAGGTCCCAGACTCAATTATTCAAGTGCAGACAGTCCTGTCACGATTACCAGATTTAGTAATCTGTAGTGGTTTTGAGTAAAGTCTGAGTCTACTCTAGATAAACATCAATATCTGTATCAAGGCACTGAGAGGGCTTTACTACATGCCTGATTCTGATTACTCAAAGTTGTTGCATTTCATAGTAAATGCACATCTGAAGACATTATAGTTGAGTTACATGCCTTTAAAGTACATTTGCCTCCCTCCTCTAATGATCAGAGGGAATGAAGATATTCAATAGACTAACACTTAATCTGCAATTAATTGCTATATCCATGTAAAACTATTCACTTTATCTCTTGATTCCACATTTATCTGGCTTTGTGAAGGAAGAAGTGACTCCTGCCTAAACCCAATTGAAACATGGAATTAGAAATTAGAGAGTGACTGATTAAGAATAAATATATAGACAACACTCATTGCTTAATATGTGCTACATTTGCGATGTACTGGGCCTATGCTGCACTTAAGCCTCCAGATGAGCCCCTGGGGCCCCAAGAACCAGATGAGCCCCTGGGGCTCCAAGAACCAGATCAACCTAACCTTATTGTTTGGACTGTGAGCTCAGAGATAAGGAGTACTGTTTATAAAGGATAATATAAACATGCAAGGCCTCGAGATAAAAGGAGCCCCTTGGATCCCAAGAACTGGACCAAACCAACCTTATGGCCCAGATTGTGACAAAGGGCTCAGGGAGCATGCACAGGGAGACGAGGTTAAAAGTTCAACTCTGATGAAGACGTCTTACTTCATCCCACCGACCACCTGACGACCACCCAGACGACCACCAGAGAATACTACGCAAGTGGAGAAGGACTGATAAGAAAATTAGCATATGAAGTGGGGCTAGGTGGAGCTAGGAAATGAATATGCATAGGTGTGTTGCGAAACTTAATGCATATGTAATACTTTAGGGGATAAAAGAGAATGCAAGCGAGCGAATTGTTGCGCACGACTTTGGTGGGACTACCCCCTGTGCTGCCCAGTGCTGAATAAGCATACCTACTTTACAATCTTACTGATTGTGGAGACAGTTTTTCACGACTCACAATGATTAAACCTTTATGGTTTAATTATGAGATAGACATTTCTATTTGTAATATTTGCAGGAGCTCGTGGTCAGCCAATGTGTTCTCTGAGGCTCTGCAAGCACAGTGTAGAAGGCAAGATGGAAATTTTTGTCTTGCTATCTTCTTCTGGGACAAACAGATGTTATTGGATCATATATCCTATGAAGTTTTGAGGTCAGCAGATGCTGGACAGTTCTGCCCCTCAAAGAGTAAAGATTTCATTTACTGACCACAATTTTACTGAGCTCTGGCTAAATTTAGTTTCCCTAGAGTTGCTGTGATGTACATATATACATACATATAGTCAAAGACCTCTTACCTAGGAGTCATACTCACAGTTCACATAACACATACAAGCTGTCTGCAAGTCTGTAGTAGAGTTGACTAAATCTTGTAATCCTCCATTAAATTTTGTTTCTCCTACTATTTGCTCCTCTCTGTCATCACATTATTCTCCTCAAAGGCTCAAATTCCCTTGAATTCAGCATGTAGAGTATTCTCTATCTCTTTTAAATAAATGTTTTATCTTCTAGCTCCATTAAGATCCCTATTCTTACTGCAATTGGAATCATACATCCCGATTTACCTTCCATTTTGACTTCTGTACTTGGAGGTAATCATCAGATCTCTCCAGTTCCTTATGGGGTGGCTGAATCACACTCTTTCAGTTTAGTGTCATACCACCTTGTGACCAGAAAGTACATGAAACTCCAATGCAGTGATGCAGGATAGTGTCTCTGGCAGTTGCTAAGAAGTGATGTTATATTTTCAGGTGACAGGAGATTAATTTGTGTGTTACACACCTCTATTATTATTATTTTTTTAACTCTTATCTCTTCTTGTCAAGAATCAAATCTGCAATTTTGACACAATAATATCTATTTCATTTAGTGTGTCTTACATGGTTCATGTTATGTATAATGTTGAACTTCATAAAAGTGAAGATGTAAGAGCTATTTGTAAGGATCAACATGTAGGAAAAAATAATTATTTGTTGGGAACAACATTTTCTTGAGAGAGATCCATGCAAAGTTCATATTTTTTCCTGCAGGCTGAAAATTAAAAAGAAAGTATTTCCTGACATTTTGCAGTTGACAGTCACAGTTGTTTAGCTTCAGTTAAATGACAATATTTTAGGGAGCTTGAACTCATATAGTGTATTTAATAGGAGCTAATCTATTAGTGATAAAGTATATCCTGGAAACTAGATGTTTATCAGCTTTTACAAACAATAATGAATTAAGCCTAATACCACCTCTGAGGAAGATAAGTATTATTAGTCCTTTTTTTTTTTTTTTCTGGTTGGAGATTGAAAGGCATGGGGAGGTGATTTGCCCAAGGCCACACTTGAAATAGCAGAAGAAATCCAGCATTGTTAGCTCCAAGAACTGCTTAACCACTACTTATTTCAAAAGCGGTATAAATTAATGAGTTAGTTGCATTTATGAAAACAGCTGAATTTTATTTCTACTACGTAACTATCAGGGAACAAATACATTAATTTTATTTTATTCACTCCTCAAATTAATAATAATAATAGAAAAGAAGTGGATATTTACAGATATGATTAAAAAAAAAAAAAAAAAAAAAAAAGATAAAATCTCTCCCAGTTAAATGTGGATTTACATAAATTTCCCACAAGAAATAACAGTTCAATCAAGTTCAGAGATTATCATTAATTTGATCTGATCGAGATTATATAGTTTGTGTATTTTTTTGAGCCAGCACAAATAATATAACATTGTAATACAGAAATATTGAAATAATGTCATGGAAAATGTTGAAAAGAAAATACCTGATATTTTGAATTCATTTTCTGGGCAGGGTGAAGGAACAAAAAACTTATCAGAATATCCTAGTCATTATTATTTTTTCTTCTGGGTAAATGAAAATTGTCCTGGGGCAACAGAAACAGCCATAGAATCATAGAATCATTAAGGTTCGAAAAGAATTCCAAGATCATCTGGTCCAACCATCACCCTACTACCAATGTCACCCAATAAACCATGTTCCTAAGTGCCAGGTCCAACTTTTCCTTGAACACCCCCAGAGATGGTGATTCCACCACCTCCCTGGGCAACCCATTCCAATGTCTGACTACTCTTTCTGAGAAGAAATGTCTCTTTATTTCCAACCTGAACCTCCCCTGGTGCAACTTGAGGCCATTCCCTCTAGTCCTATCACTAGTTATGTGCAAGAAGAGGCTGACCCCCAGCTCCCCGCAACTTTCTTTCAGGTAGTTTTAGAGAGCAATAAGGTCTCCCCCAAACCTCCTCTTCTCCAGACTAAACAACCCCAGTTTCCTCAGCTGCTCCTCATAACACTTGTGTTCCAGGCTCTTCACCAGCTTTGTAGCCCTTCTCTGGACATGCTCCAGGTCCTCAATGTACTTCTTGTATCGAGGGGCCCAAAACTGCATGCAGTACTCAAGGTGCAGCCTCACCAGAGCAGAATACAAGGGGATGATCACCTCCCTGGTCTTGTTGGCTACACTATTCCTGATACAAGCCAGGATGCCATTGTCCTTCTTGGCCACCTGGGCACACTGATGGCTCATGTTCAGGTGAGCATCATTCTGCACACCCAGATCCTTTTCCTCTGCACAGCTTTCGAGTCAATCTGCCCCAAGCCTGTAGTGTTGCATGGGGTTGTTGAGACCAAAGTGCAGGAACCAGAACTTCACTGTCATGAATTGTAGAAAGACCACTTCTTACTAAAGCTGTGTCCACTGTGCTGCAATTTGCATTAACACTGGAAACATATGCAAGTGCTACCATCTGGCACTTACTACCAACATAAATACATTCTATGGAATAGTCCTGACATTCTTTGTTTGTGTTTCCTCTCCTTCTGTGTGACTGTGGAGGGATTATTTTTAACAAACTAAAGATTTTAAGTATCCTTTTTCTGGCAAAATTTTGGGTACAATTTTTATGGTAAAAAAAAAAAAAAAAAACAAGAACAAAAAAAACCATCATATTCAACTTCAGGATTATTACTATCACAAAGCAAGACTACCATGCAGCTGGATTTCTCAGGTTCTAGCCTTTGCTTTGTTTTAATGTTAGTTTATGCAGGTGTAATATGAGTATGTTTTTCTATTTATCCAGATTTCAGGGCATCTGAAAGCTTTTTTTGGAGCTTGTGTAAATCACTAGATAACTTTCCTGTCTCTGTGTGAACTCTCAGAAGTCTAAAATTTACTGATCACATATTGTATTGTTAGTTTGCACAAATGCACTACATGTGACTGAGGCCAAAGGCACTTATGCATACAGTGTAAGCACATATATTTTTCTCCAGGGAATGCTGGATGGATTATAAGACAGTCATACAGGGACTACATCCATATTTAGAATTTGCAGCTCACAGTTCTTTGTTTAGTAGATAATTCAAGGTTTTGAACTTCATTGGGTCATAACCTTGTAAGTGACTGTTCTCCTATGACAGTGGTCATAGGAGAGTTTGTAAGACTTATCTGGCTGGGGAACAATAACTTTTCTGTTGCTATAAGCTGCTTTTGTGACTAGCCAGGGGAGATAATGCAGTTAATCCAATACAAAACTAAATTAATCTACTTTGGATTTTGCCAAGTTGTTTTTGCAGGTGGCTCATTATTGTGAAGACAGTAAGAATAATTCCTCGTAGAGGAGATTTTGGCTGAAGACTGTTGACCAAATGTTGGAAAACAAATGAAGTCCACAGAGAAGAATTGTGTTGAAATCTGTGTCTTGATTGTTATGAACCTGTTCTAGTTGTTATTCTTACAGCAACACTCATGGGCTCTTGAAACAGTTTCTCCTTGGGAGAGGAACAAAATTCAGATGCATGGAAGGTAGACCTTATATAACAGCAAAAAGTGCCCAGAAGGGATACCGATAACAGCCACATGAAGATTGATACTGGCTTTGTATGGCTGTTAGCATGTGGTGTTGTGCTGATCTTAATTGATTAGGGACCCAAATAGACTCTACACCATTTGGTTTGTTTTGCAAATAAATTCTCTGAGGTATCACCTGAGCTGGCACTTGTGAGGGAAACGGAAGGGATATGGTTGTTTTGCTTCAAAAGGTTACATGAAACACCACAGTGTTAGCAGTTGCTTTACAATATTTTTCTGTTAAGTCTTAGTAAACTCTAGAGGTTTGGACACCATTATGTGGTATCTTTGATTAAAAAGTAAACATATTAAATGTCAGTCTTTATAGTTAGATTTTCTTAAGTGCATGTTATTTAAATGTACATTCCATTACTAACAGCAGAAAAATCATGTCAATATAGTGTGATAAGAACACCCACACTGATTTTTATTTTGATAGTCAGTCATAGATGAACTGTCACAGACATCCTATATGAAGATCAACAAAATAACACCACATTCTCATTAGCTTTGGAGAAGCTAATTTATGAATTGATTGTCATCATAGCATTTTAAACCTGAGAAATTATACAACCAGTTTTCCTGAGTCACAGTTAATCTAAACACCAACCTTTATCTATCATGTATCTACACCAATAATGACCTAAAGGTTTTGCAACTCAAGACCATCCATACCACACTGGACAAAAAGGAAATTTTGATATCCCAAAAATATGAGTATTTATAAATTATTAATTTATATTAATTTAATCTGAAGGACTGTGTGATAAAGGGAGACAGTTGATACCCTGTCATCTTCATCCTTTACTGTTCCATTCTATAGTTGTTACCATATGTCATGAGCCTTTATTGTCGGTAGCTTCTACTTCAAACTTGTCAAAATTTGACCAAAAAAGTGATTACCTCCACATGTTAGATTTTCTCTTTTTTTTTTCTCTCTCTTTTTTTTTCCCCCTTTTCTAAGAAAACCTGTAAAGTGTTACTGTAACAACCTTTTCATCATCGTCTGAATATACTAAGGAATGTTCTGTGGGAGCTTTCCAAAAGTATATGGCTCTGCCAGGGCTAGAGCTGCTAGCTAAGGATCATCAGTCACAGAAGTTACACAATATCTTCTTCTGTCATATGAGTTTTCAGTTATCTCAGATATTGCATACTGGATAACACATCCAGTGGTCATGAAAAATATAGAAATATGGGAGAAAGTTTCCTGAGTGCCATTAGTAGCCTGTCTACATATGATGGAATGCATTTTTTCCTCCTATTTTCCACTTTTATACATGGAGATAGTAATGTTCGAGAGGCACATTTAATGGTCTTCCATCTTCTGCTCACCACTTTCATGCTGCCTAGGCCTGGTTCCCTTCACTGCTTAGATCAATATGCTTCTGGTAAATGCTCCTTTCCATGGTCCACTGCCATGTGCCCTCTTATGTTAATGTACATCTAGAAAGGAGCATAATGTGGTATGGAGCCCTAAACTGACCTTGTCTCTTCTGTCTGATACCAAGAATATTCTGAGATTATGGGAATAATACAAATGTTATTTAGTATATTCTGTGTGGAAATGTGTTCTAGAAAAGCTCTATGATCATCGATCAATAATCAATAGATTGATCTATAGATCCCCAAAGTCAGCAAAGAAGTAGAACCAGACTAAGACGTGCTAGAATTTCAGTTCTGGACAAACCTATTCAGAGATGAAAAGTTGCAGATCCAAGAGTTCTGAAGCATACATTTTTATTTTGAGATTTATCTTTTCAGAGTATACTTCTCCATGTGTCTTCCAGATCAGCTGCCTCATTCCTTGATGGTCATTAATTCTGACTTCACAGGAATATTAGAGTTCTTTTGTATCTTGCACAATGTCACATTTCTCTAGGGAGTGGATAGAAAATTCAGATAAACTTACTGAGTATAGAGCTTCTGCCTAGCATGTATGCAATCAACACATCTGGATCAGTGATTATCCTCAGCTGTTTAAGTACATCTTCTTTGGACTTCCCCCTGTGACTCTGAGGTAGCCTTGGTAGCTCTCTCATGTCTTTCTGGCCCTGGAGTCCCTTCTATCTTCTCAAACAGATACATCTGAAACGTCTTTTGCAAATTTGGCAATCAAAAATCATACTTGCAACTCAGTAAGCAAATGTCTTTTTGCCTTTTTTATTTTTTGCTGTCATTTTTCATTGCCTGCTGAGATCTTGATGGCAATATGGCATAACTTTTCCCTCCAGCTGCAGCCATCCTGTTGGTGCTTCCATGTGAATGACTTGCAAGTATGCTGTGCCTGAGAGATATAGATAACTAGCCTTAGGCCATGCTACTGCTTTTGGCAGCAGTGCTGGCTTACTCAGATACTGCTTTCTGAACCTGAATTTCTGCTGTTTTTTCATTTTTGATGGTACAACAGCTTGTGCGGTTGTGGTTTGGATGAGACTATGCTGAACCAAGGTTCATTATTATACAAAAATATTTATTTTTAAAGCAGTAATGTTTAAAATTGTTCTTTTTTCTTATTTTTTTGCAATCAGTAGTGTCAGCAAGTCTCGGGGGTTGTGAGGGAAGAACAAACAAAACAAGAGCAGTGAAGGGAATTGAAATATATGAAAATATAATAACAATTGTTAGCTTATTAAGTATCATAAAGTATTATAATAATACACACAATGATGTAACTGATGTAGAAAACCAACAAAGAGAATATTGTTATATGGGACTGAAAAGATACTGAAAAGCAAATGGATAAGAGCAGCTGCGGTGTAAAGCACTGGTATTAGAAGGACTTACTTATTAATAGGTTCTTAAAAGACAAACTCATTCCTCTGAACCCTTACATGTCACAAGCCCAAGTACTCCGAGTATCTGAAGGCAAATAATTATCCTTTCTCTGTGTGCTTTATATAATATAGGTTAAAATTTGTTGCAGTTGAAAAGTAACATGAAAGGCATCTGATGTTATTAGTTGTAAACTATTTATAACACCAAGATCAGTGTTTCTCAAAAAGTTTGTTTTTTGACACAAGTACATAGCAAAAAAATAAGTGCTACTATTCCCTGTTTCTCCTTGAATTAGGTACTGTGCTTTTAAAGTCAGTTATGAAATAATATCTGCTCTGCTTATATATCTCAGTCTGTACCTGTGCTCAGCATTAGTCTATTCCAGGTGCAGAACCTGGCATTTACTTTTGTTGGACTTTATGCCACTTATGATTGTCCAATTCTCCAATGTATCTAGATTCCTCTTAGAGGATTCATGTCCCTCCAGAGTCAACAGTGCCTCCCAATTTAGTATCATCAGCAGACTTGCTGAAGATACATTCCACTTCTGCATCGAGATAATTGATAAATATGTTGAACAGGACTGGCCCTGTAACTGAGACCTGGACAACATTGCTAATTATTGGCTGCTAGCCAGATGTAGCCCCATTCACTACAGTCCTTTGAGCTCTGCCATTCAGCCAGTTCATCACCCAGCATAGCAAATCTCTTCATCTCACATTTGGATAATTTCTCCTAAAGGATGTGTGAGAGACAGTATCAAAGGCCTTACTAAAATCCAGAAAGATTACATCCAATGCCTTCCCTTCATCCACCAAGTGTGGGTGAGACCTTATCATAGAAGGAGATCAAAGTAGTAAGGCAGGACTTTCCCTTGATGAACCCATATTAACTATGCCTGATAACAGTTTTCCATAACACCCAGGATAATCTTCTCCATAACTCTTTCAGGCACTGAAGTTAAATGAACAGGTCTATAGTTTCCCGGGTCTTCTCTTACGCACTCTTTGTAGATGGGTTTACCAATGTCTAGATTCCAGTCAGCAGGGATCTCCCCAGACTCCCACAGCCTTTGGCAAACTAAACTATGTCATACCATCCCATGGATTAACCTCAATGTTCCTTATTATATTCCCCCTCCCTGTCCCTCCCCCCCCCCCCCTCCCGATGACCTTTCATCTTCAAGAATCTTCCGTGATTATAAAACCCAAAATTCTGGTGGAGGCACCAATCTTGGAGAAAGACATTGATGACCTGGGCTCACCTGTTTCTTTCACTGTCTCTCCCCATTACTGGGAAAACACTGTCTGTGCTCCTCAGTCCTTTAGTTCTCTCCCCAGGGCTCTGAAGACTCTTTTGATAGACCTCAGGGTTCCTGTTACTATGTTGCTGCTGCCCACATGAAAGAGTAGTGAGTAGTAGACTGAAGGCTCTACTGTGCTTGGAAGCTTACTGGTAACAGCCCTGATCCTAGCTCCAGGGAGGCAGCAAACTTCTCTGGGAAGAGGGTCTGCAGATGGGAGTTTTTGTTCCTTTCAGGAAGGAGTCACCTATGACTGCAACTCACTGCCATTTCTTCATGACACTGGTCTTGATGCTGCACTTGCTAAGAAGCCTTGGTTGATCTAACCTTGGAGGGAGAATTTGCATTGATGTCTCTTCTTCTATCTTTCCACATGCTTTGTCTGCCATAACCAGAGCCTCATACCTATTCATTAATGGAATTTGAATAGACAGACAGAGGCTACTATTACAGTTCCAAGTAGCAACTTGCTTCTGCTCCTCAGTGTACCTCAAGTTGCTGCCTTTATCATGATGCAGTTCAGATATTTGTCCTACTTAGTGGTTGTGCTAAGTTGGCATGTGCATGTCAGAGAAGGCAGAGCGTGGCTTCATTGACCTTTCGGACTCCCAGATGTTTCTCACTCTCCCTATCTCTTCCTGAAGCTTGGTCATCAGGTAGAGCAGTTCATCTACCCAGGAATACTTTGCATAGGTGTGATTGCTTTAGCCCTCCATCTCAGGGAGTAGTGTCAGGCCCACCCCACAGCCTGAGAACTGGGTGGTCACACAACCTGCTTGGAGCTCCATCTGGTAGGGCATTAGCCCAAGCATGTGCCAGAGGAAGAGAATCAGAGGACATAGCTTTCTGTCAGATGGTCACTATGTCCATGCCTCCTTGCTGTAGAGACCTGACAGAACAGTTTAATGCATTGCTTTGGCTGGGGAGGCTGTCAGGGCTGCAGTCCACGTCTCCAGGTGAGCAGAGCAGGCAGGCAGAGCAGGCCGTCTTCCTGCTGAGCGACATGAGTGTGCCGCCCTTCTGGAGCAAACTGCCAGACGAACTGCCCTGGTCTCTGGCAATCCCTAGGGGTGTGTTATATGCACAGTACACACAGCACACACAGCATAAGAGTGTTGGGGCCCAGAAATGCCCTTAAAACTCTGGGACCTTGCAAACCTTGGGCTCTTCTCAGAATGTAGCAACTGCCATCACGGCTGCTATAACTAGTATGCCAGCATTCAAACTAAATGTTAAATTTTATTGAACTAATTCAGTTAACTGCCAGTGCAGACAAGGCTATATGTACAACCTTCCCCGTTAATTGTAGGATTCAAAATCTCAAATATCTAGGTTTTTACTAGTATCATAGGAAATATAGGTCCTGCTGTTCCCTTCCCACTCGACTGAAATCAAGAAAAGTTGTGATATTACTTAACATGAACAAGTCCCACAGCACTTCACTTTGGCAGCACATTTCATTCCATTCATCTACTGAAAATGTTTATTGTACCATTATCAAGCTATGAGAATCAGGCTGCATGACTCTTAGATCCTTGCTTGGTTTGGTGCATGGAATTATCAGGTATATATTTTTTTATATATTTCTAAGACTTTTTTTTTTTTTTTTTTTCAACACTTCTCTTTGAACTGCTGTTTCCTAGGTCATAAATGACTGAACCTTGGTATCTACTTCACCATCATATACTGGAGATAAATACTTGCCATACCTATATTTGTCTGTCTTCTGGGTTCTTACTGAGGAATTCAATGTTGTAAGAAGCAGGGGGAAAACACAGCACCAATTTGTATCTTCTGAAATAAATGGATGTTTTCCAGTTCATGGCTTAGAACATGGCTTAGAACCAGAGTGTCTGTAATACATTATTTGTCAACTGCCTCCAGTGCTTCAACAAAATAGTTGAAGTAGTTTACTGGACCCAGACACAGAATGTTCTTAAGTCTTGCCAAAAATGTTCTGTGGAAGGAATCTGTGATACTGTGCACAATCCTGTTCTCATTATTATTATTATTGTCAACAGAATCATCATCATCATCATCATATTCACCTTGCTGCAAGCAGAAAAGACATATGTTATGTGTGATAGTAGGCTGTCCATTAAGCTATACTTAGCAAGGGATCTGAGTCTTGAACTCAATTGGATCTTCTAGGTACTGTAGCTCCCCTGTTTCTTAATTGTTTTGTGAACCAGGCTGGGTGTCCGAAATATTAGTTTGAAGAAATAAAAATATCTTTAACTAAAAAGTCATCTAACAACAAAAATAAAGAGCCATTCTCATTCTCCCTGTCTAATAAACTGTGGAAGCTGTTAATCTTAGACAAAGTAATGAAATATGTTATAAAATTCTTTGTACTTATTGTAGTATTGTAAAGGGGAAAAATCGATCTCTCCTGTAAAAGGAAGTGATGGGAGGAGAAAGGCTGCACACCATATGTTTATAACAGTGAGATGTAGAGAGTGAAAAGAAGGAACAAGTAGGGTTTAAAACTTTTTTTCCACTTTCCTTAAGCCTCCCTGATGATTATTCCAGGCTATATCACCATTGTGATCCAGCCAGGATGAAAAGAAGAGAAAAAAACACAACATTTATTCTGAGCATTACTGTCCATGACCAATAATACGAGTGCCTGCAGTTTTATTTTATTTTTTTTAAATATATATATATATATATATTTCAGTAATTTTTCTTCCTTCTGTTTTCCTTGTGCATGGAACATCAATTTCAGTTTGAAATTTTTAAATGATGTGACTCAGTCAGACAAAGATTTTTTTTCATGGTCACTTTGACACAGGTACAATAAGTGGATTTACTGTTTCTGTTGCTTGTCTCTCTTTTTTATTTTTTTATTTTTTTTATTTTTTTATTTTTTTGGTTAAGAGAGATGGACTATATGTAGTTTAATAACTTGAAAGCCTGAAAATGAATACCTGAAAAAAATCACAGAAGTGTTCTTACAGAAGCACTGAAAAGGACAGGACCTTTTAGGACAAAAATCGTTTGAAAATACATAATCCTGAATGTTAACGCTTCCATTGGAGGCTCACTTGAAAACACTTTAATGGCTTTTCTCCAAATAGTCCTGTTTTGCTTATCTTCCTTGCTTTTTGACTTCAGTTTGGCTATGTATAGCTGCATGTATTCACATGGACACAGCTCTGCTCAATGTAGCGATTAGCACTGTAAAGGAAAAGAATGGCTGTCAAACATGCTAAAAACTCGTGTATCCAAAAAGCAAAAAGTTGTTTAGTTATAAAAAGAAGTGCATGTTTTCTTAATTATGGGTTTTAAATTAGACTTCTTCATTTGCATTTATGCACTTATTCACAGTCTGGTCATGAGTTTCCATTCATACCGGGAACCGACGGACTACAGGACTGAGTCTGCTGGAGGCATGGAACTGTTGGATGCATGGTGGATCACCATGGTTCAGCCGCCTAAACAAGGCAGTGTGGGTAGAATTTAAACAACTCTTTTTGAAAAAGCTTATGTACAATAAAATACAAAAAGTATTAAAAAGATTTGTGGCACATAAGTAGATAGATGGAATATTAATACTGGTTTTTGGGCTTTTCTACAATAGATTCATACTGCTGCCCTTTAATCATAATCATCTAATTCTGCCCTCTAATCATAATTCCATGAGGAAAACTTGTGACTACTGACAAAGAGAATTAACAGGCTAGGTCTCTTTACAGAATTTAGAATTTATACCTTGTTATTTTGAAAAAATATCAAAACAACCAAATAAAAAAATGCAAGGATCATAACATTCAAACACAAACAAAAAAGCTGTCTCACTTCTTCAGATAATTAGCTACTAGAGACTGAAAAAAAAAAAAATACTGTGATTTTTTTTTTTTTTTACATCCTAGATTTGATTGTCATTGTTTGTATTTCATTTTACTTTAAAGTCAGAATGTTTGAAAAATTTCCTTTTTATTTTCGCTGCTACTGTTCCCCTGTTTTTATATTAAGATTAGTAATTCTAAGAAGTAAGGTAAAAACAAGTCTGCCTTCATATTCTAACATAATGTTGTTGAAAATTATAAAGTTGTAGTTGTCTCCCACATAAGTGTCTTCTTATTTTAGTTGACTATGACAAGAACAAAAGGTTGTGGCATGACATTCTCCATTCTGAACCTTCACTTTCTGTATGAAAAAGTCAATAGAAACATCACTTGAATTCTGAGTTGTCTATAAGCTTCCTAATTAGTTCCAGGATTAATTTAAGATGCCAGTGATAAATTTTCAAGCCTTGTTAGACTCAAGAATGACATTTCAAGTTCACTGAATCATCCTGTGAATTTAAAACCAGCCTAGCAAGGCAGGCACAATGGTTTTGGGTTCTGTGGACATCTGTCCTTTACTGACTCTGCATATCATCCATAACTTGAAATTTAAAACTCCTGTGAAACTAGATATAGGGTTTGCATGGCAAGGGCTTGGTAGAAGGGAGGCTGCAGGGGTGGCTTCTGTGAGAAGAGGGTGGATCGAAGGAAGGTGTTTTTATTTTGCTTTGAGTTTCTCAGTGTTCTAGTCTGCTAGTGATAGGCAGCAAATTATATTAATTCCCATATGTTAAGTCTGTTTGGCCTGTGATGATAGTTGTTGAGTGATGTCCCTGTCCTTATCTCAGTCCTTGAGCCCTTTCCATTGTACTTTTGCCAGCATCCATGAGTCAGTGTAGAGATACAGATGGGTTCTGTCCCTTGGTAGCCTGATGGCATTAAAGTACATTGTGCGCCAGTGACCACTAGAGCTTTGTATTCTTGTGGTTCCAATGTGCCAGGCCATCGGATCCACACAGTCCAATAAATCCAGTTATCCCTCTCCTCTACCTGGCCAGAAGCAGGGCCCCTCTAGTCCTGGTTAGAGCGTCTGCCACTTAATTATTGCAAATGAGAAGCAGAGGTCCCTTCATCAGGGTCAAGAATAACATCAGCTGTTCTACTGCCTCTGGAGAACTGCCCAACAGAAACTGGAGCAGTGTATTTCTTAGGAGCCCCTCTTCTTGCTGTTGTATTTCTTTTCAGTTCCCGAGCAGCTAGGGTTGAAGTAGGTACACCATCCCATTTCCTCATATATTCCCCATAGTCACGCAGACAAAACCACAAGGTGCCACGTGGTGTGCATCTTGGGTACTCTCTCTCTCAAGCAGGAAAATACTGATTCTTAGTGGCTGAAATATCACTCCATCTGGATGAGGAGAGATATGCTTATTATACAAGGTGGTCAAGTCTTTTGGACAGTTTCTCCACAGCTGAGACGCAGGTCCCTAGTGGAGCAGAGAGACTGTCTTCATATTTTTTAAGCAGGCAGGACAGATTATCCACTGTTGGTCCCATCCCCTCATCCCAACTAAATATTGCCAGTGTACTGGCATTTGATGATGGTGCACTCCGCACCAATTTACACCACATGGATGTTGTGCACTGGACTTCATCGGGATCTTTAGGTGTCTGGGCATTGTCCAAATCACTATAAATCATCTCCAGCACAGCTAATTCCCTCAGTTGCTGGAGACCTTTATCCACAGTGGCCCACTTGCCTACTTGATATACAATGTCTTCCTTATGGGGATACCTTTCTTTCACAGCTGCCAGGAGTCGCCTCCAGAGGCTGAGAACCTGTGTCCCTCGCAATTCCTTTATCAATTACCATTTCTCTAGAGAGGGATCCCAACTGCTTGGCTTCATTGCCTTCTAATTGTTGGCTATTGGCCCTAGTGTCCCAGCATCGAAACAGCCAGGTGAGGTTGTGTTCACCTGGGTGTCGACCATAATCCTTTCGTATTTCTCTCAACTCGCTTGGGGATAGGGATCGAGTGGTTTCTGATTTGCTTATGATTTCCATCTCTTCTTCCTGCTGTTTTTGTGATGGCTCTGCTTTAGAGGTGCCTGCCCTTTCCCTTTCTCCCTCCTTCTTAGGAGAGGTTTCTTCCCTTACTAAATGAGCTGACTTCTGTTTCCATTGTTTTGACTTGACCATGGGGGTGATTGATACCATAGTCGGTTGGTCCTCTGGGTCAGCCACAGCATGTTTTATCTGGTCATGAGATTCTGAGACTTCCTTCCTCTCTTTAAAGTGCTGGATGATGTTAAACCGTGTTTGATAATCCAGGACCTAGCACAATGCTGCAAGCTGTCGTTCTCCGGCATTGTCAGGGTCAGGGCATACGACTCTCAAACATTCTATCAGGTTTTTAGGATTTTGCACTTGTTCAGGGGTGAAGATCAAAACTACTAGGGGAGACACCCATGACAGGTACCTGCCTATATCCTCCCAAACACCTTTCCACCCTCCACAAGGCTGTTTCGGGACAGATTGCCGGGTAAACTTTCTAAACGATTGACTAATCTTAGAAAGAAGAGGAGACCTGTTATGCAGAATTAGAAATAGCAATATATGGGTTACACATGGATATTCAAAATACTCAAAAACTGTTGTAATTAGCCCACTGTGAAAGAAGGAGAAGGTACCATTCCTGATATTATTCATAAACTGACTTCCAGATGAGGAAAGGAAGGCAGTGTAATTCTGAATATTCTCTAAAAGATAGTTTCCATGAGACCCAAATGATAACAGTGCAGAGCCTGAATGCCAGAATAAACTCAAGGCCAGTGCTTGTCAGTACAGCGAGTTTAAAAAAACGAACACAGATTGTAGCACATTCTTGGATCGGATATAGAGGAGAAAGGAGAATATGACACGGATTGCATGACACATGACCAAACAGGCCAATATTAACAGGACACTGAACATGGTTATTAGCAAGTAAGTGTGTCAGTTGTAAGAGTTTTAATCAATTCTATTGTTATCTCAACCCTTCGAGCCCCATGTTGGGCGCCAAAAAGGACTGGGGTGGTTTTACTGTGCTAGGCAGCTGAACACCACAACCGCTCTCTCATTCCCCCTCCTCAGATGAGGAGGGGAAGAAGTAAAGGAAAGAACAACTCACGGGTTGAAAGAAGGATAATTTAATTAAAGAGGGAAAAAATATTAAGGAAATATTATTATTAATTAAACAATTCAACTAAAGGGAAAAAGGGAAAGGGGAAGAGGGAGGGGGAAATGGAATAACAAAACAAAATAAGTAAAGGCTATGTGGAAGTGCAGAGGAAAGAAATTACTTTCTACTTCCCACAAATGAGCGATGCTTGACCACGTCCTTGAAGCAGGGCCTCAACGCATGTAGCTGGTGTTTGGGAGGAGGACAGACGTTTTCGCAACAAGAGCCCACCCCTCCCCTCTTCTTCCTTTTTCCACCTTTTATTGCTGAGTGTGACATCATATGGTATGGAATATCCCTTTGGTTGGTTTAGGTCAGCTGCCCTGGTGATGTTTCTTTCTCACTTTTTTTGCCCACCTCCTAGGAGGGTTAGAGAAAGTCCTGATGCTGTGCCAGCACTGCTCGGCAGCAGACACCACACTGGTGTGATACCACTGCTGTTCTAGCTACAAGTGCACAGCGCAGCACTGTATGGGCTGCTGCAGGGAAAGTTAACATCCCAGCCAGACCCAGTACAACTTTCTCCCCCACTTCCTTTGAGGAGGGGGAGTGAGAGGGTGGCTATAGTGGAGTTTAGCTGATCAGCAGAGTAAAACCACTACAATCTACAACTTCTATTTTCAAAACATATTCATTATGATAAATTTTTTTTAGGGAAATACATTTAACAATTTCTTTATAGTCTTTCATATGGAAAACACCTGCATTCATGCACACATTTATTTTCAAATGTATTCTTATATACACTTACATTATTCTGGGGAAAACAAAACTTTTGATTTTCTTCATAATTTATAATATTTTTCTTCCTCCAAATAAAAAATCAGTTCTTCTGCCACTAAACAGTCTCTGAAGTTGTAATACCTTTATTGCAGGAAATGGAATCACATAGAAACTAGTCACATGAGTGGGCAAAGGTAGCTGAAACTAGAATAGAAGTAAATTTCTGGAAAAATGAGGAAAAGAACCATCACATCTTCAATTTCCTGGGTAATTTTCCAACTGCAATATTAGAAAGGTGGTAGCATTCATAGTACAAATTTTTGATGATGCTGGACTATTCATTTATAAAATAATATTCACAGTTTTGATGATTTGGTTGTTATAATATGTTTTAAAATTTAGAAGACAAAGCGTAAACAAAATACAAGATATGTTATGATGCAGAGTACTAAACTTTCACGCCATTTGTAATTTAACTGTTTTTTTCTCTTCCTATAAAATATTACAAAATGAATTAGGAAACTATTTGTTCTTTCTTATACTTTCTATGGTTTATCTTTAAGTGCTTTCAGTTTGTGACTTTCCCAAGGCTTCCACATTGGCAGCATAAATGATGCTTTCTTACTAAAACTACCTAAATACCAGAGGGCACTGTAACAGGAAAGCAATTACTAAATTATTTCAATATTGTCCTTTATGAAGAATAGCTGGGGAATTAAATGAACCTTGTTAGAGAAGTAGTAAGAGAATTAGTACTATCAAAGTGCTTCGTTTTGTAATTTAATGTGTTGAAAATACAGGGGAGAGGGCATTTTCACACATTTTTAAATTCTTTCATCTATATTACATCTTTTATATACACTTTCCCTTACATGTTTATATTTTCCAATGTACGGAAGCATTTGCCTCTGCTTGACATTTAATCTCATTATTCCCTTAAACTTGTAAAACTAGTTCTTAAATTCATGAGGAAGAAAAAAAATGAAGCTTTTCATATTTCTTTCTGTTGATAATAATAAAAAAAAAAGTTAAGAGGTTCTAGAAAGTGAAGACAATATTTATGATATTCAACTTGTAAAACATATTTGCTCTCTGAGTATGTGTCATAAGCATAAGACAACAGACTTAAAGAAATGGACATGTGTGCCCTTGTCACAAAGAATACTAATGGTATCCTGGTCTGCATTAGGCAAATTATTGCCAGCAGGTCAAAGTAGGCGATCTTCGCTCTCTACGCAGCACTAGTGACGCTACACCTGGGGTACTACGTCCAGTTCTGGGCTCCCCAGTACAAGACAGACATGGATCTACTGGAGAGAGTCCAATGAAGGGCCATGAAGATGATGGAGGGATGGGAACATCTGACATATGAGGAAAGACTGAGGGGAGATCTTATCAATATATATAAATACCTGAAGTGAGGTAAAGAAGGTGGATCCAGGCTCTCTTTAGTGGTGCCTAGTGACAGGACAAGAAGCAGTGGGCATGAACTGAAAAACAAGAGGTTCTGTTTGAACATCAGGAAGCACTTTACTGTGAGGATGACTAGGCACTGGCACAGGTTGCCCACAGAGGTTGTGGAGTCTACCTCCTTCTAAACTATATGGACATGGTCCTGGGCAACTTGCTCTAGGTGGCTATGCTTGAGCAGCAATGTTGGAACTGATGACCTTCAGAGGTCCCTTCCAACCACAACCATTCTGTGATTCTCTGATTCTGTAATTCTCTGATATCTGATAAGAAGAATCAATTCTGTCAGTCTCATCCATAATTCTCTCTTGAATGTTAAAATGGGGAGGATACAAAGCCACTGAGATCCCCCCAAAACACATTAATACACCAATCCTTTATTAATCAAAATTAAAGTTCATGTGGACCTCTTTCTATAAAAGAAGCTATGTAGAGTTGCATCAAGGCAAAACCATAAAGCTCAGCTCACATGGCCACACAGTGCTGATTCATTGTTGCCATCTAATATTGGCTGTTCCTTTCTATTTTATTTTTTCCAACCAGTACAGCTCAGATTCAGCCCATTTAAGCTAAACTGTACCCTAATTATCCTCAGATTTCTTTATAGTCAATACCAAACACCTTTAATGAGCAATTCAGTTCTAAAATGAGTTAACTGCTCTCCAGAGGCATCTTCTGTCCTTCCCTTTTCTACAGGGAGTGGGAGAAATGTATTCCTATTTAAGACACTTTCTGCAGGTGACTAAGATTAGGTGGGATGTTGTGACGGTGTACTCCCACCTACTCCTCTTCCCCATCTTCAACAGAGCATCTGGCATAAGTAGATAAACATCACTGGCAGTTGTGATGGATGTGTCTAGTCCATGGCTGTACCTTGGATTTGGGGGAGACAAAAGACTAGCCAAGGGCTAGTTTGAACAGTGAGCTCCCCTGAAACAACAGCAGGCTACATACCAGGACTTTGGTCATGGAAACCTCCCAGGGTTATGTCTGCAGATTGAGAAGACCCTACAGATAGTCAGTAAGCATACTAGAAAAGTAACAGCATAATAACATGCTGTAATGGTTCTTTGTGATCGCACTTTATAATCTGAACTAAGTAGCAAAAAGGATTTGCATAAAGCATATAATCCTTTAGACATAAAATATTGAATAAGTCTAGGAAGCTACACCCAGCTTCCTTACCTAAGAATCTTCCTTACCTCCCCAGTTCAAGGAGTTTAGAAACAAGTGGGGACATTCTGAACCTCGTGACTCAATGGGAGGGTTTCCCTGATTTAATGTCACCAAATCTGTTCTCTTATGTAGTCTTTACATAGTATGTAATGTCTTTCATTTAGTGTCTTTGAGTTGTATATAGCTTCTTTTATATAGTATGCAATAAAGTGTATCTTCCAGTTATAATCAGGTGTACCTTGCCATCATCAGATCTTGAAGTTACATAAGGTTTGTTATCAATAAATCATATTGCCACTTCTTTCACCTGAATGGAGTGCATCACATTCCACCCATGACAGATGTACCTGTAAATGTCTCCCACTGTTTCCTCTCTTCCTGACTCTCCAATTCATTTATTTATTTCAATTTCATCTTGTGTCTTTCCAGTAATTGTTCTGGAGAGTGCTAATATTATGCAGAACAAAGCTGATCCAAAGTGGAAATAATTTTTAGCTTAGTGATAAAAAAAAAAAAATCAGATGCATGTCCTAGAAAACAAAATAGATGAAAATATTACCCAAAATCACAAACTTCTGTGCCCTGTGGTTAAGAAGACTCATTTGAGTTATCTGGGACACATCTTCCTTACAGTATTACAGTGATCTGCATGTGGCAAATAAAGCTTTATGAGAATTTCAAAAGAGAATGGAACTACAGTAATGACCACAGTGTTGTTAACTCTTTTCAATTGTAGTAGTGTAAGTAGATATTGTATTTGGAAGGTCTCCCTGTCCATATTCTGGAAATAAGATCTAAACTTAATATTTTAAGAATGCATATGGGGAAGTTCTTAGTCATATGTGCCTTTATTTTAAGCTGTAATTCTTATGTAAATTTGTTATTTAAAAAATGTTATGAGCCATTGGGTTTCCTTCAAGAATTGTTAAAGATCAATAAGCCTCCTGTGGAGCATGCATTTTATTACATTCAAAGACATTTGATTTTGTGTTTAACTGTTTTGGTTTCAGGTCTTGCATACATGAAGTATATAAAAATTAAAACTAGCCATTTTTTCTAGTGCCATTTCTCCCCTTTTATGGGAAGTGACATAAAATGAAATCAAATATGTCATTAAGAAATAACATTAAAATCACATCTACTGCTAGGAGCATATGAATTGTAACTTGTTTTATCATAACTTTGTGCATTTAAACTTTGTCATTGTCTTCATAACTTTGGAAGCTTTCTTTTGTCATATGTAAAACCATAAATTAAAAATGTCTTATCTTGAATTTTTAATCGGCCTCAGCTGTTCTTATGAACTAGACTTTCTGGAACTTTTTATCTATAAAATAGATTATATTTTTTTGAAGAATATGTATATACTCATTGTCTTTTTTTCAATTACTATTTTTAATTTAGTTTATTCAACAAGGGTTATCCCTGGGAAGTGGTGATGGCACCAAACCTGCTGGAGTTCAAGAAGCATTTGGACAATGCTCTCAGACATATGGTTTGATTTTTGGGTGGTCCTTTGTCAATCCAGCAGTTGGACTTGATGAGCATTGTGGGTCCCTTCCAGCTCAGGATATTCTATGATTTTAGCCACCTTTAATACTAGATGGTCGACAGACAAAAGCTAATTCTTTTGAAGAACTTTTTTTGAGGAACTTGAAGACATTTTTTTTTTTTTTTAATTTTTAGTTTTTTGAAAACAGATAAGAAAATGCAGATCTTTATCAGAATGGTCCCCCAAATTAATTTATTTACAAGCTAGAACTGAGGATATTTTTCAGATCCAAGTATTTAATATCAAATATTTATATTTAGATATTGTACTGGGTCAACAAAGTTATGAATCATTTTCTAATTAACTAACATACACTAAATGCCACCATTTTCATGTAATCATAGAAGTCTCCCAAAACACATTTGCATGAAACAAGTTTCTGTAAATATTGTTGTGGACAATCAGCAAATAAAGTATGAAGCAATGAGTGTATGTAGAAAAGCAAATATAAGTAACAACATGAAGAGAACAAACTGAAGTCCAAGCTGCTCTTATTTATTTATTTATTTTTATTATTTTCTCTAACTTAGTGACTTTTACTGGTAAGATCAATACTTCAGAGAAAATTTGCATCAGTACACAGAACAGTTATGAAAAACACTCTATCCTCTGAACAGTTGCTTCATGTCTTACTTTGGTTTGTTTGAACATTTAAAGCATTTAAGTGTGGATTTGTCTTACATATAATGTGTAGAACACTTCAGAATTCTTCTGCTTGTTGATATATAATGAATGGCTGAAATTTGATGAATATATTGAAAAAATCTGTTAAAAATATTGTAAACTCTTTCACAGCCTGTAGATGAGAGGCATAAAAATAATGTCTTTATAAAGTTTCAAACCAAGCGTCATTCAAATAGATTTATGTATGTATTCAAGGGCAGTATATTATAGACTTTTTGTTGAACTTGAAAAGACCACAAGACCAGAAAATCAATAAAGACTGATTAGCAAGAGAGACAGCAATTTAGACAAAGATAATCCTCTGAAATCGTTTTAGGCTTTTAAGATATATGGAAAAGGCTTTGCAAACAAAAGTGTGATCTTCACCTTTTTGTTCTCTCTCCTTTTTTTTGGAATGTCACTGCATTAGTTCATAATTTTAGAACCTGTTTTTTTTGTAATCAATTATTTAGGTTTCAAATTTATCAATAACAACAGCCAGTTTAAGAACATTTTATGTATTATATATAAGTACATAGTTCTGCTAAACTCTTCCATTAAATTGTGAAGTTATTTCTTAATTTCCGTTTTGAAAACTAAGAAGACGTGTTTTTTTTTTTTTTTTTGATAACAAGGAAAGAGAAAAAGTGTGCATTATCTGAATATCAGGCATAGGGTTAAAATAATTGTCAACTGTAGTTTTGATGGATTTAATTTTATGTATTTTAAAGTTTTTACTTTATGAATCATATACAATAAGAAAGTGAGGACAAGTTACATTTCATCATTTTTCAGAAGACTTGAAACATAATTTTTTTGTCATAACATGTAAAGGAGTAAGGTTTAACTATCTTTTAACTTTCTACCCTGGTGCATTGCCTGCTGGTCAGCTGCTGAAGTCTGCACAGGTACTTTTTGCTTGACAGACATACATATTTGTCTATAGTCACAGCAAAAAATAGAAAGAGAAAGGACACAAACAACTTATTTTACCTGGCTCCATGCTATCATCATAAAGATTAATTGCAGTTTTGTATCTAAAGTCTTATTTTTCTGTAACTCAAAAAATGCTTATTTGAAAAATTCAGAGCATGTTGTTTCTTAATTATGTGTCCAGTGAATGGAAAAATTCAAAACAGGAGGGAGGTTTTTTAAAAATGAAAATTTTTATTTTTGACCTCTAGCATTAAAAGAAACATTAAAAAAAAAAAAAGAAAGAAAGAAAAAAAAAAAAAGTTTATTTACCAGAGCTACAGGGCATCTTATAGAGCAAGATTTTTTTTTATTTTTTTATTTTTTTATTTTTTTATCATTCATTTATTTTGCTTTGGCAGCACTTTTCACCTGTTTGTGATGTAATAACAGACAGTAGTTTTGAAATAATGTATTTGCAATGGCTATTGAAGCCAGTTTAAATCTGCTTGTTTTCTTCTGGTCTTTTGTTATTTGGTATCTTTTGGTCATCAGTATTTTCAATGTACAGCAAGGCATTGCTCGGAGCTAATGATGCCTCAGTATAAATATGTCCATCTCTGTCTTCCCAGGACCTGGCAAAGTTTTTTGAATGTAAGCATTTATTATCAGCAGGAAAAACAGGGTAGCTAGTGTGTCACAGTGAGAGCTATGTCAAGTCTTTTGTTATAATTAGTATTTCAATCTTATAAAACAAAAAAAGAATAGCTTTTGCATATCTAAGGAGAGGATCATTTAGCTGGATACATTAATGGTGTACATTCAGAAAGGTAAATATTTTATTTCTGTGTTTTGAGCATAAATTTCTGCAGTGCATTGTCAGAAAAGTATGTTAGTTATGGCCCAGTTTTTGGAGCACTGGGCTCCTCTGGAGTTGTGGATAAAGCTCACGGTGTGAGTTTTGGCTTTGACTTCAAAGTTTGGCCTTTCCTAGGAGGTTCTCAAAAGTGAGCAGTGAATCACCTTCATCATGTGGAAAACCAGCGGATGTACCAATGTATAAAAGTGAAGGGTGTTAACTGTGTTCTGAAAGCAGACACATATGAAGCTACTCACACTACTGAGGCATATTGATTCAGAAGTCAGACACGAGTTTATGTGAGGATCTTAAGAGGGTTTAAAAAGACTGCCAGGCTGATAAATAGGAGCTTTTGAGCTCTACAGTCAGACGCACAGACATTAAGGTATTTTAAAAGACAAGTATCCTTTTCCTTTCTATTACAAGTGCACTCTTTGAGCTAGACTGCTATTTTAGTAGATATTTTATTTATTGGAAATTACAGCTTTACATAGATTGAATATACCTGGAAATTGAGAGAAATTATGGGAAAATATTGCTCCATCCCCCTAACCCCCAATAATATCAACAATAAAAAAGGTCTGCTTTTGCATTTTGAAGTGGAAATTATATCAATGCCCAGGAAATTATCATGCTTCCCAGGACCACCTCCAGTCAGCCTTCCAAGATCTCCAAAGCAGGAAATTCCAGAACCTCTCTGGGAAACCTGTGATTGCGCTTGGTCACCTGCACAGTAAAAAAAGCAGTTCCTGAGGTTCATGTGTAATCTCCTGTGTTCCAGTTTTTGTTCATTGCATCTTGTCCCACTATTGGGTGCTGTATTGGGTTTATGTGGAAAGGTTTTAGTAGCAGGGGGCTGCAGTTGTAGCCTCTCTGAGAAGTCCAGAAGCTTCCATGTTAGATAAGTGCCAGTCCCAGCTGGCTCCAAAGAGATCTGCCATTGGCCAGAGTCGAGCCAGTGAATGATGTTGGTTGTGCCTCTGTAAGAGATGATTTAAGAAAGGGAAAAAAAAAACTGCTGCACAACAGCAGCTGGGAAAGTGGAATGAGAGAAACAGACCGGCAGACACCGAGGTCAGTGCAGAAGGCGGGCAGGAGGTGCTCCAGGCACGCAGAAGTTCCCCTGCTGCCTGTGGAGAAGCCCCTGGTGGAGGAGGCTGTCCCTGCAGCCCATGGGTCCCACAGTGGAGCAGATCTCCACACTGCAGCCCATGGAGGAGCTCCCGGTGGAACAGGTGGTTGTGGCCTAGAGGAGGCTGCGGCCCATGGAGAACCCCCACAGGAGCAGGCCCCAGGCCGGAGCTGCAGCCCGTGGAGAGGAGCCCATGCAGGAGCAGGAGGTCTGGGGGGAGCTGCCGCTCGTGGTGGACCTGTGCTGGAGCAGTTTGCTCCTGAGGGATGGACTCCGTGGTACAGAGCCATATTGGAGCAGTTCTTGAAGAGCTGCTGCCTGTGGGAAACCCACACAGGATCAGTTCAGGAAGGACAGCATCCCGTGGGAGGGACCCCATGTTGGAACAGGGCAGAAAGTGACAGTGAAGGAGTGGTGAAGTTGAAGCATCAAGGGCTGACTGCAGCCCCCAATACCCGCTCCCCTGCACTGCCCTGGGGGAGGACCCTTGAGTCCTTTCCATCATTTTCTCTCTCTTTTCCTTTGAGGAGGGGGAATAAAGAGTGGATATGGTGGAATTTGGCTGCCAAGTAGGGTAAAACCACTAGAAGCACCTCTTGAAAGAGCCTGGCTTCATCCTCTTCGGCCTCCCATTGTTAAGATTGTCTGATGAACCTTCTCTTCTATAGGCTGAAGATTCTCACCTCTGTCAGCTTTTCCTCACAGGAGAGATGCTCCAGTCCCTTTATCATCTTCATAGCCCTTCACTGAACACTCTTCAGTATGTCCATTTCTCTCTTGCACTGGAGAGCCCAGAATAGGACACCATACTTAAGGTATAGCCTCACCAGTATTGAACAGAAAGGAAGGATTACCTTCTGTGACCTTCAGGCAAGACACTTTGTAATGCAGCCCAGGAAAGTATTAGCCATCCTGTCATTACTAGCTCATGTTCATCTTGCAGTACACCAGAACCCCCAAGTTCTTTTTTTTGGTGAAGCTGCTTTCCATTTCAGTGGCCCCCAGCAAGTACAGATGTCTGGTGTTTTTCTTCTCCAGGTGCAGTACTTTGCAATTCTCCTTGTTGGACTAAATTTTTTTTCTTCTATAAAGCATAACATTAAAATAAAGATTTAAAGCTCATTAAGAAAAGGAAAACTTTTCATTTGGGTTTATTTTTGTCAGTTTATTCATTGTGCCAAAAAACCCTGAAAATAATCTTTGGGGATTGATTTAGCTTACTACTTTTTTTTTTTTTTTTTTTTTTTTTCCATTCTCCTTTCCTCTCTAATTTTTACAGTGATGTCAGCCATTGTATCACCTCTTGCCTACAGTCTGAATATTTCCTTTAGAAATATCCTCCATATATTTTATCCTCACAAGTTCATTTAGGAATAGATTTTATACTGCTAGTGTGACCCTGACATAGATGTTCCTTTGCTGGGAATCAAAGAGCATGTATAAAGCTACATTATATTCAATTTGATGTCTTCTTCCATATCTATACAACAGTGTTTCTCAAATCTGCTTCACCAAAACTTGGCTAGGTGGAATGCTTCCAGCAGGAGAAAGATAAACAAGAAGCCCAATCGTAAATACATCAAATAACAAAAGCAAAACAAAACAACAACAACAAAACTTATGAAAACTGAAAGAGTAACAAGGATTTGCAAATATAGAAATTTTATCATTGAATAAAATAGGAAATGTTAGTTCTCACAGTTATTAATCTTCTCTGAAAATTTAAAATAGAAGTTTTAATGATCACATTGTCCATTAAACTTGTTGCTTTTAATAGTCTAATAATTTTCCTCATATGTATGGTAAAAAAAAAAAAAAAAAAATACTGTTATGATCATAGAATCATAGAAACTAAGACAACAAGGTTTAGAATTCTAAAGACTATGTAGCTCTTCATGGAATGTGATATTTTAGTTTTGAATCAGTGTGCAAGAGGAGGAAATTACATGAAATCCTGCTTCTATTGCTTTTTGTTTCTTTCATTGATATTATGATAACTTTTCTTTACAAGCAAAGGGATTTTTTTTGTCTAAAGACCTTTTCACCTCTGAATAAATGAAATATCTCATGACAATTGGTTTTGTGCTCTGAGTTCACAATCATCCCAAAAAACAAAGGGCTGCAAATTAGATTGTTTCTCTGAATAGAAAGCAGACTACTATTTGTACAAAAGACATTAATTTTAAGGAGACAGATTTTTGGATCTTTGCTTTCTGTAGCACATTTATTCTTTCTTTAATTTTATGATTTCTGCATGAAGAAGAACTTATTTCATGAAATTTACTTTTTTTTTTTTTTTTTTTTTTTTTAATAACGTATATATATATGAGGACAAGACTGGACTGCAAGTATTTTCACTGAACAATGAATTAACTAGTATTGCATATGTATCAGTTTTGTAGTCTCAAAGATTGTTTCATTGCAATAGTTCCATGATATTCCTGTCTAATACAAATAAATATTGCTTGATCTTTGCTACTAATGATTCAGGAACATCCAATGGATGGCACTATAAACAACCAAGATTTTAGAACTACACAGGGATCTCTGTTCGTATTTAAAATTGTGGTCTCCTCCTCTTCCTTTGAGGAATATAAATTGGGAGTGGCTTAAAAGAAGCCATGCAAGCTTCAGTAACATAAAATGAATGCAAATCAACAAACCATAATGGAAGACCGTGTAAGGGGTTTACCAATTAAAAATTATCATAACCTTCAAAAAAATTATATCAGAATAAAACTCAGGTTTGTTGGGGGAATAAGCTGTCTCTCCAGACTGAAAATCTGAATTTAATGTTTGGTGCAAAAAATTCCTTTTGATCTGGAAGGAAGAAAGTAATGCTGAGTCGTTGCAAAACGAAAGGAAATACAGCACAGTTTTACCAATCTGTCAACAGGAAGCAAAGCCTCAAGCAAAATATTTTGCATAATAGCTTCATTATTAGCATTCTTGCTGTAAAACATGTTGCATTTATTTTTATGCATTAAACACTTGCATTTCATTGATCATTGGCTCAATCTTATATAATATCCCTATATTATAGGGATATAAATATGTAGCTTAGGGCTACAAAGATGGTGAAGGGCCTAGAGGGGAAGACGTACGAGGAGCGGCTGAGGCCACTTGGTTTGTTCAGCCTGGAAAAGAGGAGGCTGAGGGGAGACCAGCTTCCTCACAAGAGGGAGCGGAGAAGCAGGTGCTGATCTCTTCCTGATTAATTAAGTCTTCAAAGCTGTAGACAGATTATTTTTGTACTTCTCATGTTCAATGAGATTACTGTAATGACTTGAACATCTTTATTTTCTCTCTTCTATCATAGCGACCAGTGACAGAACCCAAGGCAATGGAGTTAAGCTGTGACAAGGGAGCTTCAGGATGGATATCAGGAAAAGGTTCTCCACCGAGAAGATGGTCACGCACTAGAACAGGCTCCCCAGGGATGTAGTCATGGCACCAATCCTGTCGGAGTTTAAGAAGCATTTGCACTATGCTCTCATTCATATAGTCTGAGTTATGATTTTGGGGTAGACCTGTGTGGTGGAGCCAGGAGTTGAACTCGATGATCCTTGTGGGTTTCTTCCAACTCAGGATATTCTATTCTATGATTCTATGAATGTGAAAGGGACACAAAAGGCACTATACAAGGGGACATAAAGTCTTTGTTCCAATTTCTTTTCCAGTAATTGTGTTACTTCTGATACCAGAAGGGCAAACTGATAATACATGAATACAAACCTTTACTGATGTAAGCTTAGCTTTCCTGGCTGTTTATCCCAGATCTCTTGTTCTTTATGCCCTCATAGATCATTGAAGGCTAAATATAAAGCCAGCACAATCAAGAAAGGAACTGAGTTCAGGTGTCCCATATTCTGAGTAAATAACAACAGTGTCATGGACAAAATTGAAGTACTTCCTTCCTGGGAAATGTTTTCACAGTATAGTCATAAGACTTATTTTTTCATCTCAAATATTCAGGGAATTTTGCTTGAATTTGGAAATACCTTCAGAACAAGAAATAATTTACTGATCATAGGATGTGTTATTTCCCAAATAAATGTATTTGGTTTTACTGTAATGTGTTCCAGCTGAGATCAATATCAAGCTTTAAATAACAAAATTGTAATATTTTTAGCATAACTTCAATTAATATCATCTTCTTTTAGCCCTGTCATTCATTTTTCAATCTTCTGTTCTAAAATCATTGCTAAATATGGAAGTGTATTATTTTTAATAGATTCCATGGTGGATTGATCTTTTAAGATTTTGTTCCTTGATTCATTAAGTTTTCAAAGCTGTAGACAGACTATTTTTGTATTTCTCATGTTCAATGAGATTGATGTAATGATTTGAACATCTTTAATTTCTCTC
Source organism: Stictonetta naevosa (assembly GCA_011074415.1). NCBI lineage: Eukaryota > Metazoa > Chordata > Aves > Anseriformes > Anatidae > Stictonetta > Stictonetta naevosa. Next base: position 18,660,063 of record CM021697.1, on the reverse strand, counting down.
TTCTATCACAGGACACGTGCAATTTTTTCTTCTGCGTCTTTTAGTCTTTCTGCTCCCAGGAGTTTGACATTTATTAATCTGTATACTCTGAATCATACAGTTGTCTTCACAGGTCTGATCAGTATTTCGTATTTTACTTTGTGATTCCTACAACTTGGATGTTGTCATTAAAATAAACTTGGAAATGTCACACCTTTTCAAAACAGCATTCTTCTTCTTCTTCTTCTTCTTCTTCTTCCTCTTCTTCTTCTTTTCACTTGCATTTTAAATAATATCTGTATTTAATCACAGAAGTTACACTGTCAACACTGTCAATGTAAATATAAATCCCACACTAATTGTAGAATCATAGGATCATAGAATATCCTGAGTTGGAATATCTGGGGACTTCTGGGTCCCTAAAGGACCACCCAAAAAATCAGACCATGTGTCTGAGAACACTGTCCAAGTGCTTCTTGAACTCCAGCAGGCTTGTTGCCATGACCACTTCCCAGAGGAACCTGTTCCAGACCAATATCTCAGTGAATAACTTTTTCCTGATATCTACCTGATCCCGTGTTGCAGCTCCATGCCACTCCCCTGAGTCCTATCGCAGACCACCAGAGAGCAGAGCTCAGTGCCAGCCCCTCTGCTCCCCTCATGAGGAAGCTGTAGACCACAATGAGATCTTCCCTCAGTCTGCTCTTCTCTAGGATGAACAAACCAAGTGATATCAGCCACTCCTCATACTTCTTGTTCTCCAGACCCTTCACCACCTTCGTAGCCCTCCTTTGGACACTGTCTGTTTTATATCTTTCTTATACTTTGTCACCCCAAACTGCACAAAGAACTTGAGGTGAGGCTGCACCAGTGCAGAGCAGAGCGGGACAGTCCCTTCCCCTCACTGGTGAGCAATGCCATGCGATTCACCCCAGGATACTGTTGGCCCTGCTGGCTGCCAAGGCACACTGCTGGCTCATGTTCAGCTTGCTGTTGACCAAAACCCCCAGATCCCTTTTGAAGGATTATAGAGAGAAAGTAAATAAAATAAATGTTTCTTTATGGTAACTCTGGTAATAAAGGCTTATTCTAAAGCACTAGTTATGGAATAATAAATGTACAAATGAAACTATAGTGACAGAAATTCTTCCACATTTTCCTTTCCTATTATTTTTATAGACTTAACTGCATGTAACAGGAATATTTTTACTGCATTTATGTCTGGAAACCACATAAAGATATGGAGATTTTCTGGGTACTTCATCCTAGAATTTAAATTTTTCTTTGCAGGGAGAATTTCATCTACCAAGGAGATATTAATAGATCTGCCTTTAGGGATTCTACTGGAAGCAAATTACTCCCAAATTGGTATTGCTTGCAACACGACTATGCTCCTCCTTTCTGTAGGTGATGACTTGTATAGGAATGAGGCTGATATGTTTAACCCTTAAGTATTCCCTGGAAACAATAATGTGAAAGAATAAAAATGCTTTAGCACAAAGTCTTGTTTCAGATTGTAAGTACTCTCTATAGACTCCAGTCTTGTAGGTTAATAATAATTGTAACAAGTTATGGATTATTGCAATTATTTTGTGTTACCATTTGGATGTATATCATATTTTTGATTCTGATGTTTCCTGATTAGCATGGATATGTCAGTAATATCTAGGATGAATGAGTACTACTGGAAAAAAGAAGAGAACTACATTTCCCCAATAAACAATCTGAGCATCTTAACATTTTCAAAACCATGACAGTCTACACAAGGTCAGCATGTTCTTCTCTCTAATACATAATATTAATTTAAGAGTGAGATATATTTCACTCTGTCTTTGACCCACCAAAAGAGTTCACCCACATATATAACCCTCCCAAAGGAATGTAATATTATATATTTTTTTCTAAACATATACTCTTGAAAAGAGTTCAGTTTAGAAAAAAAATGTTGCCTTAGCATTAAATAAAAACTTTAAAAATCATGAAATGGTTCCCTTTCTTTTTTTCTCTTTCTTTTTTCTCTCTCTCTTTTTTTTTTTCTCTCTCTCTTTTTTTTTTTTTTTTTGTGGAAAAGCATATTTGGCTGAAAAGTTTTATCTGACTCTATAGTTATTTCTGTTTTTCCCTAGGCTCCCAAAGTTGTCAATGGAAATGGGCCTCTCTAGACGTGATTCAAAGCAGAAGCCAATTCAGACATTCTGCATTGCCTTCTGGAGAAATCATTCTTATGTACTGACTACAGATGGAGTTTAGGGCAATTAAACCCTCCTATTGGTATTCTCTTGAAAGACGCTCTTGAAAATGTTACCTCAAGACTTTTATGCAATTTATCTTTCCTTCTTAAGCAATATCTTAGTAATCTTTTAAATTTGTGCATAACATGCACAACTTTTGTGAGCATTTCCTGTTTACAGTCTGGACATAACAGTTTTTACACTGTTTGTGTTTACTGTTTCTTTGGCTTGTTTTGCAAGTTTTGCTTGTTCCAGAGAGAGCATTACAAAATCTGGAGATTTCTGATGAGTTGAAATGTTTTCTGAGCCATGACTCTTTTAACATCTTGATTGTATGAGAATTTGAAACATTATCCTCTAGAATCTCAAAAAGAGCTTGTCTAAAGCCATTGCTTTTTACAACTGGTATTATATGAAATTACAATTATGAATTAATTTTAACAATGAATATAATTTGTCCCTAATTCAATTAAGTCATTAATTAATTAGTAATTAATTCATTAAATAATGAATATAATTTGTCCCTAATCAAATTAAGATATTCAAACTCCATTCAGTTGGCTATTCTGGATCTTGCACTTCCAACTGCAATTGCAAAACCACTGAAAAAGACACTTTAATATTCCACAATGGTGTGGACCATCTCACACCATATTCACATGCACCATATTCACAGGGAAGGCTTCTGCTCCAAGATCTTTGCCTGTCTTAAGTTAGTACTGGTACTTTCTATCTTTTCTATGGTTAGAATTATATTACTCCATTGTCATCTTTAAAACCTTTATTTATTCCAATAGCAGTACTATGTCTGTATATTACTGTCTCACAAAATGTAGGAAGTCTTAGAGGTGAGGATTTACTAGTCAGTGTTGGTAATTTGCTGATTATGTTTTTCTTTCATTCATTAGAACTAGCCAGGATCAGTGGCTATCTTAATTTTCTCATTGCAATCAACAAAGCAAGCTAATTTTGTTCTGGATAAATTTCAGCTGCTTTATCTCAAGGCAGTTTCCTTATTTGTTTTTGTCAAATTTTGCCTTTGAGGACATGGTATGTTAAAATTATTGGGCAGCCATGCTTAAGAATACAGTTACTTGGGCCATAATAAAATATAAAAAATCTTTTCTGTACCCTCTTTATGTTCTATTCCCTCTTTCGCTTGTGCAATACAGAATGCAGCTTAAGACTAAATATATTTAAATTGATATGTTTAACATATAATATGCTATAAATATTCTATATACATAAATATGTTTAATGTTAAATATACTAAATATATATTTAAATATATTATATATATGTTTGCAATGGTTGCTTTTTATGGGGACACATTTTATCAAATATAGTACATAAAATCAGAAAACAAATATCTGGAAAACAAATATCAAATTATTAATTTAATTTATGGCATCTGTAGTTCTTGAGGCATTTTGCCAACACATGTTACCAACACAGTCACCTGCTTGTCACAAGTGATATATGTCACCCTTATGGTAACATAAGGGTGAATCATAGAATCATTTAGGTTGGAAAAGACCTTTAAGGTCATCAAGTCCAACCATATATATATGTATACCTTCAAAGTATATGTTGCCTAGAGATTTTTACAGTGCATCACACTGAATCACAATGTCTCACTATATAATAAGAATACTATATATTCATTACAGGAGATGTAATCTGGTGTTTTGAGTACTGTGAAGAGATGATATTTCCTACAAAATCAGAGTCATTGTATAGTTTGTCATTGCATAACTCCTTCTGGATATCATAGTGTCAAAATCTTCCAAAACTTTATATTTTCCTGATTTACCCAGTGCCTGGTACATGTGAAGTTATTTGGCATGAGCTGACAGAAGCTATTTTGAACAAAGGAATGGTATTACCTTAATGTCTACTAGTTTCCTATCTAGAGATTTTTGCTTTGCAAATGAAAATATTGATGCTTATTACAGTAGATATCAATGACCAACAGCCATATTGATGAATATTGAAACAATTTGCAACACAATATATTTAATAATTTATGATGTTTTCATAAATTCTTTTGTGAGTAAAAGTAGCGCTTATGTAACAGTTGTGTAGTGGCATTGTGAGCAAAATTCTTGGAGTGCCTAGGCTTTTTCTTCAGTGATGTTGAAAGCTGTATACACTTCCTTTTGAGTAAAATTTCAGAAAAAAAAAATATTTAAAAATAAAAATCTAACAATGTTAAAGTATGGTATTTGCTCCTATATGTACAACACATATAAGACCATGTCAATGTTTTTTTAGCTTTCAGCCATTCATAGCATATAGTTATGTATCTACAGGTTTATAAATGCTAGTTTTCTCTATATGAGAAAACATCTGCTTGAATTAGATGTGTGTCTTCCAAAGGCACTGTATGGACAGGTATTTTAGGTGGAATATAATTTGTTAGCTGTTAGCTTCATAGAGGACTCACAGTGCTGTCTGTAGATGAAAGAGTAATCCGAGATGGTGGCATTGAGAAACCCAGCCAACAGTGATAGGTGTGTGAGTCTTTCTAATGCAGTGCTAAAAAAACACAAGAATTCACTGTTAATGAGGAAGATGAGAAATGTAAGTGATTCATTCTCAGGACTGCATCCTTTTTTACAGTTTCACATAATCTGTAGTTTTTTTGAAATAGTTAAGTGGTGTCTGTTGATATATTCCTGTCAATGATCACATTAGGTAAATAAACCTGTCAATATTCATTCAACATTTTAACAAGGATCATCTGCATGTACTAGGTCAACACACTACCATTAGTATAGCTCTTGTGATATAAAGATGCTTTTCATCCAAATGAGTTACTAATGTCCACTTTCACATGTATAGATAAAAGTGTAAATTTAGGGAGCATATATTTCCTCAGATAATGTGGATAAACAGCATGCAGCTGCTGTTTACACACACACACACACACACACACACACACACACACACAAAAAAAAAGTATGGCTTAGGAATATTAGAGAAAATACTAACTATAAAACTGCAAAATAATTAGACTATTAGAAAATGCATGTGACACTGTGGGTCTGAGCATGCACTTCAGCTTTTGCTAATGACTTGGACTACTTGTCAAAGCCATGGACATTTCTCAGATCCCAAAGTGACATTATTATTAACATTCCTGATATGTTTGTTTTATATTATTAGGCAATATTATTACCTGGCATTTCTCAAGCATCTCTCCTCAGGCATCTCAAATTACATCTCATGCACTATTGTTTGTACTAATGAGAAAACAACATGCATAATAGCTTGTATCACCCCTAGTTTACAAATAACTTGTTTTTGCTTGATCTAATTAATGATTCTATTGTAAAGCCATCATAATGCACAAGTATTTGAAAATAAATAGTTTTATAATAGAGGACAAAGAGGATATAAAAAAGCTACCAGTGACAGTAAAGCACAAGAACACATCTAATATTTTTAGTATTTAGCCTTTCAACAGTAGAATGGCCATAATGAAATTAATTTTGACAGTAGACAAAACAACAGCTTTATGTGTCGTATTGATATCAGATCATTAGCTAGAGAAAATTTAGATCTTTTAATTGCTCTCTGTGACAACATATGTAAATGAAAATGTGACCTAAAGTATAATGCCTCATTATGAATTTGTTACATATTAAAATAACACCTCCTTACTAAAAAATAAATAAAGTGAAGTAGTTTTATCATTTGTGAAAAATATTTTCAAAACTATTAAATGTGCTAAGATCCAAGGCAGAACCAGTAGAATTGATCTTCAGTGATGGGATCTGACAGAAGTATAAATATAGGTGATCATTCATAGGCTGAGATAAGAAAAGATGATTCAGAACTAAGGCTTTGCCTTTGATCTGTCTTTGTTTTTCAAATGATGAGGTTAAACTTTAGTGGCAAAATTTGCATTCTTTGCAAATTGAATGTGAAATGGTGAAAAAGCTTTAACACACTTTGAAAATGACAGCAGAATCTGTCAGCCTCAGAAAGGTTTTTCTGTATTTGCTGGCAGAACAGTCAACAAAGTGAATTGAATAGCCCTGGGAAATATTTTAGATCTTATCTAGTGTTTATTGTAATTGATAAAATAATAGCATTTGTGCAATGGTTCCAAAATTTCAAAATTGCCTTTTCCCATGTTCCCATTCTTCATATATTTCTGAAACAATGCAAAATCAGAAATATTGTTAGCTATCTCAGCATGTCTTTCCTTTCTTCTTCTGAAATTTGTGAGACTTTGTAGCCTGTAACATATGATGGGTTGAATTCTTAAACAGTGAGTAAAATGAGCACCATCTTCCATTTCCCAGTAGCGTAAGTGACCAAAGGTTACACCTGACACAAAGAACACAAATAGATCACGGACATTAACAGTAGAATAATATGTTGTACACATTGAAAAAAATATCATTTTGTTACAAGGGTTATTTATAGTTACTAATGTATTTTAACAGACAGTTACAAACAAGTTACATGTGTATTTTAGTATAATATGAATATTATACAAATGTCAGAAGATTTTTTTTTTATTTTTATTTTTTACAATATATAATATGTTTAAACAATTTGAAATATGTGCAAAATAGCTATTTTGGTTGCTTACAACCAAAGAATTGGGAATTTTCTTTCCACTTTGTGTCTTCCACAGGTGGTGAGCACTAAATTTATTTAGGAAAATGATTAACCTTTTCAATCATAAGTATTGTTAAGTACAGCTTGATAAAAATCAAAACAAAACAAAAAACACCTTTAGACCATAACAAATGTTGATTTCAATGCTAAGCACTGAAATAATTTTATGTCAGTTTTTAAACTTAAAATACCTTTCTAGTTTTTATATTTGGAAAATAACAATCCTTTGATTGATGTGAAAATAGAATCTTGTAGGAATGTTACATTATTTGCAGAATTTCATCTCAGCTCTGTAACCATGATGTATTTCTGCTTGTCCTGGTTTCAGTTAGGACAGAGTTATTTTTTCCTCCTAGTAGCTGGTAGGGTGCTATATTTTGGATTAGGATGAGAAGAGTGCTGATAACATGCTGATGTTTTAATTGTTGCAGAGCAATGCTTACACCAAGCCAAGGACTTTTCAGTTTCTCGCTCTCTCCTGCCAGCGGGCAGGCTGGGGGTACGGAAAGAGCTGGGAGGGGACAGACCCAGGACAGCTGACCCAAACTGGCCAAAGGGGTATTCCATACCATCTGATGGCATGCTAAACAATAGATACGGGTGGCTACCCGGGGTGGGGGGCTGGCTGCTCAGGGTTGGGCTAGGCATCGGTCAGCGGGTGGTGAGCAATTGCATTGTGCATCACTTGTTTTGTACACGCTGTTATTATTATTATTATTTCCTATCTTAATAAACTGTCTTTATCTCAACCCACAGGCTTCACTTTCCCATTTCTCTCCCCCATCCCGGAGAGCAAGGGGGCAGGCTGAGTGAACGGCTGTGTGGTGTTTAGCTGCCGGCCAGGTTAAACCACAACGTTGCTGAATCTTGTAACATAAAACAAACAAACAAACAAAAAACAAATAAGCAGACCGAAAGATTGTTCACCCAGAGTTTATTTCTGGGCTGGTCTATGATGGTAAATATATTTAATAGGGAAAAAGCTGTGTTATCCATATCACATTCTGTACAAATGTTAGTTTTTGGCAAAAGTGTTATTTAACTATCCAGTGAAAATATCTGGAAGAGAACCTGCAATATTGGAACATCTCCATTACAGGGACTGCAGTGCTTAGGATATACATGAAATCAACTTGTGTCTGTCCTGTGTTGCATGAAGTCATACCCAAAGCAGGATGGACAGACAGAGGAAACTTTAATTTCCATTTACAAATGGGGGAATAAGCCACAAGAGGTGGTGTTTTCATCCTGATAAACAGGTCAATTGCACCTTCCTCAAAGGAAGGGGAGGGGGAAGAAGAAAACATGATGGGGGAAAAAAAAAAAAAAAAAAAAAAGCTCACAGGTTGAGGTATTGAGGTAAGGATAATTTAACTGAAGGGAAAAGAAAGAGAAAAAAAATCAAGGGCTACATGGAAGCAAAGAGAGAGAAAAATTTCTCTACTTCCCATCAATGAACAATTTTCAACCACGTCTTGGGAGAAACAGGACCTCAATACACATAGTGGTTTTTTTGGGAGGGCAGAGCTCTCTCTCCCATTCCCTTTTCCTACCTTTTATTGTTGAACATGACATCATATGGTATGGAATATCCCTTTGGCCACTTTAGGTCAGCTGCTCCGGGTGATATTCCCTGCCCACCTTCTGCCCATCCCAGCCTCCTGGCCTTATGTAGCGTTTGGAGAGATTTTTTCTGTGCCAACATTGCTCAGCAGTAGACTAAACATTGTTGTGATACCAATGTTATTCTAGCTACAGCCGCAGAGCACAACAGTGTGTGAGTTGCTGTGGGGAAAGTTAACTTCATCCCAACCAGCCTCTCTAAAATACTGAGAGACATATGATGTTACATTATGAGTACCTCTGAGTGTTTCAGCAAAAAGAGATTAAGTATTCTGTTTATCAAAACACAGAAACAATGCAACTCACAGAAGGCTAAATGATTCAGCTACTAAAAGCCTTTTTTTTTTTTTTTTTTTTTTTTTTTTTCTGCTAAACCAGAACAGCTGCCTCCATCTTCCAGATAGCTCTAGGTTTGTATATGAAAACTTGCATTGCTGGCAACGGATACAACAGCTCCAGTAACGTGGGAAGACCACTGAAAACCCAGCTGGGGTAGAGTCCAAATATGGGACTCTCTGTAGTGAAAATTAATTGACAGAAATCTTCTAAGACCACCCCCTTTACATGTTTACTCACAATGTTTTTTTTCCAAGATAATAACAAATTGATTTTGACAGCCTGTGAAACTTTGGCTTTCTGTGAGAGGGACACAGAGCAGAAAGCAATGAAGATTGTACAATTAGACTGCTTGGTAAATGAAGATCTATGGGAACTGAAAAATATATGTAATTTTTAAAGGCAGGCTAGTGTTACTTAAAAACATGACATGAAGAGTGTAAAAGGCACTGAAAAACATCTGTGTCATCAAGAACAAGACTAGAGCAAAAACAAGTCCACTGATTTACCTAGGATATCCTTGCTGTAAAACATAGATTTCTAATATTAACTTGTGCATTATGTGTCATTTCTTTTCTTCTTTGCATGTGAGGTCTGATAGATCAATTCAAGACATAGCTTGGTCTTGCAGACTTTTTCATAAATGCTGCCAAAGTTACTTGTTTCCACCTTCAAAACTGGCTACATTTGCACTATACTGAATGAAAAGAACAGTAATACTACAAGAAAAAATATATTTGACATAATTTATAATCTGAGACTTTACTGGGATACTGAACATGGTTAGATGGTCAGACATTAACAGTGCTTTATGTCTTCTGAAATTACAGACAAATTTTATGACATGAACATTTGTTACATAAAAAGCAGTTCCTTTAAGTGTTTCATTACTGTGTAGACTCATAGAATCGTTCAGCTGGGAAATGACCTCTATGTTAATCTAATCCAGTTTTTAACCTAGTACTGACAAGGCCACCACTAACCATACTACTAAGTCTACACATTTCTTGAAGACCTCCAGGGAAGGTGACTCAAGCACTTCCCTGGGCAGCCTATTCCAATGCCACTCAACCCTGTCAGTGAAGAATTTTTTATTCCTAATATCCAAACTAACCTCCCCTAGTGCAACTTGAGGCCATTTCATCTCGTCTTACCACCTGGTGCTTTGGAGAAGAGCCCGATCCCCACCTATCTATAACTTCCTTTAAGGTAATTTTACAATTACCTTACAATAAGGTCTTCTGAGCCTTCTTTACTCCAAGCTAAACAACTCCAGCTCCCTTAGCTGCTCTTCACAGGACTCATTTTCTAGACACATCACAGCTTTGTTGACCTTCTTTGGACACGTATAAGGTAATATAAGTATTGAGTCATAATAAAGAAATACTTACAAATCATGTTGCTAATATTTACCATCAACAAACACTAGAAAAATAAACATATTTCTTCTCAGAATGTTTTTACCTTCAAGCTATACGTATTTATAGTCAGAAGAGCTAAAGTGGCATTCAGATGCAACAGAGTGAGACTCTGCAAAGTTTCTTTATCTTGACAAATGTTGATGGCAATATTAATGGGCTTAAAAAAGGAAGCTTATTTGGTTACACTGCTCAAGGGAAAAAGTGTGTATGACTGCATGTCACTGTGTGGCAGAAAAATTAAAAAATCTCTCTCCTGAAATTCTCTCTGAAAGTCTCTCCTTGTAGGTATAACATGTTATGCCTTTGTCCCTATCCAGGTTTCTGCTTGAAACAGGTTTCAGTTTTACCACTCAAAGTGAATTGATTTGCTCTTGTCAGTTACTATACGGTGTGAGTTTTTAATTTTTTATTAATAACATTTATTAAATAGTGAGATAATTCATAAAATGTATGCATATAATGCTATCGTACATAATATTAGTATCATATTTCATTTCAAAGAGAGAACCAGATATTTCTGAAAAAAATAAATCTGCCACCATCTCTGTTTTTTTGACATGTAAAATGCTCTATATGTAATCACTATTATTGTTATTAATATACACAATAATGGAAATTTCTTAAGGTATACCGTATAGACACTGACAATCCTAGAGGAAACTGAAATGTACCACAAAGAATATCATTAGAGATGTTCCAAGGCACTGGTTTTCCAGTTTGCTTGGCCTCATACTGTGCTTCTAAAGTATTTTATGTATCCTAAAACCTAAGCATGACATTAGTTGAAATTCATCTCTGATAGCCCAGTTTATTAAAGCTGAAAGGTAGGCAAATGTGTTTGTTTGTTTGTTTGTTTTCTTAAATCAAATCATTTAAGACCCATAGATCTTGAATCAGTACATATTTATATAACTTGAATAGTATTTAAATATTCATTTGCCCAATTGTGTTTTCAAAAATACCTCCTCACCAAAACAAAAAACAAAAAACAAAAAAACAAAAACCACTCACCACAGCACAAAACAGACAAACAACCCATTCCCCCAACCCTCCCTCCCAAAAAAAGGAAAAAAAAAGAAAAATACTAATTGGTAGTAGAATCTTTCACCTTTATGTTGTTGATTCAGATTCATATGGACTGATAATGACTGAATATTGTTACAGTTCGCTGGCAACTAAGTGAATTGGTCTAACTGTAGTTCTTAAGCATATGTGTGCCACAAAACATCTTCTCCATGGCCATACATACAAAAGGATTGGGTAGCTAAACACTTTTAGCTCGTGTGAGTATATAAAATCAAATTTATGTATCCTCAGTCTTACTGATCTCCAGCTTTTTTCTTTTCTGTTTGTAACAATAATGAATGCAGCTTTAAAGGAGTCCAACCATTAACCTTCACTCATTAGAACTGCTTAATTCTTTCCACTGCCACTAGTTGCCTCTGCTTCTGTGGGAGAATCCTATATTTCTGTCTGATGCTGAGAAAGAGTTGTTTAATTCATGAATGCAACATATTTTATTTAGAACTTAAGGTGGCTGCATCTATACATACCATCAGATGAGGTCCCTTTCATACGTCTCAAATCTTTAATAACAGTTAACCAAACTGTCCATGGAATCATAGTAGAGACATATATTGCCATATGGCTTGCTTTGTGTTCCAAAAGGGTAAGTTAATGTACATTTTATACCAGTTCAGAGACCCATCCTTAAAATAAACTTAATTATAAACAAAATATGATTTGGAGTTTTACATAAAAATCTCAAATGTTGATTTTTTATCTGACAGTACAGTGGTAACTGGTTCAGAGGAGAGAGCTGTGGACTAGTGACTGTATCTTACCAAAAGCTGGGGAACTTTTTTATTACAAACAGACTAGTGTAATACCATAGCCAAAAGGCAGCTGGGAGGAAAGACCATGATTATTTTGTAAGTAATAAATGAAAGAAGCTTTGAGAAGATCGTATCATTGCTGAGTCTCATGAAATCTTGGCATTTCACATTATGGCCACAAAGGCCAGACATATATCCACATCTGCCAACAGTTCTGGACCCTGACAGGTCTTTCAGCATCACTTTCATCATTTTGATTTGTAATCCAAATTTTATTATTTCTCTTTTCCTATCCTCTCACCACCTGCCAAAACAGATGTAGAGAAAGAGAATCGATGGTTTTCTTAATTGAGGAACCTGAACTTGTCAAAAGTAATATCCTCTCTGTCTTTATGATATGTGATGAGTTTATAAGATTTTTCCTATAACGAAAAGTGTAAGAACAGAAAATAGCAAGACATGAAACTGATCACTACACACAGAACAGTGTAGGTCTGAGATATTCTTTGGACAAGCCACCTTCTCTGTCCCTCTGTAGTGAGAGTTACTTGCTTAGATAGCCATGGAACAACATGCCATAAGATGGGTGGCAGTGGTGTTCTGCTCTTCACTACCAAATACCCCAGAAGGCTCTGGGGAGACCTCACTGTGGCCTTCCATTACTTGAGGGGAGCGTATAAACGGAAGGGGGAACATCTGTTTAAATGTGTTGGTAGTGTTAGGACAAGGGGGAATGGTCTTAGTTTACTAAGACAGGGCAGATATATGTTGGAAATCAGGAGAAATTTTTTCACTCAGAGGATGGTGAGTCACTAGAACTTATTGCCCAGGGAGGTTGTGGATATCCTAACCCTGGAGGCATTCAAGGCCAGGCTTGATGCAACTCTGGGCGGCCTGCTTTAGTGGTTGGCAACCCTGTCCAGAGCAGGGGGGTTGAAATTATATGATCCTTAAGGTCATTTTCAACCTGGGCTATTCTATGATTCTATGAAATATAATATCAAGAATCACAGAATCACAGAATCATAGAATGGTTTAGGTTGGAAGGGATCTTAAATTCATCTAGTTCCAAACCTACTGTCATGGTCAGGGACACCTCCCACTAAATCAGGTTGTTCAAAGCCCCATCCAACCTGGCCTTGAACACTTCCCGGGATGGAAGCTTCTCTGGCCAACCTGTTCTAGGCCATCATAATCATCATGGTAAATAATTTCTTCCTTATATCTAGTCTTAATCTACCCTCTTTTAGTTTAAAGCCATTACCTCTTGTCATATCACTACATTCGCTGACAAAGAGTCCCTCCCCAGCTGTGGGCCTCTCTCTGTAGGCCCCCTTCAGATACTGAAAGGCTGCCAAAGGGTCTCCCCAAAGCCTTCTCTCCTCCAGGCTGAACAAGCTCAACTTCCTTAGCCTGTCTTAGTAGGAGACATGCTCCAGTCCTCTGATAATTTTTGTGGCCCTCCTCTGGACTTGTTCTAATACATCCATGTCTTTTTTGTGCTGGGGGCACCAGAGCTGAATACATTGCTTCAGGTGGGGTCCCAAGAGAGCAGAGTAAAGGAGGAGAATCACCTCCCTCAACCTGCTGGCCATGGTTCTTTGGATGCAGCCCAGCATACGGTTAGCTTTCTGGGCTGCAAGCACACATGGCTGGTTCATATCGAGCTTCTCATCAACCAACACCCCAGGTCCTTCTCATCAGGACTGCTCTCAATCCATTCTACACCCACCCTGTATTTGTGCTTGGGATTGCCCCAGCCCAGGTGCAGGACCTTGCACTTGGCCTTGTTGCACTTCATGAACTTCACCCAGGCCCACCTCTCAAGCTTATCTGGGTCCATCTGGATGGCATCCCTTCCCTCCAGCATGTTGACTGCACCACACAACTTGGTGTCATTGGCAAACTTGCTGAGGGTGCAAAAATACCTTAAGAAGAACAAGTACACTTTTATATTCATTGCTTCTGGGAACCACATTCTTAGAACACTGACATCCTTCACCTTAGCAATTGCCTCATTAATTTCAACTGTTACATGGGAGTTGGTATTACAGGTATTATTTGTCCTTGAAGATTTAACAGCTGAGTAAAGAATTACATATATATGGACTAATGATGTGTTGAGACCACTACTTACTGACAGCAAACATTACATCCTTCAGTAAGATGGGGTTCACAGGTCTCTGCATCTGTAACCACATCTCTATTATCTGTGCTCTGTAATCTGATCAATGGTCTGTTACCCCCATATTTTAGCCTTCAAAACTGTGATTTTTAATTAAAGTTAGCCATTTGTATGAAATGATTACTCTGTTCATTATCTTGACAATTTCATTATTGTATCAGGTAAAATAAAACATTTATAGCAAGGGAAAAATATATGAGGTATTGTAAGGTTCAAGGAGGTTCATCACGACAGTTGGCTAAGGCTGTTATCATTAACATCAATAGAACGGGTCACAGTTCCTGGTATGCCACATGTCTATTATCTCCTTTTAAATTAATTATACATGTATTCATTAAAATTCCCCAAGTACTGTGAGAATATGAACGTTATAAGAATTGTTACCCTGCTTGCGCATTCTCAGTCATGATTTGCATGTGGAGTGGAGGCTAGAAGGATCTGACTATGCAAGACTTTGCTTGCATGATAATGCTTTTAGGAGCTTTGTTGAGTGTTCCACATTCCATATGCAAAAGTTTTTTTTTTGTGACTTTAACCTTACATTAGCTGAGAATTCTGGAATCCAACTTTGCTTTTTATTTTTTGGAAGTGTTCTTCTATGTATTTCTACATGAATCCCTGGGAGAAAAGGAGTGCATGGCTTGAGAAGTAGCCAAGAATTTACTCATGTTTGGATCTGGGAGCTTGTATGGGAGGACAAAAAAGAGGGAAGTATATCATAAACCCATAGATGACCATATTGCTTAAAAGTTATCTATATGCTATCTTGTCCTATACAGGAAAGAAAGTTGTTATTACCATCCTTTAAATGGGAATTACTGTTGTCCTTATGCTGATCTGTCAACAACACCTTAGTTTGCAAAGTCAGTCTCGTAGATATCAAGTATAAGGAGATATTGACATGGCCTCTCTGTCACCTTAGAATGCCCTGAGGCTGTTTCTGCTGTGCGTGCTGCTCTGACACACAATTTTAAGATATTTTGACTACTGACAAAAACCATGCATTGGAGTTCAGTTGTCATTTTTCCTATGGATGAGAGGCAAGAGAAAGGACAGGAACTAGAGACAGAAGGGAAAGCATGTGAAGAGTTTGGGCTGGGTTTCCGAGCATCAAGGAAATGGTGTTCTTTCCACTGAAATTTTCACCTTTGCTGTTCTGGAGGACATAGTAATAATTATCTCAGCACTGTATGTTATTTTTCTTGTAGTTATTAATAAGCCTGTAGAAAATATTTGTTTGTTTGTTTGTTTATATTTCCCCATAAGGAGCAGCTTCAAAACAATTCAATGAGAAAATTTTGCAGCAATGATGTTAAGAAGAGGTACATCTCAATTCCGGTTCATAGTTCCCAGCCTATTTACATTTCATAGATGTCCATCATCTTCACACTGAATTTGCTCCTTCTCTTCCAAATCTTGTGTTACAAAATCCAGTTATAGCTTTGTGTTTTCAGGAATTCAAACACCTCAAATATCTGACTTTCTGGGTAAGTACTCAAGTTACATGCTAGGTGCATACAAGATAAAAACTTAATAGCATCCATTGGGCTTTTAATGAAGTGTTGTATTATCAGCTTTAAACAACATTTATTGATTCAGAGCTTGTTCTAGCTTGTGCAGTCATTTATGTGTCTACACCCAGACTCTGAATCAAAACTGTTTACATAGAAAACTGAGGTTTGCATGCTCACATGTACACACTTATCTTCAAGGAACCATTTCATGGCTCTTGGGAATTAGGTGGTTCTAGGTTGCATACATGGGAGCTCTTCCCATTTGCCACACAGTTTGTTGATGTTCCAACAGGCTTCCCAAATAGCAGGATTCCAGGGTTTCTCTAACTCAAGTGACAAATTCCCAAGTAAATTATGAAATGACTAGAGATTAGGAACTACAAGAACTTCAGGAATCTATTTATATATTTATTTATTTTTAATGTTGTTCTCCATGCTTTGAGTTCTCCATAATAGCCTTTTTCATATCTCCATTTCAAAATAATCTATCTAAACTCCTGAAAACTGTGATGCTGGTCCTATGTACTGCAGATTCTGACTGTAATGATCTCACTGTTGTCTTGTGTTGCATGTGCTACCCATGGGACCTTGCTTAAATTTTTATTTGCTTTCATACATACAGTTTTTGACTGGCATTTGAGATTCCCTGTGCTTGTGCCAGTGTGCTTGTAATTGCCATCTAACTCAAATAAATGTTTCAGGTCTGCCACTCCTTTGTGTATGTTTTAAATACCCTGCAGCTTCACAAATATTAGTAAGTGTTTATGCTTACAATAGTGAATTAAATCTTCTGAGTGTAAATCAAGGCCTATGGCAGATTCAAGCTGTTCTGGAGTAGATGGACCTAAGTGTGATAGTGTCAGTCACAACAGATGGCTGTAGAAACCTATGTTTTGACTACTGCTCAGAGTTTTAAGTTTCTTAAATTCAGACTAATGTCACCTCCTGTTTCTGCCTTTAGGCTTCCATCCATTTCTACATTATTAGAGGATAGATTTAGTGTATTAAAGCACAGCTGTTGACTTAAACTCTCATTTCTTGCCTCAGACCATAATCATTTTTTGCCTTCCCAGGCTATTTGTTCTTCTGACAGTATCTCAATTCCTACTTTATTCCATGTTGAAAGAACTGTTTGTATACTATTGAAAAGTGGTAGAAAATCTATTTCTCTCTCTCTCTTTTTTTTTTTTTTGGTCCTGTAAAAAAAAAAATATCTGGGTATATTAGTTTTTTTCACTGTGTTTACTAGGTAAATTTGACATGACGGCATTTTCGGTATTCTTGTTTTTTCATAAAAAATATCAACAGTTCAACACTGTATAAAAATATATAAGCAAGAAAATCATAGAAAATAACAAAGCACAATATCACCAGAAATCTTCCACACAGGTTATTCTCTGTGCCCTTTTTTTTTTTTTTTTTTTTTTTTTTTTTTCCCAGAGGTAGCAAGATGTATAAAATGCACAAGGTATAAAATGCACAATCCAATGCTACCCTGGTACTGCACTGGAAACATGTAGATATACAAATACAGGATGTAACAATAAAAATAAATAATAAAAACAAATACAAACAAATAAAACATAAAACAAAGAAATCATAAAAAAGAAAAAAGCCTTCCTGTCACCAGAAAAATGCTTTTATCAATGGGGGAAGCTTTTACCAATTGTAGCAGCAACACCAGGAATGACATTTGGTTTTAGAAAATCTTGCAAAATAAAGTTTTTACATCATGAAAACAAATAGGTTTTCATGAAGAACACGTCATTGAGATTATGCCAAAAAGAATATAAACAATTCCTGAAGGAAAATTATTTGCCAGAGGAGAATTAGAATGTGAAGCTCTCTATTCCATGTCTGTGTAATAGAGACTCATCATTTGTAATGATCAGAGCGAAAATATTATAATAGTTTAAAAACATTACAGAAATGTAAATGGAAAGCAAAGCAAAACAAAATAAAACAAAACACCAAAGACATCAAAGAAAAACAAACTGAAGTAAAAACAACTGTGAACTTACTCTCAGAAGCTTCTAAATATAATTTACTTATTAGAATCACAGAAAAAGCAAAGAAATAACATAAGGCTGGTTAGTAGGAAATTATCAGTTAGTTAATATTCTTATTTTTCTATAACTAAAACATTTGGAAGACAGTAAATATACAAACATATATTAACACCTGATAAGCCTGCTTCTGATCCCCAAACTCCCCAGTGTTAAGTAGCTCTCAGAAGAAGAAGAAGAAGAAGAAAAAAAAAACATTAATAAGAAGTAGTGTGGTCTTTGCAGAAGAGGTGATGAGATGAAAAAAGTACAAGAAAAAAAAAAAAAAAAGAAAAGAAAAAAAAATGGAGCCTAATCCCTACTGTCCTTTTCTCTTGTCTGGATTGCAGTTACTTTCTGAGGACTCTCACAGAATACTGAAATCCCTTTGAATTGCATCTATAGGAACCAAGAATAATTAAATTTCTTGAGCCTTTCTGAACACTGAAGCTAAATTCTTCCTCTCAAAAGAAACAGTTAAAGAGGGAAATGTAGATGGGGAAGAATCAATATCAGAATGCTACCCAACAACAATGCAGTTGAAGACTCTCACATAGTTCAATGCATCACTGTGATTTGTGGCTGCTGTATTTTCTCATTTTTCCACAAAGGCTGTATAAGGTGAGCCATTATTCTGTTCCTCATGACTGCCCTACTGCATAGCCACAGGCTGGAAGAATTTAGGAAGTTTCACTATTATGGATTATCTCAAGTTCTTTCAACAAGACAGAAACCAGTAGGTCTTTGGAGGATTGCTACTGAGTATATCAAAACATTGAAGAATAGAAACAACCAGGTTAGTGAAACAGACCATGAAGCTGTTATAAAATATAGAAGAGAATTCAGCTTCTCTGCATTCAAATTCAGCATTTACTGAATGCATTCTCCACATATTCCTGATCCCACCATTAAAGAAATCAACCAACCAACCAAGCAGCTACCTCCACCCTTCCCCAAACAACAACAACAAACACTAAAACTGCTGTAGAGTAGAACTGCTGTATTTAATTTCTAAATTTCTCTGCACACCTTGTAATGTTAAATAAGCTCCATCATAAAGCTATCCAATCTAAACTATTAAGCTGGTATTTTTTTACACTCCTTAATAAGGCAAAGAGTGAATTAGTATGAAGTCTATGCAGTACTTACTCACTGACCTTCATTTCTTATCAACCTTTTTTTCAGCCTTGAGAAAATTTTGTGTGTCTGGTCATTTATGTTCCATTTTTTTTTTTTTTTTTTTTAGAACACTTAACTTGTAAGGTAAAACATGCAATTAATATACTTCTTTGGTATCTTAGTGTGTTAAGACATTAACAATTAAAGACTATTTTGTCATGTTAATTGAGTTTTGTGTTGTTGATGACTCATCTTTGAATAAATGTATGTATTTATATATATATAATTGCATGTAAGCTGAAGGTCTTGTTGAATTATACAAACATGAATACAACACAAATCAAATAGACATTTCTTCAAGAAGAACAGACCTCAAAATCAGAAGGTTTTTATTTTGTTCTGTTGATTTTTAAGACAACATAGAAATAATGAGCAAATGAAGAGAAGCCTAACATTTTAGCCATTAAGAGTAATATATTGATAATGATGTCTGCTATAGAAAGGTTGGTGAATTTGATGGGAAAAAAATCAATGGAATTATACTGAGATGTAACTGTGACATGGATCTATTCACCTTAATGAATTAGGTAGAAGTTTTGTGGGCTGCACTTCTGAGTTTCAGATAGTTTCTTTAATGGAAACTTTAAGTGCACTTATAGCTGCTAAACTACACTTTATATTTCAGTGTGGTGTTTTTTTTTGTTTTTTTTTTTTTTTTTTTTTTTTTTTTTTTTGGATGAGGTTTCTGGCTACTTTACTCAGCTGGAACATTTGTGTACATGCCTACTGGAACATTTGTGTACATGCCTATGTGACTATGGCAGCCAAAGTGAGGTTTTAGAAAATAGAAAATGTCTATTATATTTATTAAATGGAAAGACAAAATTTTATGGTAAGGTTGCAGAGATGCACTTTATAAATTTGCAATAATAATAGGTCTTAGAGTTTTGAATGTACTTGCACATTAATAGAACAAAATTCAATTAAAATAATTGAGTTGAACTGTTGTGAAAGAACTCTGTTTCTTGGGATTAAAAGTGTAGATAAGAAATCTAGGTAATGATAAATTCAAATGATCTAGTATTATATATGTTATATATATAAAAATACACCTGCATAAACATTTACTTACAAATGTTTAATAAACTACCTATTATGTATGGAGATCACATCGCCATTAGAATTGTTTGCTTTCACTAGAAGGTTGGAGTTACTTTGTAATGTTTAGAAACACTGACTTTACTTTTAATCTGAGAGGAAAACACGCAATGTCAAGTTTCGTGTTGGAGTTATGTAAAATAGTTAGCCCAATAGAAGAAAAGAAAGGAGAAATCTGCTAACATAGTCACAACTCTTATAAATATGTTTCAGAATTATAAGTGGTCAAAGCATGTCCTTGTGTTTTAGTTAAAATCAGGCACTTCTCTCATCTCTGTATGGAACAGCATCATGCTGGGGCAAAGCACTTCTAAAATAGTGGATTATTCCCATTCTGATTATACTGATTTCATTTTTTTTTTTCGTCCCAAGTATCAGATATAACCCTACTGAGCTTGTAAGAGTGACAGCATTTTAACCTTAATGATATAACACTTTTATAAATATAAATCAGATAATTATTACATTTGATAAAGACTTCTACTTTGCATAGAAATTGTTCAAATGAGTAAGCAAGGAGCAAGACCTCTTAAGACAGTATTGAAAAGAAATTATTTTTTCCTATCTCATATGAATAAATCAGAAACAGGCACATATGTGCGACCTTGTATACAGGGAGACAAATGCCCTTATGGAAGGGCATAGGTGCTCGCAAATAGGATCTACATCAGCAGTTCTCTGGGGTTAGTGAAGGCAAAAGGAAGCTGAAGAAGCTCAATCTAAGGATTTGGCAGTGTTATGAATTTTTTTTTTTTTTTTTTTTTTTCACTGTGTTTATGACAGACCACTTAGAGCAGAATTAATCTCCTACTATTTTATTTTAGCTATGGAAAAGACAGATGTTCAGGCTAGGTGCTCTTTTTGGCTGCAACTCTCACAAAGTCAGCCATGGAGGACAATTTTCCTCTGAATTTATCTCTGTCCATTAAGGAACTCCATTAGGTTAAATATCTTGCCAGTGAAAATTCAGAAAGGTGAGTATTTTTTTTTTTTTTTCTTATTGTAAAGAAGCAGTCTCCATTTAAAATTTTCTACCCTTTGTGACACACTTACTTCATAAACCATGTCATTTCCTGCAGGATTGTCTCTGAGGGTTTAATCCTGAACCCACTATAGTCCATGACAGAGCATTCCAAACTTTCATCAACAACATATAAATTTTGTATAGATATCTGGGTGCACTTTTTAAAACTTGCATCCAGAAATGGAAGATTTAGGAACATAGAAATCTTATTTTTTAAATAGTAAATGCAACAACTTCCTCTTAATCATAGAAAAAATATGTTGTTCCAGAAGAAATATCAACATAGTGGGAGAAAAAAAATAATTTAAAAAGAATTTTGCAGCTGGTTAACAAACCAGAAAGAAAAGAGAAAAACAATAAATATAGAAATTAATGAGAAAAGCATTTCCAATGTAAATGAAAGAATAAAACATAGATTCTATATTTCTTCCAGGACTGCATTTTTCATAAGTACTATAAAATAGTCTTTAACAGTGGAAAAATAATTTAATGAAGATGATTAAAATATTCAGGGGAATAATATACTTTGCAGTGCATTGAATATCTTCTTTTTGAAAGAATTTCTGAATAATTTTATGAATTAGTTTATATTTCTCTGAGATTTTAAAATGAGAAGAAAAAGAAAGCCACAGATGATACATTGTGAATAATATCTGGAATGAAATGTATTTTGATGGAGAAACATTATGGGTTAACTTGTTTCCAGTAATCCTTTATTCTAAATGAAAATAGGGCTGAAGAATACTGTTGGAGTTTCACTTAGATGGACACTTTATATGTTCACAACAGTCTAGGAATATACACTACTTTTCTACAAAATTTTAAGTTCTTATTTTTAACTGATATACTGAACTTATGAACTCAGAAATAAATTCAGTGCTGGAAATTTAGATAATTATTTTACTTTTAAAGGAATCATATAAGTTCATGTCCTTAGAATTAAACAATGCCTGTTTTAATATATTGTAATTAAATTGTAGAATTTATGTAATATATCTTCCACTGTTGGTCAGATTGCATCTGACCATCATCAATCATTTAGTATTATGTTATTTTTCCACTGTAGTGAATGATAGTTGTGCTAAGGGAACTGTTGACAAACATTTTTAACAACTGACCTTTCTAAAACATTTCTATGTAAGGTATTATAAGAAATATATGGTTTATTTTTACAAACTTCTGAAGACATTCATTTATGAAAGAGTTAAATATATATGTATATATACTGAGCAATCTAACCAGACAGATTCTGCATTTTTTTCTCCAATAATTGTTTTTGAATCAGACAAATCCAAATTATGCATTAGCCTTTGCTGCATTCATAGCATGTAAATGTCTAATAATTGTCTGTGTTCATATGTCATAATTCCAGTTATGATAATCAGTCTTAGTTTTTATCTTCTTAAACTGTTTTTCTGTTAAATGACAGAAACTGAAAATAGTTTGTGGATAGAGTGTGGATCTGTCTACTAGAGTGGAAATTGGAATGTCTGTATTGCTTAATCGTAATCCTGGCTTCTGAATTATTGTCATATTGTCATTAGACACCTCATCCAGCTTTGCTATAGGACCAGCAACAGGTGAAACTTTCTGAAAACAGAAATGATCAATGCATTTGTCAAGGGTATTGACTGTTAATGCAAGTACTTTATTCCCACTGCACTACAAGCAAGACCAGTGACTCTGAGAGAGTCATAAATGGAAAGTTAGATGCAGTTTGTTTTCACATTTGATAATAACTTGTACATACCTCAAAATGACTTCTGAAGGAATTATTTTCTAATTATTTTTGATGAGCTGAATGACTGCAAAGGATTAATCTTTGTAATACCTGGAGTCTTTGTAATACCTGGAATCTATGGATGTGGTTTACTGTACTTTTACTGTACTTTCCTGGATGCCATGAAATCAAATGTGTTTGACAGAGGGCCAACACTGATGTTACAACCACCAACCAGCAACCAGTGAGTGAGCTACCTTCTAGGTTTGACAGCAAAAACAAACTGTGGATTAAAGTGAAACAACTCAAAGCTGTAAGACACCCACTGGTCTAGTGAAAAAATTATTTAAGAGCAAGAGAATATTTTTATTATTATTATTCTTAAATATTCCATCATTTTTTTCTTCCAATTAGCAATTAACATAATAACAACACTCTTTTCTCTGAGCAATGTTCAAGAACAATTCTTCTCTTTGAACAATGTTCAAGCTACTAATGTTATACTGGGCACTGATCACATGATACATAGAGAAATAGAGATGGCTAATGACCAGGGAGAAACAAGGGAATACATCATGGAACAGGAGTGGCATAAAGACGTAAAACTAGTGAACAGAGGAGATTAAAGAAGTAATGGGGAGAGAATAATATATACAGGAACATACAGGAATACAGGAATGTGGTGGGTTGACCTTGGCTAGTTGCCAAGTGCCTACCACAGTGCTCTCTCAATCTTTCTCCTCAACAGGCCAGGGATAGAAGATATGATTAAAAATAATAATAATAATAACTGCGTGTTGAAATAAGGACAGGGGATTGCACACCAATTACTGTTGTGGGAAAAACAGATATCTTGGGGAATATTAATTTAATTTATTGTCAATAACAGCATATAGCAGTGAGAACTAAAAGCAAGCTAAAACACCACTCTCATCCACCTTCTTCTACCTCCATCCCTGAGCATCACAGAGGCACAGAGAATGAATTTTGTGGTTAATCCATAATGCTTCATTTCTGTCACTATCATCTTCACTCTTTTTCAATGCTCCAGTTTGGTGTTCCTCCCATAAGCTATAGTCTTTCACAAACTTCACAACATGGGTACTTCCCATAGGCTGCAGCTCTTCAAGAACTGCTCTAGCATAGCTCTGTACAACTGGATGCAGGTCATCAAGAGGCTGTCAAGTGTGAGTTTCCCACTGGCTGCATCTCCTGCCAGATCACCTGCTCTACCTTGGACTCCTCTCCATGAGCTGCAGCTTTCTTTAGGGCACATCTACCTGCTCTGGCATACGGTTTGCCATGGATATCTGCTCCAGCATGGTACCCCATGGGCTGCAGAAGAACAAGTAGTATCACTCTAGTCTTCTCTGCAGGCTGCAGGGGAATTTTGCTCTTGGAGAACCTCCTCCCCCTCCTTCTTCATTGTCTGTAGGGCTGTTTCTTTCACAATTTCTCACTCCTTTCCCAGTTGTTGTGCAGTGTTTTTTATCCTTTCTGAAATATGTTATCACAGAGGTGCAAACAACATCACTCACTGGCTCAAGTTTTGTCAGCAGTAGGTCTCATTTGTAGACATCTGGAACTGGCTCTAATATAGTGCAGCTTCTGGTCTCTTATCACAGAGGCCAGCCTGCAGCCAAAACTGCCATGTAAAACCAATGCAGGGAGAAAAAAATGAGAAAAAAAAAGATGAAGAAAGAAAGTGTAGAGCAAAACATTAATGTAAACCTGAAAGGGAAGGAATGAAAGAATAAAAGAGTAATTTTTTGAAATAATGAAGTGAAGCATCTTTTTAGAAAAACAAAACAAAACAAAACAAAAACCACAAATGTTTTTGTATTGTGCAAATTAAAATTCAACTAATTAGCACTTAAATTCTATAAAAAGTTTCTGTTTAATTAAAATATGCCAGATGCTTTAGCATTGTTCTTTAAAAAAGTGTCTAATGAGTTGGGGGGATGTTGTTGCTTGATATCAATATAGCCCCTTTACCACCGAGACAGTGAAGAATCACTGTGTTTACTGGGACTCTGGAAATGTAGCTAAAGTCAGCAAATTCATAGCTAGGTCAAAAAGGAATATAATTCTGTTAAAATTACAAAGAGTTTTAAGTCTGCAATTGGTAAGAAAACTTATTTGGGATGTGTGATATCAAACTCTTTTTGCTTTATTTCATAATATTTTATCTAAATAATATATGTTGCACGAATGCAAGAGTCTGTGTTCAAAGAGTTTGGTATATATTGCCCTCTTTGCCAAGGTGACATCTGCCATAATATCTAGTAAGTGAACTTTTTCTAGAGCACATATGTTGGGTATGTATGGATATCAGTAACCTGTGATTTGACATTAAAAATATTTTTGAGGACTTTACCTTACATTACCCTATATTTTTAACTGCTGATACCTTTGAAGCTAAACCCGAGCTGCAGCATTTAATGTCTTATTAAGTTTTTAAAAATAAAATAAGTAAAATACCTTTTTACATGTTTCCAAATCCCAATTTAATTGTGTTAATTTTGTATGGCATTACGAAATTGCACTTTTTCATCGTGTTTACACCTGCCATCCCTAATGCATTAACAGGTGTGAGATTTATGAGTGGAACACATGAGACCTGCCATAGTTAATCACATTTGTAACCTTTCAGATACACTGCAGAATTTTTCTTACTGTGAAACATGCAAGAAAAAACATGCCTTTTAATCTCTGCTGAGCTTAGATCTAAAACAATACTGTTATTTTTTTCTTACACATTTCAAGTACATTCATCAAATAATATCCTAATTATTTTTCTTTGACATTTTCCTGTCAAAGAGCTATTTGGATTTCAAGATAATACTGAAGTAGTCAGGGAAACAGAAGCATATATTGACTTTTTTTTTTTTTTTTTTTTTTTTTTTCCTGAATTGAAAGTACATGAAAATAGATGTGGATGAGGTGGTATTCTTGCCATCATTGCACCATAATACTTATAGATAATTTATAATATTTTTAGAATAAGAAAGAATTAGTTCACAAGTTTAGGCTTAGTAATTTGCAGCTTTGACTAAAAGCTCAAAAGATCCCTTGAAAATATTCTATAAATGACAGAGTAATATTAATTCTGTGGGACTATACATACATTTGAAGCTATTAATGTGCTTGTATACATCTTTGAATCTAGCCAGAAAGGATGTATGGTGTTTGAAAATTCATATTAAATGGTTATTGCTTTGATAACTATGTTGAAGTTCTTTTTGTGAATGGATATACGTATTTTGATAAATTATTTTCTTTTATTGCACATTCAGAAATGTTGGTTTAAATTCTATTAATCATTCTTAGGCAAATTTGGAATGCATTCAATATTTTAAATCAAGCTTCTATTTATTTATTTTCTTTTACAGGAAGAATTTACAGAATCACAGGATTATTGTTTATCAATCAGGTGACTGCTGCCTAAATTGGTTTTAGCATTAGTTTAGCTTTGTGCCATTGTATAGCGCAGTATCTCATGTTAATTTATAGATTGTAGTAAGAAATATTCTGTTGAGACTGAATTATTTATGACATTAGATTGAAAAATATGGTGTAGAAGAAAAGATGCACGAGTTAGTACTGGTGGCCCCAGACAGTAAGCACAAATTGTGATGGCCAATTGTGTTTAGGCAGAGGAGCACAAGTTTGTAAGTCATGCTAGTAATAAGAAGCAGAACAGAAAGAAAAACAAGTAAAATGGAGAACTGGGAATGAATAAAGAAGGAAGAAGGAAACAGACCATTAGAAAATGAATAAGAATACCTCAAAATGGATTCATAACAGAGAAGGAATAAATTCTCCCATTAACATTATGTTATACCTGACAAAGGCCTCCAGCTTCTAACAGGCCTCACCTGGAGTGACTCTGGGACATAGCTGTTCACTGGGAGTGGGAGCACAACACCACTGACAAACGGAGATTACAAAGTTTCTGAACAACATGTTAACATAATAATGGTTTATAATTATTTTCCTCTCTATATAATTTTTCTTCTGGGTTGTCTTCTATAATAATTAAAACAATAGTCCAATTAATTTGGACTATAATTATTGGTATAATTGTAACTTGACTAATAATAATTTATATGTTATTATTTCAGATTGGGAAGCATGAATCAGACTAACAGTAAACTCTTAGTTCAACACATACAACATATTCCCTTTGTTTCATAGCAAAATATTTTGAGTGTAATGCTTCAATGTCTTTTTTAAGATATAGAATAATTCATTCTAATGTAACACAAATGATAGACGGTATACTTAGCCTTAATTTACTCTTTAAAGACTTTTAATTTAAAGTACTTTAACAGTTTTTTAATACCTTAAAAATCTTTTTACTTAAAATACTTTAAAAGTTTTATACTTGGAAAGAGTTTGTGTATGATTGAATATGGATTCATCAGATTGCATATCCATATCATTTTTTGTTAACATTATTCATATAACTTTTAGAAAAATAGAATTATAATAGCTGATAAACCATCTAATGATTTTTTTTAAGATCATTCATAAATTTAACAACCTGACATCTAAT
Source organism: Stictonetta naevosa (assembly GCA_011074415.1). NCBI lineage: Eukaryota > Metazoa > Chordata > Aves > Anseriformes > Anatidae > Stictonetta > Stictonetta naevosa. The sequence goes on along the minus strand of CM021697.1, from coordinate 18,632,680 downwards.
AGGTTGACAGAGGTTTGAATTGCTTAACTTGCTTAATATAAGGGAAAATATTTCTTCAGTGACTCTCTTTGGATTGATATATCATAGTCTTAGCACCCAATGACGTCACAGTATATTTACAATAGTATATATACAGTAAAATACTATAAAATATTTAAATAGGAATAATGTAGATAAGACAATGGAATAATGTTTCACTGAATGTTAAATATATCAATACAATTTAGACTGATACTGGTTTTTAACAAGTTTTTCTTTAGAATCACTTTTACCACAGCACCTATGAGTACCGGGCAAAGGAAGATATTTCCACTTCTGTTGAAACATTAAATTTTAATGCACAGTCAAAACAGTATTAGATTTCAGAAATCCTATACAAGCACTTTTTTGAAAAAAAAAAAAGTAATATTATTTCAGTAATGTCTGTATTCTAATAATATTTAACTTATGAAACTGAGTATTAGATCCATGTGTCCTTTTTCTTCACAGTGGTAGCTGTCTCACATGGCCATATAATGTATTTACATAAATAGTAATGAAAAACTAAGCAAACAATCTAAAACTATGTCTATTCTGTGGACTTTCTCGGATTTAATTTTGGAAACTAAGTGACATAAAGTGTTTTTAAAGTTTTTATTGTCTATAGTATTTGTACATGAAGGACACTTTCACTGGTGTAACAGGCATAGGAATTCTATAAATGCATGCAAAATTAATTCACAAAGAATTAACAGAATATAAATTATTAATTGTAAATAATCATTTCCAAAATGAAATTTGAGTCAATACTTACTTTTGATATTTACCCAAAAGTGTTAGTCTTGTTAGCGTCCAGCAAAACTTAAATTCCATAGCTAACTCCATTGTGAGAACATCCCAAAGAATTAGAATTGGCAAATGTCATCTTAAATCAAAAATATTCTGTACAGAACCAGCCAAGAATAAAGAAATATAAAAGCACATGTGATAAATGACTGAGTCCTAAATAAGATTCTAATTAAAGTTTGTAATTTATTAAGTGAATAGAGGTAAGCAAACAGCGCTGGGTGCGCCGGGAGTCTCTGCTCCACCAAGACGCACACCTATTACATCAGGTGGCTGATTTTTATGCTCCTAGACTAATACATATTCATCACTATTCCTAGAAAAAGCAGGGTTATTATAATTAGTTCCTGGAATCTGAACCCTCTCCGGACGCATGCGTCCGTCTCTGGTGGTCTTTCTGGGGGTCTCTTGTGCTGATGGCTCATAGTCTTCCTCCCAGGCTTTGTCTTTCGGTCGTCCTTCAACTCCCCCTTTCTCCTTATTTGGTGGATCTCTTTGCTGGATATCAGAGGCTTGGGCAGCGTCCCATGCAAAAGTCAGCAGTTTCATAAAAAAACTCCTTGGTCCTCTTATCTCCCAGAATAGAGTCTTAATGTTCGCCCTTCAAACTCTCTATTTACACAAATTGCTGGGCCCTTCCTTTGCATGATACAAGAACTATGTACACTAATCACTCTGTTTTTCTTAAATAGAAGGTTATATTTCATCATGCGTCCCTAGCCGCATACTGACATGAATCAAATTAACACATTTCACAGCACATAAAAACATGTTATTTCCAAAGAGCTTTAGAAGACAACAGATTTAAAATTCATAGTAAGGGTTTAAATCCAAAGTGATCATACAAAATATACCAGCTCAATTGCCCTCAGGAATTTTTAGTGACCACCATTTCAAATCTACTAATTTTGTAGACTAAGTAAATTAATTCTTTATACTAAATGTAGGGAAGAAAAAGGAACCACAAAAGTGAAAATATTCATATCCAAGTCCTCTTGAGCAATCTGTGGGTTTAAAAATCAATATTAAGAAGTGATTAAAAGTATTCTAGCTTTTTTTAATAATAAAAAAACCAGCTGACTAACTTAGAGAACACACATCTGAAAATGCATTATAGTTATTATTATAAAGTTGCTTTTGTATTCCACAATTACTGTCACATCAAATAGCATCTTAAACTAGATTTAGAGCAGTTTCATGTTTTTAAAGCCCAAAATTCAAGAAATCAGGTGATCTCAAATCCAGATAGATGGAATCTACACAAGTGAGTATTTAGTAGTTTAATAGAGTTGTTGCTGTTGTGGTTTTACTCATTTTTCCATTTGTTTCAGTAGAAAGTGAGCAGTCTTTGGAGGCATTAGAGGTGGGAGAAGAGGAATGTTTAACTAATGACCTGACTTTCTGCATTTTCTGAACAGACATAGTTGACTAAAGCCTTTGAAAGAGTACAGAAGTCTAGGAATCAGTTTTCTTTGGCTGATTATGTGAAAATAGGTATGTGGTAGCCTAGTTCAGAATGTGTTAGCAATATGTTGCTTTTGTGTCACAGTGTTAGAGCAATCTACCAGGAAGTAATGTTCAGGGGTTTGAAATTCTCCTTAATCAGGTACAGCTTGAACAGAGATCTCCCACATTAAAGAAGGCAGTAGTCATTGAGCGATTGGTATGGATAGATACTCACTGTTCATCCTGCAGTGACTCCTGTGCAATGAGAGTCCTGGGACCTGAAGGAAAAAGGGAGCATAAACTTTGACATGGAGAAGGCAGAGGTTCCAAATATAGTTCCAGGCGTGGACATGTTTTCTAGAATAGATATTACATTGGGGTGGGTAAAAGAAAATGAGAGAGGGAGAGAGAGAGAGACAGCTCTCAAGACTAGGAAGCCAAATCTTAAGTCTACATAAGACAGATGAATTTGCTATGCAACACAATAGTCAGGTTTCCTTTTACATGGCCTTTTTCTGACTCTATGACTCCTGCCTTCCTGTCTGCACAAAGATCCCACCTGAGAAAGCACTAAAGTATAACTGGGGTGCGTTTCCAGTACATGGAAGAAATGTGTTCTACTCAAATGAAAAATGAGTTTCAAATCCACTCAGGAGTTCTCAGAGACTAGGCTGATGCATATCATGAGTGCATGCTCTAATTGGTTGTGTTCCACATTGAAAGTGGAACCTGACTTCATGTGTTAGGGGACCTGTCAGGCAGTGGGGATGACCCTAGAGAAATAGGTACCTAGACAGTGAATAAATGCTAGAAAATAGAAAATTATGCCTACCATAAAATATCAAAATATGACTTCTGCCATTCCTATGAAAAGTCCAGGGGCTTTAACCTGAGCTGAAAGATTTAGGACTGTCCTGAGCTCTCCTTGCCTGGATTTCATGCCTGACTAGGGGCCAAGTGGTTGCTGCCTCCCCTTCCTGACCTGAGCTCTGTCTGTGCCTTCATGGGAAGGGTCTGGCAAAGCCAGGGAGTCATTACCAGAAAGTAATAATTCATGCCAGGGAGGTCTGAGACTAGGAGCAACCACAGTGCAGTAGGCTGCTGCAAGAAAATGTATAAAATAAAATCTACTGGTTGTAAGACTGAGCAGGAAGAAAACATCTTCTTCTTCCTGCCACTGAACAGAAGGACGAAATCCTCACCATCATATTTCTTGTGATAAAGACTTCGGGATGGAAGACACCTCACTGAAACACTCATACTGTTGCTGATGAAAACTGAATTTCTGGTCTTGATTCCCAGAGAGACATTGGATGAACATAACACTAAATAAAAATATATATATATATATATGATATATATATATATACATATTTCCAGTTTCAGTTGTTCTGTTGTAACTTTTCAATATTAGTTTTGGCCATCAGAAGATAAAAATTCTATTACCTGAGTATTCTTAACTCCACACATATGGTGTGTTGCCCTCAGTGCGATTTTGAATGCAATGGGTGTTCCAAAAATCAGAAAAGTGTTTGATTATGGTAGTCCCAAACATCACTTTTTTAAATGGGATTCAATCTGATCCTAAAACCTTCTTTCTAGACAAACTCTTATCTGTGCTCTTAATTCTTACTTCACCCACTGATATGCTGGTTATCACATTATCTGTTTCTTTGTTGAACATCAGTTTATGTCTAAGCTAGGATCGGCCTGCTGTTTAACAGAAGTAAGCATAAATCAGCACGAACTTAAGTTTTTCAAGGGTTAATTAGACAACATTTAAAAATATGTCCCCCTCCCCCCCTTTTTTTCCTGGAAAACAGGATTGTGATTTTTTTTTTAAAGATTATTTATTTTTGTATTTTTTAGAAATATGTAGCAATATTAAAACATTTGGGCCTTATTTTTAGACTGTTTTTTTTTTTGTTGTTGTTCTTTTTTTCTTTATTATTTATTTATTTAGCTTTTAAAATCACCAGAAAGTATTGTAAATAAAATGCCAACTGCTATGTATAATGTCCTGCAGATATTTTTTTTAAAATACTTTTGGACTTTCATTGGTTTGAGAAATCTACATTTAACAATTCTGTCCAGAATAGTCCAGGCAACTCCAATGCAGCAGTGTACCACATATGCACTTAACAGTAAAACTTTAACCTTATTCAGACTCATAAATCGAATTTCAACAGAAATTTCATAGACATATGTCCACAAGAAAAAATCAGCAAAGAAGAAAATAATGAATGTTCATTTTTACAAAATATATGAAATGTCTAGGAACACTGGGATGATATTTTTGAAAAGGTACTATTTCCTGTATTTCTGTTTTTACCCAAGTCAAGGAAATTACTCCTTTTCAAAAGACCAAGAAAGCCTGACTATATGCATAGCACAAGCTGCACTTTATGAACACAGTTCTACTATACACTGTGACAATTTTTGAAACTGCCTTTATAGCTCTGAATAGTATCACTAATATCAGTGCCTGGCATAGCATACATGCTTATCTTTATTAATTTGTTCCCAATATTTGTCATATATCATTTATCCAATTATACAGAACTGGAATATATTTTATAATTGTCTTAGTTAAAATCCTTTTTTTTTAAAAAAAAAAAAAAGAAAAAGAAGAAGTATTTTTGTTCAAAGTTCATTGTTCGCACACCTTTTGTGAGTTAAAGCCTATGTCCTCTTTCCTTACCTATTGCAGTTAGGGCACTGAACATTCAGAAGTATGTAAAGTTCATAAGTACACAACCAAATTTGCATTATTATCACTCCCTGTTTGCTTCAGTTTCTAAATCTGGGTAGTCCTGGAAATTCTCTCATCTCATAATAGCTGAGAAGCTTCATATCTTTATTATGTATAAGTCCTACCAAGATTCACAAACTATGCATTCCTTCATCTAATTCCCCTGAGGGACCCTATGTATCTGATCATACGTACCAGATGGCTTGGTCTTTATGGAACAAAGCAACTGCAATGGCTTTTGGTAAAACACAGATGAGAAAAAATGAAAGCAGCATTCTTCCCTCTGCATAATAGGCTACAAGGAAGAATTCTAACACAGTATAGAAAAACTGTGTCCAATGCCCTTCACAGCCACTCTTCTATCTTCTGTCTCTCAACCATCAGGGTATAGACTGATCTCCAAATAAGCTGTTCCAGTGTGGAAAAAATTTAAATATCACTGCCAATAAAAGAGACAAAATGAACATAACTTTGAAGTTAATATAAAACACACCTGGAATGCAGGAGAATTAATTCTTTTCTTGCTTGAAGAATTACCTCTATTAAGGAGACAGTCTGCAGAGCGCATACCTTATAGAAGCCATGCTTCATTGTGGCGACTCCGGAAAACAACACCAGAGTTGCTCATCAGTTCCTTCTCTCTTATTTCATGTTTCTGTGGTTCCTCTCTGAATTTATTAAAGTGAGTGATACTCTGCTACTTATTAGCAGTAAGTATTACCTTTCTAAAACAATCTAGAGGGAGCTGTATTGTCACATAAATCCATTATGAATCTTTCCATTACTAACATACCTTTGAAATAAATAGGAATTTAGGAGTCAAAATACAACTGAGAATCTAAATATACCTGTTGGTTTTGGAAGCATCTGCAAAGGTGTACATGCTTTGAAACATATACAAAAGCTCTGTAGCTATAAATTCTTAAGATAATTCATGACATTCAGACAACCATTTTAAATATCACAACCAAAGTGTGATATTTAAAAGTCTTAGAGGATAGAATAGGGAGCCACATTATTTAATTGGAAGAAAATGAGGAAAGGAAGAAGTCATAGGTATCCTAAGTCAGCTAGGTATGAAAAATCTTCATCAGAATTCTTTTGCTTTGAGAATTTATTTTCAGATGTTTTAAATAGTTGAAACTAGGTTAAAAAATGCAGAATTATAGTAAAATCCATTTGTCCCGTATTTCCATTACAAAAAGATTAAAGACCCCTTGTTTCTTACTAGTTATTATATGAAGTTAAACTCTTGTCACCCTGTCTTCTCCAAACTAGGCAAAATCGTTGAATCTTAATCTCAGTTTATAGGTAAGAATGCAACATTTCAGTGTATAAACCATCTGTTCACCTTCTATTGCATACCATCATGCTAGCTCCAGCCCCAATTATGTCCCATGTTGAACAAACTCAAATTTTCATAAATCTAAATTTCAGTTCTATTTCACACTTAAGATGCACTGCCTAAATCCTTTCCACTTTCTGTTTTCAGCTGGAGGGTGTGTCCTAGCAATAACCCTGGTGCTGTGTAGCATGATACAGTACCCTGCAGGAGCAGTGGTGTGGGATGAAAGTCTGCTCATAGTCTGTCATGGGTCAGTGAAGCAGGTCAAAAAACTGCCTTACAGACAGACCAAGGGTTCCCCATGGCTTGCATGTTGTACAGGAGAAATGTCCCTCTCATTCTTTTCATCTGAATGCAAAATGTAAGCAAGATAAAGAGGTATGAGCAAATTAACAATTCTTATCACAGAATATTCATTATCCTGGTGGTAGCAGATCTTCACAATTGCTACAAACCAGACAGAAGAATGCATAGCTAACAATCATTAATACATTTCCTGAATGTGTCTTTAGCTACAAGAAATAAAGGGACACTAGTACCAGTTTCCAAAAGTTTTGTCTGTGGCTCTTATGCATAGTGCTTGATTTGGTAGTGTAGGCATGCTCTCAGATCACTTACAGAGCTAAACCTTATTTGGAAGGAAATACACTGCCTGAAAGCCTTGCTTGAAATTCAATAGGTGTCAATTAGCGCTCCCTGTGTCATGGTAGCCACAAGTCTTTGCAACTCTTCACACATTTGCTGGTAGAAATGTAGAACCCTGTGGAGGTAATTGGCAGCTCAGCAGAGATTTGGAGGAGCTGAAGTGAGGTATTGGAGTATAGATTTATAAACAGAGTAAGACATTTTGTGAATTTATGTCAGCTGATGTCTGCTAAATATGAGGTAATATAAGATACTTTGGAAAAGAAGCTTCTGCACTTTACTACAGAGTAAAAGCAGACATGCGGGCAATTACTGAAACCAGAACGTCTCTCAAGAAATCCCTTAGCAAAGATATTAAATCCATCTTAAATTACAGATGTATACTCCTCGGTCTCTTTTCTTTTTATTTAAATGTGAATATTTCAGCCAGTTATTCAGTCCTTCGTTAAACAAGCAGCATGTTTCAGCAAGTCTTGTAGGAATTGCATGAAGGGTGAAGTTAGAATGATTAACAGTATTCCCTCCACTGTATCTGTAAAGCAGGTCTTGATATGAAGACTATAGGAAAACAAGAGCTTAAAGTCAACTTCTGTTGATTTCAGTGTGAACTACTGAGCCCCCTGCTGCTCTATTTCAGTGGGAGACAGCATGGGATAACTGCATGAGATAAGAATGCTCTGTCAGCTTCCCAAATGGGTGACTTGTAAGAATAGAGTCAAAGCATTTCTTTGAGCTCTTGCAACAATCTCTCTCTCTTTTATTTGTTATTTTTCTTTTAGTTTGCCAATATTTTCCTCTTATTTTTCTAATTAAATTGGCTGTGGTTCAAGAGAAAAACATCCCAGTCCATATGTCACTGTGTTTATTGCAGGCAAATGTGGTAAAAATACACTAACTTTTCTATGCTTTTTTTTTTCAGTAGATTGTAATACAGTTGTGTTTATTAGTTATGTGATTAAAACAAAATACCTTTTGTTTTGTTTTGTTTTGTCTTACAGCAAAATAAAACCCAGTCTCTTAAATATAAGACTTCCTATGCAAGCAAAAAATATTTTATGTATAATTTCCAAGGCTCTTTTATGTTTCACAAATGAGCCCACACACCTGAAATTCATTCAGACAGTCAATGAACTGTGAATAGATAAATGTCTGCTTCACTTCCATTCCCCACTGCATTTCTGATTAGATATATTGTACTTTTCCAATAGATCTAGGCTGAAATTAACTACTGATATTATATTTCTGCCATCACTGGGGTGATAGTGTGACATCTTAAAACTGGAGTGAAGTCTGGTTTTAGACTTCAACAACCAGTCTACTATGAAACAAGTCCTGAGAATGAGCCAAGAGTATTTCTGTATTAATACCCTCACTCCAAAATGATAAAAAATTCCCATGGGACTGTAGAAAGAAAGACATGACAATTTCAAACCTTTTCTACTGGGAACAGGTAATCACTGGATTTTAAATGCATTCAGATCAAAGGAGAATTTATTTTTATACAAGGGAAAAACTCTTACTCAGATATTTCCTCCCATGCATGAAAAAGGGGCCACTTCCTGTAATTCTAAAACCACATTGTTTAACATAATTTGTCTTTGTGTATTTCAAATCTGATCTACCTCCATGTTTTTTGTATCTGTCCTTCAGTTGCTTTTCTACATTTGAATTCCTAATAATGACACCTAAGAAAAATTAGCTACATGTACTTCTGGCTATGAATGTGCAAAAGACTACTTCCTTGATCTATGTTCTTTGGTTTATCTTTTCATACTGCCTTAATTTAAGAGCATAAGAAAGACCATAAATATCCGAAATTACTGTCTGGTCAGTAGTATGTCCCTGAAAATGGTCAACAAATCAAATTTAGAGAAATAGGCAAACTCTAAAGGTTACCCTACATTTTCTTCTCAAATAAATTCTGACAATCAAAAACAGTTTATTTTTTATTTATTTATTTATTTATTTTTCCTTCATTAATCCTCGATTAGCATGTTTTCTATGAATTTATCAGCTTTCTTTTGTACTGATGAACTTTTGGATTCATTATCATTACATGGAACTGTTTTTGAAGCTTAATTGTGGGCAGCTTCCTGCTTCTCTTCACTGCCTATTTATTTAGATGTGGGGAAAAAGAGGGAATAACATATAACCGTCAAGATGTCAATTCACCATGGATTTTAGAAGGAACATGTTGGCATTCTGTATTCTGCTTTCTCCTTTTCTTTTTCTTCTTCTTCTTTTTTTTTAATAGTTCCTAACATTTTTTTTTTTTTTTTTTTTTAACCTTTTAGATACTGACAGCTCTGTTCACATTTAATCATACTTCCACAGAGTTGCTGGTAACTTATTGAGCTAGATGGCTAATTTAAGCACTCTAAAATAATAGAAAAAAATAGATTTTATTTTCCCTGGCCAGAAATAAATATATTACTTTTTTTTTTTTTTTTTTAATATTATCTAAATTGTTATTATTTTTAACTCACATGACATACTTGTTTGTTTGTTTGCTTGTTTGTTTTCTTCAGAGAATCTTGGATGTAAATCTCTCCCTAAGAAATCTGTACTTTTTTATTATTATTATTTTTCTAGGATATGAATGCTATAAATATCTCATTATACTTCCAGATTATCTCATCTGTGACCAAAATAAAAGCAAGTGTTATAAATCAGCTAACAATTACCGTGCAGAACTTCTGAGGTACAAGTAGTAATGATTCATATGCTATTTTATGCATTCTTGACCTGCAAATCTTTCTCTTTGTCTTTGTGTCTTGAAATTGAGTCTGTCTTTGCATTCACAGGTTTCGTTTCATCTTAACAACTCCCTGTGTTAATACTGTCTATTCAACTGACTGCACATAGATAAATTCTACATTCTTAACTTCTTATTTGAATATTCAGAGTAGAGAAGTAATTTAAAATTTATTGAAGAAGAATCTTGATGAGAGAGAATGAGATTATATACAACTGGACAGGCTCTAAAAGGAAGAAAGGAAACTAAACTGAAATTAGGTTCTTTTCCTCTGTTTTCTAACTAATCCATGTCATGTGGTAAGGTATTGTCCACATAGCTCCTTTCTTGAGTGTAATCCTTCATTAAACAGTTGGAATTTTGTCTGTTAAAACTGTCAGAAGATATTATCAGGAACAGGAACAAGTAGTAATCATGTGGTTGTGTAGCAGCCTGGAAATTTTATTTTTATTAAGTATCACACTGCCTATGAGACGTGATTGTGGTCTTGTTGAAATTAATGATGTCTCTTGTTGAAATTAATGATTTCCTCTAAAGGTGCAGGATTTTATATGTTTTGTTCTCATATAGTACCCATACAGATGAATCTTGTGTTATAGTATATGCTAAATAATTATTTCATCCCTTCATCTAAGGGCTACTTGTCCAAAAAGAATCTGACAATGTTTCATGGATCAATAATACTCTTTTGGAAGCATCTGTTAGGATCTTGAAAATTTTTATTGGCACAGCATGTAAGAATCTGTAAACAGCTAAGAGAGTATAAAGTGCAACATTAATAGATTTAGACTTGCACAAACAATTCTATTTCTAAAAAATACAGACTTGTAAGATAATATGCACACAAAAATTGACAAAATTTGAAATAACAATTTAATTCTTATGCTTGGCAAAAAATTGTAAACATGTATGGTGAAGGATTCATTATTGTCCTGAGGAGCAGCATAGAGCAGCCTGACAACTGTTCTCAGTTCTACCTGCAGTCAGTTGTAAGGGACTGATCCCACATTCAATAGCTTGAGATCTCTGTGGAATTGAAACACTCATACTCTTCTTCAGCATATCTCTGTCCATTTGGCTATGAGTGATCTGAGCAATGGGAAAGCATGCATTAGGCTCTAGGTAGAACTGAGAAAGTGAAGTGGATGTATCAGCAAGAGACCTATTATATGCTAATTCTGACCTTCAGACAGAAACATATACCAGAATTACACATCTATTTAACTCTTGTAAGTGTACTCTTTTTTATCTGATCAGGAACACAAAATATGTTGTTAGAAAAAGATTCTGTCCTTTTTGCTTGAAATATATCTTTTAGTTCTTGTGTCTAGAAGTCAAGGAAACACTAAATATTAAAGGACAAAGGATAAAAATCAGAATAGTCTCTGATAAGAACTAAGCTCTTACAAAGATAGCAGTAAAATAATTTCTATGTTTAGGAGAATTTATAAACAAAGGGCCCAGTCCTGGAAGATTTAACTGAATAGAGCTTTTTAAGGCTTCTTAGAGAAATTTATTCTTCAATAAATATGAAGAAGGTGGGTCCATTAGCAATTATATACATATGTACACGTATTTATGAACTTTCACACACATACTTTTTTCACTGTAATATGCATATATTCTGACATAATGGAACAGAAAAAGACCTTTTTTATAGACACTTCAGTCTGAGTCTTGTTCTTTCTTGATGCATATAACTGAAAAACTGAAACATTTTTCTGTCTTATTTATTTATTTAGTTAGTTATGATTCATAAGTTGTATCTTTATGAATATCATTTTTGTCACTGTGTGAGCAATCCACTGTTCAAATAAAGTTCACTCTTTGGCAAGCCTTGACCACTCACAAAGGCATGTCACTTTAAATTACACAACACATTTAGCTTACATTATGAAATACCAGAGCATACTAGTGGCATTTTCACCATCTGGTGAAAAAATAAAATAAAATAAAAATGATAAGATTCAGAAGACATCCACTTTAGATTATGTGAGTAACTTGGCACCGCAGATATAAAAAGATTAGAGATTACTGTGGTGTTATTTAGTATTTCTTCTTTCATATTTTTTTAGACTCCTGGGAACATGATGAAAACAGTTTGGACACGTTTCCACAAATACAATATTTTACACAAGGTAGCTCTTCCTCAAAGAGCAGGAGGAGAAGGAGAAGAAGAAGAAGGAGAAAAAAAGAAAAAGAAAATGAAAAAGGAAAAGGAAAAGAAAAAGAAAAAGAAAAAGAAAAAGAAAAAGAAAAAGAAGAAAAAAAAGGAAAGAAAAAGAAAAAGAAAAAGAAAAAAAGAAAAAGAAAAAAAGAAAAAGAAAAAAAGAAAAAGAAAAAAAGAAAAAGAAAAAAAGAAAAAGAAAAAAAGAAAAAGAAAAAAGAAAAAGAAAAAAAGAAAAAGAAAAAAAGAAAAAGAAAAAA
>CM021697.1:18593743-18620385 GCA_011074415.1 Stictonetta naevosa | reverse complement strand
GAAGAAAAAGAAAAAAAAAACCCTTCTGCATCAGGAATAGTCAAGTTTGGGGCCTAGTGCTATAAAAGAGATATCAGCAAAATATCACTGACAATTGTCTGTGTGCTACTAAGATGGCTGATAAATGGAATGCAGGACATACATGAAACAACTGAAGAAATATGGTTTGTCCAGCTCAAGAAGAAATGGATCAGGAGTCTAATAATAGCCATATATCTAAAGGTGGAAGGTTAAAAATTGGATGAAAACAGCCTTGAAGCAGACTTTTATTGAAAGTAAACAACAAAACAAGAAAAGACAATAGTCACAAGTAGCAACAGGGAAATTACAATCGTGTATGAGGAAAAAAAAAATCTTCACAATGAGACTCAAGCATAAGAGCAGAGATGCTGTGGAATCTTCATCCATAAAGGCTTTCTTAACTCATCTGGATTTTGAAGCTAGGTCCATATAGAGCAGGATGTCAAACTTGATGGCCTCTAGAGGTTCCCTGAAACCTTCAATTTTGGTGATTTTATTATTATTATTTTATTTTTTCCCCCCTGGGACACACTCTTCTTAAGTATTAAATTTTAGGTTTGCTAGAATTCAGTGGATTTAGAGTAAGATTCCTTAAGATTTCTGAAACACCTTTGATGACCAGTGATATATAGAGATCGTTCTGTTATCTGCCTGGCAGAGAAGGACCTGGGAGTATTGGTTGATAGTCAGCTGAATATGAGCCAACACTGTGCTCAGGTGGCCAAGAAGATCAGCAGCATTCTGTCTTGTATCAGAAATAGCATAGCCAGCAGGACTAAGGAAGTGATTGTCCCCCTGTACTCAGCTCTGGTGAGGCCACACGTTGAGTACTGTGTTCAGTTTTGGGCCCCTCACTACAGGAAGGACATGGAGGTGCTTGAGCGAGTCCAGAGAAGGGCAATGAAGCTGGTAAGGAGTCTGGAGAACAAGTCTTGTGAGGAGCAGCTGAGGGAGCTGGGGTTGTTTAGCCTGGAGAAGAGGAGGCTCAGGGGCAACCTTATCGCACTCTACAGGTACCTTAAAGGAGGCTGTAGTGAGGTGGGGGTTGGTCTATTCTCCCACATGCCCGGTGATAGGATGAGGGGGAATGGGCTAAAGTTGTGCCAGGGGAGGTTTAGGTTGGATATTAAGAAAAACTTCTTTACTAAAAGGGCTGTTATGCATTGTAATGGGCTGCCCAGGGAAGTGGTTAAGTCACTGTCCCTGGAGGTCTTTAAAAGACGTTTAGATGTAGAGCTTAGTAATATGGTTTAGTGGAGAACTTGTTAGTGCTAGGTCATAGGTTGGACTAGGTGATCTTGCAAGTCTCTTCCAACCTAAATGATTCTGTGATTCTATGATTCTGTAATTCTGTCTTCTGGACCAATTTCTGAAATACTCTGAAAAGAGAGTATGAGACCTATCAGTGACCAGCATTATAGTGAAAAACAAAATAAAACTAAAAACAATAACAACAAAATTACACACACACACAAAGAAAAACCATAAAAATAATCATTACAAGGTTGTTGCCTTGTAACTGAATGTAAAGACTAAAAGCCAGGAGAAGCCATTACTCTGAATGTATTCACCACATAGAAATTCTGGTACCTTAACTAAAGAGCTAGAGAAACTTCATACCTCCAACAGATATCTTAAATTAGTTTAAATTAATCTAAATCTTCATTTCCAGATAGAAAATCATATGAAAAGACAGCAGTGAACAAGCTGCCTCCCTTTTTCTCTCCAGTGGTTTCTTTTCAGAGGAACAGTTGCCAGTTTATTATAGACTGTGAACTCTTTACATGCATAATGGAATAATCCATGAGGGCATTTAAGGAAAGGTTTTATAACAAGGGGTAGAGAATAGTATTCTTACATGGTGTAAATCCACCTCTTTTTTTTAACTTCTCTGATGATACACCATTGTATTCCATCAGAAAGTCTAGTGAACTGAATACATAGCATCCATTTGAATATCACATTATATATGTATTTGTCTTTTAAATACAGTAGTAAATAAAACTTATTTCTGCCATTTAAACCAGTTCTACAGGTCTGCAGCATTATGTACAAGATTCGTGTTTGTTTCATGTTGCTCTTATCTCATTTTCCATGTCTTTGCAAGTACAGAACCAAGAACAACAAAAAAATATATCCAGAAGCTATTCTGCAACAAACTGCGATCTTGTCAGATCTTATCAGCTCAGAAAAGTTGGTTCTGGTCAGTAGCTGTGGGGATTTCAGTAGGAAAAAAAGAGCCTAAGTGATGCCTCTATCTTCTGAGTTTCAGCCTGGTACTGCTACAGCAGATGTTTTCAACCCCGACTCTGTGTTTTGCAGGTATATTTTTTTAATTTCAGAGGGTTGAATTCATATTCCTTCTTTCCCTGAGTTTAAGACTGACTTCTAGCTTTTTCATAAGAGAAAGTAAGAAGGCAGAAAGAAGGGATTCATACTCTACTTGTACGGTACACATACAGAATGTTGGTTTTGCATGGCTCTATGGCTGTTATTTTGCTATTCCCATGGGGGAAAAACAAACAAACAAACAAACAAACAAAACCAGATTGGTGTGGTGTTTTGTTTGTTCATTTTTGTTTTTATTTTTCATCTTTACAAAGAACTTTTGGGTAAAAATGAAAGACGTGAAAGTAAAAAGGCTAAAGATTTCATAGAGAAGAAATAAGAACAAAGTGTCCGCAAACTTATGAAGGCAGGTGTTAATATTTTGTGCATTCCTGGTTGCATTATGCACATTGTTTGTTGCATAATGAAGGACCTAATAAAATAGGGCATGCTGGGGTTTAAGAGATGGAAGAATGAAGGAATTTTACATATTGTTGATAATGTAGGTGGGACGAAAGAAGATATAAAGGAAAAGAAGAAAAATAATGGTACTAAACAAGATGGAGTGAAGGAAAGGAAAGGAAAGGAAAGGAAAGGAAGGAAGGAAGGAAGGAAGGAAGGAAGGAAGGAAGGAAGGAAGAAAAAAGAAAGAAAGAAAGAAAGAAAGAAAGAAAGAAAGAAAGAAAGAAAGAAAGAAAGAAAGAAAGAAAGAAAGAAAGAAAGAAAGAAAGAAAGAAAAAGAAAGAAGGAAAGAAGGAAAGAAAGAAAGAAAGAAAGAAAGAAAGAAAGAAAGAAAGAAAGAAAGAAAGAGAGAAAGAAAGAGAGAAAGAAAGAGAGAAAGAGAGAAAGAAAGAGAGAAAGAAAGAGAGAAAGAAAGAGAGAAAGAAAGAGAGAAAGAAAGAGAGAAAGAAAGAAAGAAAGAAAGAAAGAAAGAAAGAAAGAAAGAAAGAAAGAAAGAAAGAAAGAAAGAAAGAAAGAAAGAAGGAAAGGAAGAGAGAAAGGAAGAGAGAAAGGAAGAGAGAAAGAAAGAGAGAAAGGAAGAGAGAAAGAGAGAAAGAAAGAGAGAAAGAAAGAGAGAAAGAAAGAGAGAAAGAAAGAGAGAAAGAGAGAAAGAGAGAAAGAGAGAAAGAGAGAAAGAGAGAGAGAGAGAGAAAGAAATAAAGAAAGAAAGAAAGAAAGAAAGAAAGAAAGAAAGAAAGAAAGAAAGAAAGAAAGAGAAAGAAAGAAAGAAAAAGAAGTGAAACAATGCAACAGGATCTCAGCACCCTGACTGTAATTTAGTTTAGAGACTTCTCTCATGTGGTCATCTACATACTGGCATCTAACTTCAAGCATCTTAACTTCAAAATGAATCCCATTAGAAGAGCTCAAAAGCATAAATAATATGCATTTGTTTTCTGTAGCTAGTGTCTACATATCTTTACAGCTTATCTGTTTACAAATATTTCTTTACTTCTGGTATTCTTTATGACTCTTGTTCCTTCTATAAAAATAAAAAAAAAACACTCAACAGAATTAGGTTAAAGGTACATCTAGCCCACCTCTTGCCTTTGATAGTATCCAGAGATAATTAAGAAAGAGCAGAAGAACTCTTGATGTGGAAATATTTTTTGAATTCCAAAACAATATGTTTACCACTATACAGAATTTGTTATTTTCCACCTTTCTGAGGCAATGGGCTCCCTGTCAAAGGGTGTGGGGGATATTAACCATTGTTTTGATAGTACTTGTTACCTTCAATAGGTCTGCAGTTTTATCTGTCTTCTGCTGTATAGAAGATGTTCACAAATAATCTGTGTAAGAATGAGAGACACTGCACTCCTTTTCAGAACATAGATAAATCAAAACATGTTCAGTTTACATTAACTTTAATAATTTAGCCCTGAAAAAAGAAAACAAACAACAACAAAAAAAACACTTGCTCACACAAAAAGTAAAAAAATCCTGTTCATATCCGTTACAGTAAAGAGTAACAGTAAAACAGTAAAGGCAAAAGGAGAGAAAGAGGGAAAAAAAAAAAGGGGGGGAGGAGTGTCAAAAAAGTGCACAAAGTATACCACCCAAGCAAAGTATTTTTCAAAGTCACATGCTTTCCATATGTAAATTTTACCAAAAAAAAAAATCACAACCATAGAAAGGCTTGGGTTGGAAGAGACCTCAAAGATTATCTAGTTCCAACCCGCCTACCATAGGCAGGGACACCTAACCTGCCACTGAACATTTCCTGGGATGGGGCATCAACAACTTCACTAGGCTACCTTTTCCAGTCCCTTACCACCCTCCGAGAGAAGAATTTCCTCCTAACATATAATCTAAATCTCCCTTCTTTTAGTTTTAAATAATTTCCCCTTGTCCTATCATTATCTAACCAGGTAAAAAGTCTCTCTCTCCATCTTTTATATAAGCACCCTTTAACTACTGAAAAGCTGCAATGAAGTCACCCTGGAACCTTCTCTTCTGCAGGCTGAACAGCCCCAGCTCTCTCAGCCTTTCTTCATAGGAGAGGTACTCTACCCCCTTGATCATCTTTATGGCCTTGCTCTGGACCCATTCTAACAGATCAACATTCTTGTGCTGGGAGGCACAGACCTAGATGCAGTACTCTAAGTGGGGCCTCACAAAGACAGCACAAAGGGGGACACCTTGACCTGCTGGCTACTCTTCTGCTGATGTAGCCCAGGATGCAGTTGGTCTATAGGGCTGCAACCACACACTGCTTGCTCATAACAACCTTTTCATCCACCCACAAGTCCTTTTCTGCAGGGCTGCTCTCACATCTAAAGGGCTGTTCTTCTCTCTGTCTGCGCTCACATCATAAGTATCTGTCCTTAGTGCTAGTATACCTAATTGAATTATTCTGATCAACCCTTGAGACTTTTTCACTGTTTTGGATACTTGGCACATGTATATCAAATCATAAAGCCTGCCAAAAGAAGTACTTTCCTTTGTGAAAGAAAAAACATATCCCGATTCCTTTAAGTATTTGTCTCTGTGATTATATCTTTAGCACAGACAACATGCAGAATGAGAAAAAATGAATCTCTTTTATTGTGTGAAAATTTAAGTTTCTTTAGTTTACTGCAACCACCTTCAAGTGTTACAATATTGATTGTTTAAATATCTGTTGCTGCTCTGCGTATTTTCATGCTGACTGACAGATCCCATTACTTTATCTGCTGAGGAATTCAGATTTGTTAAAGTTATGAAAAATAGCACTATGTATGAATCATCAATCTCACTCCGTTGTTAATGCTGAGATGTTATGGAGACAGTTGGCATTTCCTTGACATGTTGTACGATGTCCCCAAAATCTCTCATCTTTCCAGGCTTGACAGAAAGAAAATTAATCGTTCAGACAGTGATTTGTCATTTTGAAGATTATCCAGGCAGCCCGGTAACATTGAAAGTACTAAATGTGCTGTTCACCATAGTAATTTGTGCACAGATTCTGCAGTGACATAAAAACCAAAGTGGCATTTGGTGGGTTGAACAGTGAGGTTAATTGGTCTATTTAAGTAGTGGGCATTTACAGTATCAGCATCCACTGCACAGAGCATCCCACTTGCCTTAAGATGGCAGTAGAGTACTTTGACTATTGGAAAAGCATTGCAAGCTTTACTGAATAGTTGAGCTGACAGAGGGGGAATGAGTTGTGCATAAAAACTTTCATAACACAAAACGAAATTAAATAGGGATAAGGACATTTAAATCTTAATTTCATATAATAGTATCCTTGTATTTTTTTAGAAAGAAAAAGTTATTATTAAATAGCTTATTTAACTAACCTACTAAACCAGCTGTTTAAAAGATGGAAGTTCTGAAGTGATAGTAAGAATGATAGTGAAGAATGACATTAAAAATCACACTTTCTAAAGCTATCTTGTATTTCTTGCTCAGAATACCATTATTTATTTATTTATTTATTTATGAATACTCAAGGCATAGTGCTAACCTTCATGTATTGAACACTTGATTTTAAATTATCATTGTGGAATTAAGGTCTAATTAATGTAGAAAGATCTATTCAAAGACATTCATAAAAACTGATCAGATGTCCAATTTGGAAAAAAATATCAAAAATATTACAAATTAAGTGAGAGAACTAGCTCATTCTCCATAATTTACTAAAAAGCTTGTGCTATGTTTTTCAGATGTGCAAACAGAATCTGGTCTTTAATTCAGTAGAAGATAAAAAAGTGGGGTCTCTAACACTGAGCAATCTTGAAATTTTATGAGGGCTTTTATAAGGCTTGCTCTTTTCTGTGTTATGCTCGTCAGGGAGAACAAGTTTGTGGACCCAGTACCTATCCCTCCATCATAGTCCCAACATGGGTGGCACGTAAGTGCTGTATGGCTTCATTTCTCTTTATTTCCAGCAATCTGTGAGCTAAAACAAATCCAATGGCTACACCTGGAGGAATGGAGAATTATCTCCTACTCCAAGTTGTTCAGTAAGCCACAATATATCACAGTGTATAACTTTAAAACATGAACCACAGCTGGCATTTTACTTATATAAAACTGGAAATTGGTGAGCCTATGTCTGTCATCTACCGTAAAACAACAACAACAACAACAACAACAACAAAAAACAACAAACAAAAACAAAACAACAACAAAAAAAACAGAGCTCCACATGAATTCCTTTCAGATCTGACTATTTAAGAACAGACAGAAAAATAGATGTAAAACCTGGTGTTTGTTTTGTTCTCAAGTGCTTTTGGGGATGGGTGAAAACACCTATTATTCCTTTTAAGTTATTTACTCCTTAATTTAATCCATGACATTCATCTCATTTCTGTCAAGTCTGAATAATGAAATCAGACTATTAGTCTAACATTTCAATCCAGAATTTGCGTACTAGTGATTCAATCTGCCACTCAGATAATAAAATAGGAAGAGGACTGAGTGGAGTACAGTATAGTTTCAAACAGGCAACATATAAATATATATTTCATTAAAATGACAAAGATATGAACCAGTGCATTGTTTTTGTGTGTTAATCAGCTGACAAAGACAAAAGAAGGAGTTTGGAGACAAAACAGTATTTCTATTCCTCCCTATAACTGCAAAACCTGCGTCCTGAAAGCTGTGATTTTTTCACTGATGCCTTCTCTTCCATACTCCTCCCCCCAGCAGTTCACTCTCAGAAATAACCATACAGAAAACAGCATGTTGCTAATTTCTTCCCTTAGGTTCCATTCAAAGGAATGTGTTTGTACATCCAAGAACATGTGCGCATTTTCCAGAAAATAAAAATGTATTCTTGGCTTGAATTAACAGCTGTCTCAGCCTCTCAGACACTGAGTGCTGTGTGCTAACATCCTATCCTGACTGGTAGTTATGAAGATACCCTCATCAGCTATTTTTTAGAAATAGATTGTTTTTTTCCTACAGCCCAAATGTATCCAGTTCTTTTGGAACTGGACATAGTCACTGACATCACACATATAAAAGAGAATTTGAATGTTGTTTCAGTAGGGCTATTATGATTTACAAGATCTTTGTGATATCTGTGATATTTGTGTGCAACTGACATTGATTCTTTTAAACTGAATATTTATTTGTATTCTTTATATAAACTCAAATTCTAAATGTTTGATAGTTATAAATGAGTTTTGTTTTCTTCTGAGTTATTCCCTGATTGTGTTTCTAAAATTCAGAATGTTAATATGCATTCTGTAAAAATAATGCTTTATTTGTATTGATGAAATGATTACAAGCTACAGGCTGTATTAAAATGTGGACCAAATAATGCCCCATCAAGCTTTTATAATTGTCTCAAGTACTGGGAAATAAATATGTGGTAGACATGGAAATTGCATTTATAATTAATGAGACTACTATAGAATAATTCAATTCGGTAATTGAATACAATTTTCTAAGGGATAGATTTAAATGAATTAAAGAAATAATACTTAGAATAAATACTAAATCATAAGTAAAATTATAGGCACTTTGAGTCACTCTGCTGTTTTGGCATCACAGTGACACATGTAAATTACAAGCAAGCTCAAGGGCAAGGTACCAAACCAAAGACTGAATGGAATTTATGTGGGTTAAGAAACACACCTTATATACAGAAGGATTTATTGTTAGATTAATTGAAGTATTATCCATCTAATCAAGGTGATATTGTTAAGTCAGTCCCAGTGAATGATTATTACAGCTTATAATAACAGATTTAAAACCAATAAAGACAAATACTCTAGTATCTACCGTCTTCCCTGGTGCTAGGCAATCTGCAGTGTTCCTAGGTTGCTACGGTCAAAGGTAATAGTCTTCCTCTGGAAGATAGGCAACTACAGTGAGTTATCAACATTCTGAATCACTTTGCAAGAAATATATGATGTTAAAGGAGTTTTTTTTTTTTTTTTTTTTTCCCTTTTGTGCTTTGATTTGCTTAAAACTCTCTATATTTGTTAACAGTCTCATTATTTCATATTTCCTCACTAATTCACATTTCCTTGCTGTACATGAGTCTTACTATATATGGATGTTTTATGTATGTTGCATATTTATTCTTTGATTTCTCTGATTTCCTCAAAACCATTTTTCCCAGTTCACAAAGCTACATTCCTTTAGTGAACATTAATTGAACATTTGTGACACATTTTTATAGCCCTAGGGTGACCAGCATCGTGTACATGCATTTTCAAGGCCTACACCATGATCTTTGCTTATAGCATTGGGATCCCAGTTACTAGCACCTGATTTTCTTCAACAGCCTTTGTGCTGTGGTCTCCTGATAATAACTAATATTTTGTTATCACAAACTAATTGGAGAAGCAGTCATTCTGGGGTGATATGGAATAGTTCAGTCTACAAAAAACAAACAAACAAAAAAGAACCATTTGAGAATATTATCTGTCCAACTATGTATAGATACATATGCATACAGAAATTATACATTAGTTACTACTTTTTATTAATACCTAACAGTTACAGTGACATCATTAGTATGTTATCAAAATTGCTTTGCATCAACATAGTACCTATTTGCTAATTGTATCTTATAGTCAGAAATCTGCTAACTCTGCTGCGATTTAACTTTAGCAATGCTAGGTGTATCCTCAGGTACATCACTATTGTCCTTCCAGTTACCCATACATTCACCCAAACATTCCTGTACAGGCAATTAATCTTTGCATATGTGTGTGTGGTAGTATGTCCTTTCAGAAAACTCTTCCTTGAAATATCAATGAAAAACTGGAGGCAGTAATCTTTGGAACAAGAATACAAATGTTCTCTTGGTTTGCCATATTTATGGGGTAAAATCAGAGCCAGTGAAATTCAAAAGCAGAGATGGATGTGTCACTGCTCTTTCCCAAAGGCCACCCTATGAGGTCCTCGCAGGCAGCAAGCACAGTGTCACTGTGTGCTGCACCCCTGCCTTTGTGAAGTGTTCTCTGCTGTTGAAAATGTTTGTCATTGCCACACACATAGAGTAATCAAGGCATCTTCTCTTGAGTGAAGTTCACTGTCAGTGAAACTACTGTTTTCATTCTACTTATTGACTCTGCTTCATCATAAGCTTTTACACTAGCAGTAAGGCAATAAGAATGTCAGTCAAAATAATTGCAAACAAGATTAATTCAAAATCACTAGTGAAATTTTCAGCTTTATATGTACTCTGTATGAAATCAAATCTATCCCATACATGCATTTTGGGGAGCATTAAATGAGTTTCACATGATCACAGAGTGTGTTTGCTCCCCAAACAGAGAAGAAGGTAAATTAAATCTTTTGAATCTGCATCTCCTGGTCTAGATCCTCCAGACCACAGATGGATAAACAGAACAGCAGCAGCCAATCTGAGATTTTTTTGTCACAAAGACATTTTCTTTTGAGTATCCCAATAACTTTAGAAGAAGAGATGATGTGATTACAGTTGAAAGAAAAATTTGTTTTGATTTGGAGAATAAACAAATTTTAACAACATTTTTTTGAATCTGAATTTCAACTTGGAATCAACTCTGAATCAACTCATATCAACCTTGAATCTTCATTTCAACTACCAGCCGGTAGCATGTTTTATAATGGAAGATAAATTTGAAGTTCAACCAGCAAATGATTTTTGTAGTTAATTTTCTTTAATGGCAATCTAAATTAGAACTCACAGTGACATCAGTGTGGGCTTCACACAAAACACACACGCACATACAGACCAAGGGATTAAATACTATAATGACAAAAAAAAGAAAAAAGAAAAAAGAAAGAAAGAAAAAAAAGAACAGAGTTAAAAATGAAACAGTTTGGTGAAAGGAATATATAGCTAAACCCCATAAAGTTTATAGCCACATTCTACTCCTCCTGTTTTTGTACCTGTTGCCTAGCTTTAATAAAATAATTTCCAATTTTACCATTTATGTTAGGGAAAATGTCCTCATTTCTCCCTGATTGGAGGATATTTCATGAATAATTTAATGTGTAAATACTGTTAAAAAAAAACTAGCTATTGTCTAGCATGGATTATAAAACTTTTCCAATCATATGCATATTCTAAAATATCATAGTACATTCTATATGCTATGCAACTTTGAAAGGTTAGTTCTTGAGAGTTATCAGCTTTAAAATACCAAATAACTACCCTGAAGACTTCTTTGTGAGAATAATAGCAAGAATAAAATGATCTGCACAATCTGTTCTCTTTTTGAGAGCGTAAGTGAAAATCAGTTATCTGAAGCTGGTAAATTTCCTTCCTCCCTTCGTTCCTTCGTTTGTTCGTTCGTTCCTTCCTTCCTTCCTTCCTTCCTCCTTCCTTCTTTTTTTTCCTTTTTCCCTCCTTTCCTTCCTTCCTTTCTCTCCATCATCTCAGAATTTATAGAAAAAAGAAAAAAAAAAGAAAAAAAAGAAAAAAAATGAGAGAAATCCTTGAAAAAATTCAATGAAACCTTAGGGTAATGTTCTGAACAAATTAAAATAATTTTTACAGCTGAGATTAAGTATTCCAAGTATTTTACCTAATGATCATATTTCATAACTGATTTACGATTACTGAAAATAGGAGTTTATGAAGACAACTTCAAAGGACCTTTTAATCCAGTTGTGCTAATAGAATCTGCTATAACAATTAATAATGCATATAGCACTTTGCTATGTTGTCATTTTTCTTTCCTAGTTAATAGATACTGCTTTCAGTTTTGCATTCTGTTACTCTGATTAATTAAGCTTTTATTTATTTATTTATTTTGGTCCCCTATTTATATTATCAGCTTAAATATAATAGATGTTTAAGTTTGAAGTATCCTTTTAATAAGGAGAACTATGAATTTTGTTTGCATTTTATTGTTTAGCTTTATAAATATCCCTCTAATCTTGCTGATATTATTTATTTATTTATTTTCCCCATGGAAAAAGCCAAGAGGGAGAAAAAGTAATGTAGACATTTAAGAATTTACCACTTCTTTTTTAATCTGTATGTGATCTAGAATAGTAAGGAATTAGAGCATGAGTAAAGGGATGCAGGCACTGCATTTGATTGCGAATCACAGTCTTAGAGCCCTGACTCTGCAGTTGTTGACAGGCCAAATACGCACTGTCCTATTATGCTCACTTAACAAACAAATGGTTTCCTGTTTGGACATTCTGTTATTTAGATCCTTAGTTGAATGATGCTTAGTGTTCAGCTGTAATGGCAACCTAGCAGACTCTTAAGACAACTCTAGTTGCTCAGATCTCTAGTTTACCATAATAAAAATGGTTCACAGAAGATCTCATAGAATCTCATTTCCAACTAAGTAACCTTAATAGGATATGAAGTGATGATAGGAATCAGGAAAAAATTAGTAGGGATCAAATTGTCACAAGCTTCCTGAAGTATTTTTTTAAATCACAATGTTTAATCCCACTAAGAGAAGATCAATAGATGAAATTGTGGTTGATTTTTTAGGAGACAACTTTGCCATGATTTCAGCCACATATTCTTACATTTCAATTTGTCTGTAGCCACATTAACCAGTGTGCCAGACTGTGGCCCCTCAATATTCTCAAGAGTCCCAACATTAGCTGAGCACATACTAATATATTGCTTTGTGCAGATGTAAAGTGAATACATAGATATTAAATATGAAACCTTCAATTAGTTTACCTTAGAAAAAATATTTTATTATTTGCAAAAGAACCAAAAGGGAGGTGAGGTAAGATTCAGCACGCAGCTAACATGGCTAAATTTAGCCCTTTGGCTTACACTGCATTGACAGATGGTTTTCAGATTCATTGCCTAAACACAAGAAGCTAGTGTAATTTGAAATGCCCTAAAGTATCCTGCCTGTGGAACTGCTGCCACTTCAGATGGGCTTGGATCTTTTTTTGCAGTTCTTTTGTAATATGCAATGAAATTATGAAAAGCCCTCAGATACCTTAAGATGTCTACACTGGCAATAGATTACTATATTTATGTAACTGGATCTCTCCAGAAGGGGCTGGTCATATGAATAGCTATATACTTATTATTTGCATTAGTCAGGTCTCCATCATCTCAATATAATTGTGTCTGCTGAAGCCACAGTCATCTTCTCATGATCACACTTGAGTAACATGTAGTAAGTCTTATAATGACTAAGTAGAGCACAAAACATAATAAAAATTAAAAATCACTAGTCCATTGTCCTTAAGCCATAATTATTTTAAACCCAAATTGGAGGAACAGAATAAATATGAGTTCATTCTGAATAGATCTTTTTTTTTAAGGCCCCCCCAAAAGGTTAAATAAACTGAGAGAAGGGAGACAGTAAAATGTTAAAAGGCAGAAAGCAAACACCCATCTGGAAAAACACACAAACAAACAAAATTCATAGAAATACATAACCACAACCTCAAGGTTATTCATTTTATAAGCCAACATGCTTCTTTAGCTTCCTAAACAAGCTATAAACAACAGAGCAACTCTGCTGGAAAGGCAGGACTCTGCTAGAAAGCACTTCAGTAGTCTATCTAGTTACGTGTAAAACATAACAGAGAATGGATCTGTGTTGTTATACTCCATTTCAGAGGAATCGCCACAAGAACAAACAAGAATATAATCTTCAGTTTTATCCTTGATGTTATACACTGATTTGCTAGGTAGATCAGAAGGTAGCCATGAAAACTTATCTTGGCTTAAACCATAAATTTACAGACAAAAGTCATCATTACTCTTCTAAATTATCTTCTCTTTTCATACTCCTGTTCTTAAGAAATATCAGAATAAATATAATGTACACTGATGTTCTGAATCCGTACTCACAGTACACAGTGTATCCAATTTATTTGATATTTGTAAGTCCAGACACTGATATTCCTTTATCCCAACTTTTAGAATACTGCTGTGATAGTAAGCAAAGGAAACACATCTGACATCTCTGAGTTCCTACTGATCTTGCCCATAACCCAGTACAGCAAAAACCTTCTTCACTTGAAATCATAAACATACTGGAAGTTTTCCTGGAATCATCACATTATAGTCAGAAGGGTTCACCAAACTTAGGGAATCTGAGGTATCTGTAGTCTTCTTAACACAATTTGATAGTACTCAGGATTTGTTTTTCATGGATAAAGACCTGAGAAAGAGTTCCAGATTTTCATTGTGTTTATCAACAATTTAAGAATGCATACTGTATTGCAATAGGTAGTAAAATTACAGATTTGTTTTCCTTTTGCACTGATCATAATGCAGCTATTTTGTTTATTTGTATCATGGAAATACTATAAACAGTTTATACTTCTCTTCAGATTGACTGGAAACTGCAGCTTAGTCATTCATTCTGCTTTGTTTATTAAATATATACACCATTGCTTTTATTCTTTAAACAAACAGTAGGAGAAAAAATCTGATGATTTCATAGACTGCAAATATTAAATAAGGTTTGTTTTTTTGTGGGTCTTCTACATTGTTTTTAACACATATATCAAATTTCCTGTACTAAAGGAACATCTAGAAATTCTATGCTGAATGAAATTCTGTGTCTTTAAATTCTCTTTAAATAGAAGAGGAAGAATGAAAGTTCTGAGACTATGAGATTTTATCTGAGTCTAGTAATTCTCTTTAATTTAATCTTAATGATAGAAGCTAGCTTTTCAAGACACACAACTACTATTGCTCTAAAGTACTTAGGTGTTGGCTGTATAATACTCACTAAGTGTAATCTGCAACTTCAGCCTGCTTCTAAGTGTATGAAGTTAAAAACAAACAACAACAACAACAACAACAAACACACATGCCTTTATGTAGTCTAATGAGCTTCACATTCCCTGTGAAAGAATGCATGCATCTGGCAATATATGCTCAGATATATATTTCATAAGCAATATCAGCTTGGTAGGTCTTAAAGTACAATGTACTATTTCTCCATTGAAATAAAGATTCTTAGAATAAAATAAAATAAAATACTTGACAGTATTGAAGCTTCAGAGAAGAAAGATTGCTATAAGTTATCTTTGATGGTAAGAAGAATGATGATGCTCATCTTAACCTGTTCACATTTCTATTTAATGCTACTGATTTATTACTATTAAGTGATAAATTACAGCATGACAGAATGACCTGGGAGTCCTACTGGGCATTAAGTTGAACATGAGCCTTCAATGTACCCTTGCAGCAAAGAAGGCTAACAATATCCTCAGCTACATTGGGTGAAGTATTTCCAGCAGCCTGAGGGAGGTGGTCCTTTCACTTTATTAAGCTCTAGTGAGGCCATGCCTGGACTACTTTGTCCATGGCTCCCCAGAACAAGAGAGACATAGACATAGTGGAAATATAATTATAACAAAGGGCTACAGAGATGATGAAGGCACTGGAGCACCTCTGTTAATCATGAAAGACTGAGAGAGCTGGGGCTATTCAGCCTAGAGAAGGTTCATGGGGATCTTATCAATGTTTTAAAATGTTGAAGGGAGAGTATAAAGAAGATGGAGATGGGCTCTTTTCAGTGGTGTCCAGTGATAGGACAAGAGGCAGTAAGCACAAAGAGAAATACCAGAGTAAACACTTTTTCACTGTTCAGATGACTGAGTGCTGGCAGAGGTCGCCCAGAGACACTGTAAATTCTCCCTCCTCGGTGATCTTCAAAACCGTCTGGATGTGATCTTGGGCTACCTGCTCTAGGTGTCCCTGCTTGAGCTGGTGGATTGGGCCAGATGACCTTCAGAGGTCCCTTTCAACCTCAACCATTCTGTGATTCTGTTAATTTAGTTTGCATTTCTATTCAAGGTTTTCGCAAGATCATGGAAGGGTTTCCTCTTCATGTATTTTCCTCAATAACTTGTTTTTTCCTCTTTCCAGTCTTTTTTTTTTTTTTTTTTTTTTTTCCTTTCTTTCTCTCCAGGCTGTGAATGGCTGCTTATATGCATGGAGCATGAATAAGAGCTCCATAAAGTCTTCCTAGGGAAACACAGAGATGTACTGTGTCTGGCTGGGATGGAGTTAACTTTCTCTGCAGCAGCCCATGTAGTGCTGTGATCTGCACTTGTATGTAGAACAACATTGATATCACACCAAAGTTTTGCCTATTGCTAAGCAGTGCTGTCACGTCCTCCAGTCTCTCCAAATCCTCCCCAAAGCCAGTAAGGGTGGAGGAGGAGCAAGAGGTGGGGAACGGACATCACTAGGGCAGCTTACCTAAACCGTCCAAAGAGATATTCCATACCATATAGTGTCACACTCAGCAATAAAAGCTGGGAAAGGGGAAAGGTGGTGGTGGTGATTGGGGCATGTGCTCTTGTTATGAAGATGTCTATCCTCCCCACAGAAATGCTACGCATCTTGAGGCCCCGCTTCCCATCAGGATGTGGCTGAACATTGCTCATTGATGGGATGGAGGGAATAGTTGTTTTCTTCCCTCCTTGCTTATGTGTAGCCTTTGCTTGCCTTTTCCCTCTCTTTCTCTTCTCTTTACTTATATTTTCTTTATCTCAGCCTGTGAGCCTTTTTTTTTTTTTTTTTTTTTCCTTTATTTTTTTATCAGACTTTCTTCTCCCCCTCTTCTTTTGAGAAGGTGGAGTGAGAAAGCAGTTATGGTAGAGTTTAACTGCCCAGCAGGGTAAAACCACCACAAGAGAAAACCTAAAGTATTCATGAGAGACTTCTTCCTGGTTGGAAATCCTGAGAGGCTTACAACTGCTTTCAGAAATGTCTAGTAAACCTTGCCTGATGATCTTTTAATTATGAAAATAATGCTGGCATTACAGTGTGGTTGTTTTACCCTGCTGGGCAGCTAAACTCTATCATAGCCACTCTTCACTCACCCTTCTCAAAGAAAAATGGGGAGAAAATATGTTGGAAAAGGGCTCAGGGGTTGAGATAAGGACAGGGAGATCACTCAGAAATTACCGTCATGGGCCAAACAGGATCAGCATAAGGAAGATTAATATAACTTTTTGCCTATCACTAGCAGACTAGAGCAGTTAGAAACTAAAAGCAAACTAAAAACACCCTCCCCCCATCCACCCTCTTCTATATCCCACTCCTGAGCAACGCTGGGGAACGGGGAATGTGCGCTGCAGTCAGTCCCTAACACTTTGTCTCTGCTCCTCCTTCACGGTCACTCTCTGCCCATGTTCCACATGGGGTCCCTCCCACAGGATGCTGTCCTTTCCAAACTGATCCTGTGCGGGCTTCCCACAGGCAGCAGCTCTTCAAGAACTGCTTCAACATGGGTCCGTACCATGGGGTCTGTCCCTCAGGAGCAAACCTCTCCAGCACGGGTCCCCCACAGGCAGCAGCTCCCCACAGACCCTCTTCTCCTGTGTGGGCTCTTCTCCATGGGCTGCAGCTCCAGCCTGGGGCCTGCTCCTTTGGGAACCCTCCATGCGCTGCAGCCTCCTCCAGGCCACATCCACCTGCTCCACCAGGTGCTCCTCCACGGGCTGCAGCATGGAGATCTGCTCCATGTGGGACCCATGGGCTGCAGGGGGACAGCCTGCTCCACCAAGGCCTCTCCACAGGCCGCAGGGGAACTTCTGCTGCATGCCTGGAGCACCTCCTGCCTTCCTTCTGCACTGACCTTGGTGTCTGCAGGGCTGGTTCTCACTCCTTTCTCCCAGCTGCTGTTGAAAAGTAGTTCTTTTCCCTTTCTTAAATCTGCTCTCACAGAGGCAACAGTTACTCACTCTTTTGGCTCTGGCCAGCAGCGGGTCCCTTTGGAGCTAGCTGGAACTGGCTCTTTTTTGACATGGAGCAGCTACTGGGCTCTTCTCACAGAAGCCACTGCTGCAGTCCCCCTGAAATGTGATGCTGCTGGATCCATGGTGGTGACTATCTGATAGCACTTATCAGTTATCAGTACAACTATGCCAACAGAGAGTCCTTTAGGAATCTAATAGCTGGGCATAGTTCCTCTGCATTGGTATATCATAGTCTGTGGGATGAATGTCTGAATGTTTTATGTATATTAACATCATATAACTTAATCAAAGCAAAAAATATCTATTATAATAGAGAATAATATATTTACAATAACCAATAGCAAATTTCTGAATTATTCAAAATTGAGATTTGGAACTGAATTTCATGAGCATGATCTAATTGAAATTTATATTTCAATGTCATTTTAAAATTATCATTTCAACTAGTAGGGGCTGACCCCAGCCCAGATGTTAGCTTATTCCTCACAGATGGATGGTGGAGAGAACTGGAAAAGCAAAAACAAGAAAAAACTCATATGTCAAGGTAAAGACAAATTAAGTGAGGAAAAAAAAACAACCAACCAAGAAAACATACACGCCTACACACACCCACACACCCACACACCCATAAAACCCAACAGCAAACAAAAACAAACAAAACCCCTTTGCTCTGCCCTGATTGCAATAAACTAAAGAAACTTAATTTTTCACACAATAGAAGAGATATTCCTTTTCCTTATTTTGCATATTGTCTGTGCTAAAGATATAATCACAGAGAAAAACACTTAAAGGAGTCAAGAGATTTTTTTTTTTTTTTTTTCACAAAGGAAAAAAATTTTTTTTTTTTTTTTTTTTTTTGGCAGGTTTTATGATTTGATATACATGTGCCAAATATCCAAAACAATGAAAAGTCTCAAAGGGTTGATCAGAATCATTCAATTAGGTATACTAGCATTAAGGACAGATACTTATGATGTGAGCGCAGACAGAGAGAAGAACAGCCCTTTAGATGTGAGAGCAGCCCTGCAGAAAAGGACTTGTGGGTGGATGAAAAGGTTGTTATGAGAAAGCACTGTGTGGTTGCAGCCCTAAAGACCAACTGCATCCTGGGCTACATCAGCAGAAGAGTAGCCAGCAGGTCAAGGGAGGGGATTGTCCCCCTTTGTGCTGTCTTTGTAAGGCCCCACTTAGAGTACTGCATCCAGGTCTGTGCCGCCCAGCACAAGAATGTTGATCTGTTAGAATGGGTCCAGAGCAAGGCCATAAAGATGATCAAGGGGATAGAGCACCTCTCCTATGAAGAAAGGCTGAGAGAGCTGGGGCTGTTCAGCCTGCAGAAGAGAAGGTTCCAGGGAGACCTCATTCTAGCCTCTTGTCCTGGTTTCAGTTAGGACAGAGTTATTTTTCCTCCCAGTAGCTGGTAGGATGCTATGTTTTGGATTAGGATGAGAAGAGTGCTGATAACATGCTGATGTTTTAATTGCTGCAGAGCAATGCTTACACTAAACCAAGGACTTTTCAGCTTCTCACTCTGTCCTGCCAGCGGGCATGCTGGGGGTGCAGAAAGAGCTGGGAGGGGACAGACCCAGGACAGCTGACCCAAACTGGCCAAAAGGGTATTCCATACCTTATGGGGTCATGGTATAGGGGTTGCTAGTTGGGGTGGGGGCTTGGCTGCTCAGGGCTGGGCTGAGCATCGGTCAGCAGGTGGTGAGCAATTGGTGGTGGTGAGCAGGTGGTGCATCACTTATTTTGTACACAGTATTCTTCTTATTATTATTATTTCCTATCTTAATAAACTGTGTTTATCTCAACCCACAGGCTTCACTTTCCCATTTCTCTCCCCCATCCCAGAGAGGGAGGGGGGAGGGTGAGCGAACGGCTGTGTGGTGTTTAGCTGCCAGCCGGATTAAACCACAACACCTCTCAATACTTAAAGGGAATAAAGTATTATTTTAATGTCTAATAGTAAAGTAAAGTCTCTAAAGATGGAGAACAATTTTTACTTGAGCAGATAATGATAGGACAAGGGGGAATGATTTTAAACTACAAGATGTGAGATTTAGATTAGAGGTTTGGAGGAAATTCTTCACTTGGAGGTGAAGCATTAGAACAGGTTGCCCAGAGAAGCTGTGGATGCCCCATCCCTGAAGGTGTTCAGTGCAAGGCTGGACAAGGTACTTGTCACCGTGATCAAGTTAGTGGCATCTCTGCCCATGGCAGGACCCTTCCAACCCAAGCCACCTATGATTCTGAAAACCCAAGTGATACAAAGGAAATTACTCACCCCCACCCACCAGCAGATCAACGGAACAGCACCCTACCTGCACCCTTTTGTTACTAAATATAATAGAACTGGATTTTATGACTCTTTTTTTTTTTTTTTTTTTTTTTTTTTTTTTTTTTTTCACTGCTGAAGTTAGCCGTGAGAATGAATCTTGTCCTGAAAAGTATTTTGTGTTAATTCCTTGATCCCACAAAAATACTCACAATATGAAATTCCACAAGTTAATCAGCTTTGCATTACAGTCAGTGATTCCATTAAGGAAATATTCCGTTACAGAATATGAGTTGCACTTCAGAGGCAAAACCATACAGCATATTCCAAGAGATGACTGGATTTTTTTTTTTTTTTGTTATCTTTTAATATTAAATTGTTGTAGAAAATTTAATTGTTGTAGACAAGCAGAAACCAACTTGGATGAAATGAAACTGCAGTTTTCAAATTCGTATTTTTAAGGCAGACAAGTAGATAATTTGGCAGACTTGTGGACATCGCTGTAGAAATGCATTTGTCTTTTGATACAGAAATCTTACATTTAAAATCAGTATTCCCTTGAAAGCTGATGGCTGGATACTCTGAAATAGTTGTGAATCATTATGAAAGTGTAAGATTTTTTTTTTTTTTCCTGACGAATAAAGAAATCCAAATGTAGAAGATAGGGAACAAACAAGACACTCTTTCTATTGCCGTAAACAGACTGTGACCTAAAACATTTGTTCAGCACTCTATTCTGTTAACAACATCAGATTCAGATCATTGGCTCACATTACCTGGAGACAGAAAGAAAATTGGTTGAACTAATTATGAAATTTGCAAGACAGGTAATTCATGTTTAAGACTCCAGATAACATAGAGCATGTCTCATAACAGGAGCTGAATTGCATAGCTGATATATATATTTTGCAGTTATAACTTTTATTTATACAATACAAGTAAAAAACAAACCCAGATGGAAATGAGAAATCTCATCTATCAACTCAAAGACTATTCATAGACAATATTTCATTTGTCAGGAACTAACATGCATGCAATTTACATCACATCATCACTTTTTTTTTTTTTTTTTTTTTTTTTTTCCATGGATAGAGGAAAGCTTACAAGAAAAACTATCTCAAGCATCCTAGGAACCAAAGATATGCAAAATGTTTAATATATTGACTATTTTTTTCCTAGATTTAATTTATTCTTGTGAAATTACATCAGGAGTCTGAAATAATTCTCACTCATCTCAAAGGCAGTTTTTTACATTGACAGAAGGAAAAGTCAGATCAAGTTCCAAAATCTGTGCTAGATCGCATTCAAGAAACCAGTGTAAATCACATTTTAAAAATGTGGTATAAATATTAAGTGCAGTTGTGCACTGGGTAAAACAAAACAAAACAAAAACATAGCACTCCATTTGTACTTATTTGGGCTGCTATGGAAATAGTTTTTTGTTGATACAGAAAAGTCATTACTTTCAATTATTCTTCCTCAATGCATCTGAATTACTTTCCTATTACGTTACTTTTTTCCTCTGAAGCAGTTGATGTCTTATTCTCCAGATTCTACAAGTCTGTATTTGTAATAAAGAATGAAAATCAAGTAGTGGTGGATTATATATAAATATTTTAAGATAATACTGCTTTTCTCAACATTATGTTTTCTTACATATTTGTTAATTTTTTATTATAATAATAATGGTCAGATCTTCAGCAGGCTTATGGGGAAAGTATGCTGAAAATTGTGGTCACTCTTCACAACATATTTGATAAGAAAGGTGGCAAAACACTTCCATACAGAAAACATTCTTAAAGGAAAATCACGAAGACATATTAAAACTGAATCTTCAGTTTTTAATATATATTGGCTGAAAGTATATAGTAGTTCTAGTAATGTCCCCAAGGGTTGATTGTGAGCTTTCCATCCTTAAAATTCTTCAGATTTTTTTTCCTTTAATTTCCTTTGCACTATTTACTAATTCTTGATTCACAGGATTAGATGGACAGATATGCATTCCTGATAAATGTAATACAAGTACTGGTGTAACATTCCTCTTTTATCTGGTATTTTTATAGAACCATAATATCATACACAATAGATCTGTCCATACAAATAAATAAAATTAGGATGCTCTGTTTCTCTGTGCTTGACAGAAACATGCAGCTCACAGGATTGTAAGCTTGTCATCTCATCCATCGCTGGTCTTGTTTAGTTTACTAATATAAATATAACTAGTATGACTATTTTTTCAATATAATCCATTTCCCTAATAAGGAAACAAATATAACTATACTCCCTAACAAAATGCTACAAGGAGCAGTGGAGGTTCCACAACTACCGCAAAGAGGTTTCAATGTGAACTCCTTTTGCAATAGAAAATGTTCCTTAGTGTCTGTTACATCTCCCCTGCTTTATTTTAATCCTTGTGTTTGGACATGAGTATATTTTTTTCTTTTTGTATTGATTTGATAATATCTATGTTTACCTTAACAAAATACATCAGCAGAGCAAAAGAAGCTTTCCTGGGTCGAATTACATGTATGGTTTCTTATTCATCTTCTTTAATTTTTGTTACTGTTGTTCATCTTAAAAATAAATTATATTGATCTGACTTAGTTATTCCTGGAAAATTAATGCAGACCATTATTTTTCCACATGTTTTCCTAACGTCATAACCTCAGAAACAGTTTTATTAATCTATCAAAGTGAAATAGAACTGACTAGTCAATAATTTTCCACTTAATCTTTTAATTCAGAAATAGTAAAGCATTTGTCCTTAGGCTCTTAGGCAGTTGTTTGTGTATGTTAGGGCAAATCAAATTTATCTCAAAACTCTATAGAAATCTTTCCGTAGCCTTTTGTACATCCTTTGATTGGTTTCTTTCTCTTGCTGAAACCTAACCTTTCACCCATCAATTGCTAACCATTACCAAACTATATGCACTTACATCAGTTTACCAATGTATAGCACTAAATAAGTCACATCTGATGTTTGAGGATCAAATTCTGTCTCAATAAGGCAAGAAAGAGTCAGTTTTCCCTGTGAGTTCAGAAAGACTAAGATCTGTCTTTCTTTGTCCTCCATTTATTTACTTATTTATTTATTGGATTAAAATATTTCTTAACGCTCTCTTTTCCATACAATTTGGGTACTTATTCATTCTTTTCGAAATACCTGTACTTTCTTCCAAATTGAGTAGTTAATCTGTGTAGCCTAATCTTCTACTACTAAATCCATTAAGATTATGCATTTTTTGCATTAGACATGTTGCTTTTCAGAGTTTGCAGTGTAATTGATTGTTTTAGATATTGCATACAGAAGGATAAATTTACTAAAGCAAAATTGCAAAAATCCTTGGTATTTTGTTTGTTTGTTTGTTTGTTTTCTTTAGGTGTGGGGAAGGTTTTTTTTGAAAGACAAAAGGGAGAAATAGTAATTACATGTAACTGAGAATTACAGTTTCTTAGCATTTATATCCCAAGTACTCTACAGAACTGAAGAATAATATTAAAACTTTTTAAGTGTTTGCTCTTTTGAAGCCACGTGATTGTGCTCTCACAATTGGTCCATGTGTTGACAATAGACATGAATCCTGGAGTAGATAACCGTTTATTAACCTTGAAAATATTAAAAAATAACTTCAACCTGAATCCTTAAGAGTGTTGGCTACCTTACCTAGCTAACTTCACTGATATCAAAATATTTAGGATCTAAATCTTTTGGAGGAACTGAGTCTCACTGTGCACTCTCACTCCTGAGTTCATGTCCTCCAGCTTACCTGCTGGAAACATAGACTAATTTAGGTCTCTACATTGCCTCAGTGGTCAATGACAAAGAGGCAAGCCCAATGTACATTTATTTCTACCTGTGTTATGTACCTCTTCAAAGAGAGGATATATCTTTCAAAGGGTTTTCTCTTCATTGACTAGAAATGACCTAGAGAAAACCTAGATGATTAGCTTAAAAGAGATGACAAATTTTCACCCGATCATAGTTAGCTGAGGCTGATCTTAGCCTGTAGACTAAATCATTGCTGTACCAGATGTCAATAGTCAAGGCAGAAAGACAGATGATGGAAGAAAGTGATTATTTGTCTAGCTATGTGAAACAAACCATCTTTTGGAGAAACTCTCCATTCTTATAGAGATTCACAATGCTAAATTAGACTAGCTTTCTGACTTTTAGCTTTAATCCAGGAAAGGTAAATCTTCATGTTTATATAGATAATTTAAACAGAGTGTTTTTGTTGTTGTTTTCTTTCACTGGAGTTCATAGGTGAATTTATCATAAATTTCCATCTACGCATATTCAAGTCCTAAAACCATTCTGGTTTTGAAACACACTGATTTACAGTGGTAATGAAATGTCTTTTAAATTTAATCTTACTAGCTTTAGTCAAACTTTTGGCAATCTGTTATACCAAAGGAGCAATGTCCAGTAAAAACAGGAAAACACATATAAGCATAACACCTATTTTTTTCCCATCAAATTATGTCAGGCAGGTCACTTTTCTACTACATTTTACTTTTTTTTTTTTTTTTTTTTTTTTTTTTTCATTTGTGGTGAATTGACTCTAGCTACCCCTATGTGATAACTAGGCACCACCCAGTCACTCAATAGCTCCCCCATCAGTGGGATAAGGGGAGAGAATCAGAAGTAAAATTAAGAAAAAACTCATCAGTCAAGATAAAGACAATTTAATAAGGGAAACAAAGCTGCATGTGCAAGTAAAACTAAGCAGGGACTTTATTCGCTACTTCCCATCAACAGGAAGATATTTAGACACTTCTTTGAAAGAAGGGTGAGTAACAGTTACTTGGGAAAATAACTTCATAACCAAGAACACCCCTACTTCCCCCTCCTTTTCCCCCAGTTTTATTGTTGAGCATGACACCATATGTTATGAAATATCCCTTTAGTCAACATAGGTAAGCTTCTTGTCTGTGTCACCTCTCAGTCTCTTGCCCACCTGCAGCCTACTTGCTGGAGGGGCAGTGAGAAAGAGATAACACACCTTGTTGTGTTATCAACACTTTTAGTGACAAATCCAAAACTCAGCACCATATGGACTGCTATGAAGAAAATTGACTTCATACTGGACAGGCACAGTACAATATTTACTCCTTATTCTATATCATTTGCAACATACTTAGGGCTTAAACTATCCAATAAATCTTAATTAAACACCACCCTCCATTCCCACCCTGTGATATATACACAGATATAATTTCTTCATCTTTATCTGAGGGACACCCCCATCAAATGTTCATCAAAAGTCCATAAAAGTCCATTGAATCCATAAAAGTCTATACTGCAAAATATTCCTAAGAAAAACTATTTTGCTACATAATGAAACTAATCAAAGATATACTATAAATTCAAGCAGAATTTAATTTCCAGACTCTGGTTTGATTTGAACTGGGCCAAAAATACTGAAAGTTGAATGTTCTAATTTTACACTAGGTAAACTCTGTGTGGGCTGGCTCCTGGGTGGATCCATGTGTGTGTGTTGTGCGCCTGTCTGATGGTGAGTGAACTCCTACACTCATCAGCAGGACAGGAAGAGCAGGACTGTGAAACGGGTGCTGTTGGTGTGTGAGTTCTGAGAGTGTTTATGCAGATGCTACTAAGGGCACTGCTCAGTCTGTGTCCATGGCCATGTCTGCCTTGTGTGTGTGTACATGCATGCATGTGTTCATCTGTCTGCACCCTGAAACACCATGGCTTCACCATGGGCTGGACCTGACCACAGAGAAGCACAGCAGCTTCATCTACCAGGCTGACCATGATGGAGATCTCTGCCTGGGTCTCAAAGTCCCCAGTCTATAATACTTAAGAACAAAATTACTTCAGTGGAATGGGTTTTGTTTGTTTGTTTTTATTTATTTTATTAGTTTTTGTTTGTTTTCTGAAACTTTTTTTTTTCTGAAAAATTGTCAGATCAGTGCATGATGGTGTTAAGACTAAGAAGACATTTTTCTTTTTAAGATTTGCATTTATGAGCTTGTACAAAAGTTATAATAAATGCATAAAATAGAAAAATGTTCAGTGAACAGAATGAATGTTAATTTCTATTAATTTATGAAATACTCATTATCTCACATCTCAAAGAAAACACATCTCAAAGCCACACATCTCAAAGAAAAAAATATAGCACTGTAAATATTTTCTTTGAGATCTCTTTTAGTAACATATATGAAATTAACTTGAACTTGGAGTTATCTTTTCTAAGTTTCAATAAATGTCTTTGAAGTTTAAGGTCTGAATTCCACTACAGAGATGTCCTTTTCCACTTGAACTATACTGTTGGTAGGATGAACGTGAGTCAAAGCAACCAATAAGCTACACTAGTTGAAACAACGAAAGCTCATTCTCAGATTTCGGAGTTATTAAGAAGTGATTGTTTAAATTTTTGCTTAAATTATTTTTATTCTTTATTGCTCAAGAAAGTGAGAAAGGACATGTTCTTCATTTTATTCTTCTCCTTAGCCATCATCTTACTGGTTTCAGTCCATCTCAAGGTCACAGTAAAGGTTACCACTATTTGATGGTGAATTATCCTAAATCAAATCAATTGGTGACCTCGATCTAATCCCTGCTGCGTGTCCTCATCACAATTCAGCAGAGTGAAGAGACACTAAATGAACCTAGATTTTGAACTTTTCTAGAGATGTTTTACCCAAGACTGAGTTAAAATATACTGTACAATAAAGTAAAGAAACTTCTTTCTGATTATTTTATTTGTGTAGAGAGTATTATTTTCCTATAATTATCATGAAACACATTCCAAATTTTCATACCATAGTTATACATTCCTTGCTTTGTTGTACGAATTCAAATCTTGCATCCAAATAAGTTAATAATATCTGATAACAAGAGTTGAAACACACACATTTTTTTTTTTTTTAAAGAAAAAGAGAAAGG